>QEPC01007512.1:10011264-10029664 GCA_003113815.1 Sphenodon punctatus
GGCTGCACGTGGTCGAAGCTACAGGCGAGGTGGATGACCCTGGCAGCAGAGTTTTGGACAGAGAAGGGGAGAAAGGGGAGAGCGGGGGAGGCCAGTGAGAAGGAGGTTACAGTAATCGAGGCGAGAGATGAACATTGCGTGAACAAGGGTTTTGGCAGAGGAGGCGGAGAAAAGGGCGAATCTTAGCAATGTTATGGAGGGAGAAGCAACAGGATTTGGCAACAGAGCCGATGTAGGGTTTAAAAGAAAGGGGTGAGTCAAAGATGAAGCCTAAGCTATGGATTTGGGAAGGATGGTGACCCCGTCAATAAGGATTGACAGGTAGGAAGGGGAGGAAGGATGAGGGAGGAAGATAAGGAGTTCAGTTTTAGCCATGTTGATTTTGAGTTGATGCTGAGACATTCAGGTAGACAGAGACACAGCTGGTGAGGCAAGCTTGAACAGATGGAGAGAGAGAGGGAGTAGGGAGATAGAGTTGAGTGTCACCAGTGTAGAGGTGATATTGGAAGCCATGGGAGGCAATGAATTTGCCTAGGGACAGGGTGTAGATAGAGAAGTGGAGATGGCCAAGGACAAAGCCTTGGTGAACACCAACCGAGAGGGGAAGGGAGGAGGTGGCAGAGTTGGCAAGAGAGACATTGAAGGAGTGATCAGAGAGGTAGGAGGAGAACCAGTTGAGGACAGAGCCATGGAAGCCAAGGGAGTGAAGTAAGTCCAGCAAGAGTCAGTGGTCAACAGTATCAAAGGCAGCAGAGAGATAAAGGAGGACAAGAATGGAGTAGAGGCAATTAGATTTAGCCACAAGAAGATCGTTGGTGATCTTAGCGAGAGCAGTTTCAGTAGAGTGAAGGGGGCAGAAGCCAGATTGGAGGGAGTCAACGGAGGAGTTGGTGGAGAGGAAGTCGAGGCAGTGGGAGTAGACAACGTATTCAAGAAGCTTGGAAGAAAAAGGAAGGAGTGAGACAGGACGGTAGCTAGAAGAGTCAGAGGGGTCAAGAGTGAACTTTGAGGATAGGAGAGACAGTGGCGTGCTTGAAGGCGGAGGGGAAGGAACCAGTAGAGAGGGTGAGGTTAATGCTGTGCAGGAGGTAAGGGGCAACAGTGGAAGCAATGCAGGTCAGGAGGCAGGCGGGGATGTGGTCAAGGGGGCAAGAGAAAGGGTTAGATGAGGAGAGCAGGGAGGAGGTTTCCTCAAGGGAGGTGGGAGGGAAGGAGGACAGGAGAGAAGCAGGGGGAGGAGGGAGAGGGGAGGGAGTAGGAAGAGTAGAGGAGCAGGAAGCCATGTCGAGGCGGATCTTGTCTATCTTGAGGGTGAAGAAGTAAGCAAGATCCTGAGCAGAAAGGGACGAGGAAGGAGGAGGACAGGGGGGCTTGAGGAGGGAGTCAAAAGGTGGAGAACAGGTGGCGAGGGTCCCGAGAACAGACCTCAAACCAGGGAAATAATGGAGCCGTGTGTGCCGCATCCCATGTCTGTCTCGTCTCTCTTCTTCTGTCTCCACCACCCATGTCTATGTCTCTGTGGGCACCCACGGCCCAACCAACTCAACAAGGAAAAAAAATAGGAACTGTAAATGTGCAAAATGGCTACTGGTCGTTTTGCACATGTGCAGCCCTTTTCCAAAATGGTGCCAGCAGCGTCATTGTTTAATAAGACGTTGTGTCAGTCACAGAGGTTTTCTGGTTGGCAGAAGGAGAAAAATTGGAGAGAGCCTACAATGGACACTTTGAATACTTCCGCTACATTATTATTTCCCTGGTTTGTAGCAAAGAGTTGGACACCTCCACTCTGGAAAGTCCAACTACTCTTTTCCCTTTCCCTAATAAGCCACCTATATCTTACGGAAAAGGAGAAGAATTGATGGTGTAGAAACACACAGTGAGGATCCCTGATGTGATACACCAGATTTATGCCAAGAAGGGATAAAATAATAAGAATTTAAAAAAGCTGTTTAAAACAGTAATAAATGTTTAAAAAGATACCAAGATGCAAAAATAAAATAATAAGAATATTTCCACCCCCCAAAAAGAGAAACTACTAATCTATGTGAAATTTTAGTATTGCAATTCATTTCAATTTCAATCTGAAAATTTCCATTTTCAGTTTTGAGAGTAGGCAAATGGCGGTATAGAGTCCAGCAGTCACAGAGCTATGCCGCACGAAAGCAGTGTAAGAATTCTATGCAAAGAACTGAGGCACAGAAATTTTCATATAGGGGTCAGCCAAAGTCCATTAAGATATTTTTGGACTCTTATCCTTCAGCTAAACCTTGACCCCCCTGGGGTCTTTATCATGCGTGGTGTCACCATCAATTCCATATTATACCACGTAAGAGCAAGGATTTATGCCTTGGGTCTCGGCTATGCTACAACTTGGGAAATTACATTTTACTGGCTTGAAATAGCCCTTGATGTTCCAGCTGAATACACGACTCTTCTAACCCTAAAACGAAGACATGTACCAAATGTTTCTATCCAACCCCAGATGCCCTATCACAGTGATTTGTAGGGGTTAAATTTAATTTTCAACCAGATTCTGTTTGTGATGGAATCTGGTTTATTTGATCTGGCAAAATGCGGAATGAACAGATGTTCCAATTCCCGTTTGCCAGAATCAATTGATTTTTTTTTTCTTTTTCTGATTTCTGTACATGCAAAATGAGGCCAATCCATGCCTCGTGCATGCACTGAGTAGTGCAAGTGTTATGCACACGTGCAAGGCATGGATTGGACCCAACGCATACTGCACACGCACAAGTGGTGGCTTCCGTACAACCAAATGGCCATTGCCATTTCCTGCGTGCACAAATCGTACAAAACTTTGATCGTTGTTCCGATTTCGTGGAAAATGTCCACAAAACTGCAATGGCCCATTTGAACCAACCCTAATTATTTGTGAATCCCAATGGCCACAATCCTATGGTCTGCGGATCCCTGTGCTCAAGCTGTGTGCAGGCGCATGGTTTGCGCACAGCACAATGTGCCGGCAATGCAGCTGCGTGCAGGTCCCACATGGCTGCATGCGCACGTGGCTCTACAGACCATGGGATTGGGGCCACTGGCATCTTCTACAACTAGGAGTTGGTCACTGTTAGAGACAGGATGCTGTGTGAGATAGATGATTGATTGGGGTGGCCCAGTCTGGCACTTCTTATATTCTTATGCACTGTATAAACCCATGAATATTATTGGAAATGTCAGCCTTTCAGCATTTTGAACCTTTCAGCATCAACAAAACAGATGTGTAAGTAGACCAGAAGGAAGGCAACAACTTATTTTGTCTCCAAGAGACAGTGCATAATAAATAGGCTTAAACAACGCTTCATGCCAGCCGTCAACAAAGAACCATAAACAAACAGAGCAATAGAACAGTGAGCCCATTGTGTAGCTAGCAAATGAACAGCACACTTCATGCACAAGGTCTACAGCCAACAAAGCACTGGAAGCAGCTCTTCAGTATATTTAAACAGGAATGTGTGGGAAATGAATCAGCCGAGGTGCTGACCTTCTAAAGCAAAATTTGAGTGACACAAGAGCTGCTTTTGTAAAGGAACCGTCTTGCCTAGTGACAAGGTTACATGTTCCTTGTTACNAATACTGGATATTAACCACAGATAATCCATTTGCCACCCATTTTAGTACTAGTTGAGTTAGGTGTTCACCAGCTGTGCCCTTGGCAAAGTTTTGGGTTATATCCTGCAGATACTTACGGGATAAACTGTTACACAGCGAGTCTGTAGCATCCTTAAGACCATGTTCTAGCATCCTTGTTTCCTAGTTCTAGATGAGAAAAGTCCTACCCAAATCATGTCCCAACTAGTAAAAGTTCCTTTTCAGTTACTTAGTGGATTGATTTTTGAATTTGTCAGTCATCTGCTATTGTAGCAGGCAACAACAAAATCTAATGAGATCACATAATCATTTTCACAGCTCATGGGCCCTGTGAGCTAGAATTTCTCTCTCTCTCTCTCTCTCTCTTTCTTTCTTTTCTCCCAGGAGAAAGAATTAGAAGATGGAACCTTTTATGTGGCTTGCGATGCTTTGATCAAGGTTTTTTTAATTAACCTATTTTGCTTTAAGCTATTGCAAGTTCATTTCACCCCGGTCGACAATATTATAATGGAATTGATTATGATACAGGCCAGAACTTGAATAATGCTCTATGGTGGGGCAAGCCGTTGGGGGAGAGTTTCTTTTATTAACCCCTTTGCTGCCAACACAGGCACAGCCCCGCAAGTTGACAGCGATACGGTATTGTATTTGGCAAATGTTAGCATTTGGGGCAGGAGCTGACATGGGTACCTAGTTTGGTACCTGCAGTTAATACTCATGTTTTCAGGTGCTGTGTTGGCTACCCAATCACTGATTGGGTACCAGTTAATACCCCCCAAGCTGGTAATTTCTGTTACCAGTTTACTGATTATTTTGTTTTGTTACCAATCCGAAAATTGGGATGGAAAACCAAAACATCAGGATGAAACTTTGCGAATAGAAGTTGATATGTTGGTCCCAGAAATCAGTCTTTTGTGACATCGGGTACCTGAATCAGGCTGCAATTGGGTAGTGATTAACACCAGAAATTTTGGGGGTCAATTTGGGTACTGGAAATTTGGTGGGTATAGTTGTTTTTGTGGGTACCTGTTTCATCTCTAGGCAGGAGGTGACAATGAAATAAACACACAGAAAGCTTTCAGTGACTAGTTTTGTAGGACCTCCCCCCAATGTGGTCAACCAGTGGTGGCAAAAATTAAATACACAGCTCTCTGTAGACTGAGGATGTCCTTTTCTCATGAGCTTCCTTAATCATATTCTTTTTTATTCCAAAATAGTTAACATCCTTGGGCCAAATTTCTTGGGAGTCGTACAAAGTTAGGTCTGAAACTCAATCCTTGCATTCTCACATTTCTTGATGAGAATCAGGGTTCTCAGATCATTCTTGCCAATGAGAATGAGCTGAGAAACTGCCTGGATTCTTATCGAGATAAAAAAGGAACTTGTAAACAGCCCTTCCCCTGCCGGGCCCATCCACAGCAAGGCAGTGATGGGCCCGGGCTCATGTCCAAGTCATGGGCCTTCCTAAGAGCGAGGGAGCAGGATCATCTTAAATGGTGGCCAGCCTTGGCCTCTCCCCTTCTGCCCTGAAAAGGCTGTGGTGCTACTCTGCCTTCCAGTGAGGCCCCCGGGAGTGGCAGCAAACTTACCAAGAAGGACATTTTAAGAGTTGGTAGGCCCAGCACTTCGCCCCTGCTGCCCACTCTGGGAACTTCCTTCTCTCTCACTCCAGCGTGAGTGAGAGAAAGTGTGTGTGTTTGGTTTCACTTCCTCCCCTGCCCACTCTGAAATTTCCTAGCAATGCTCAGGTCACTTGCAAAGGGCCCCCTGGAGGCCAGGGCCAGGGCCTAGTTGACCACCCTTGCTCCATGGTAGCTACATCCCTTGGCCTCTTCCAAAATGGCACCAGCAGGGTTGCTGCCACTTTGAAAGAGGTCATCTGGACTGCACACACATGAATGACCATTGCTCATGTGCAGAACGACTGCCCTTTTCCAAAACGGCAGCAACGGTGTGGCAATTTTGTTTTTTTGCAAGAAACGTTATGAGGATTCGAATCGTACTGGGGCCGTGTTCTCCATGAGATCTTGATTCCATCAGGAAATCTCACGGGATATCTTACAAGAATCAAAAGGGATTCTCATTTTAGCTCTAAAACAAACACCCCATTTCATTACTTTACCTCTTATCTCTCTCAGAAGTCACTGACTAGATTTCCCCTAAGCCATGGCATTGGCTTTACGCTCATGGTTTCAACTGGAGATGAAAGAGCTGAAATGGGTACCCGCAGAACAGATAGACTGGACTACTGCAATGTGCTCTACGTGGGGCTACTGTGGGTGATGGTCTGGAGACCGCAGCTGGTGCAGAATGTGGCGGCCCGTCTCATCAGGACAGGTCACCGTGAGCACATTACGCCAGTGCTCCAATCTTTGCACTGGCTGCCTACAGTCTTCCGGGCCCAATTCAAGGTGTTGGTTTTGGCCTATAAAACCCTATACGGCCTGGGCCCCACCTCTCTGCGGGACCGCCTTGCCCCTCGGGTCATGGATTGATTCCTGCGGTCGACTTGGAGTGCCCTCACTGGGGTCCCCCAGGTACCTCGAGTGGTGAGGAGGAGGAGGGTGTTCTCAGTGGCCACACCGAGGCTGTGGAACTCCCTCCCAATGGAGGTCTGCTTAGTCCTAGACCTTCCCTCTTTCTGAAGACAGTGTAAGACCTGGCTGTTCTGCTAGGCTTTTGGCAAGGGAGACGGGTGGGGAGTCGGGAGGGCGAGGGTTTTTTCCCTCCACGTTGGGGTGTGTTTTATTGCTGTTTTTATATTGCTATTTGTATTTTGTTTATTTATTGATTATGCTATTTATGTTTATATGGCNTCTCTGAATTAGCCTTTGGCCGTTTTCACATGGTTGGTTCCACCCACCACTGGGTGTTCTAGCGGGTGCGTGGTAGTGGGGGGGCGTCTGTGGAAACAGGTTGGCGGTGGGTGGGTGGGGGATGGGTGTGCACTGGGTGTGTACATGTGTGAACACCATCGGCAGTGGGCATGTGTGCCAGAGAGCTCCATGAAGCTTACTTATGCTGCTTACCACGTGGGGTCATCATGACCAATGTTGTCCCCTCTCTCGTTTCTGTCCAGAGACTCCAGAGGAATCTGATCTTCTGACAGTGCTCACATCCGAAAGGGGAGAGGCATAGAGAGTTTCCTGCCTCCTTTATGATGGAGTGTCATGCTGCACTTCAAGTGAAAGGATTACACCAAAAGGGGTGCGCACCGGAGTAGCCCCTCAAAGTACGTCTTTGCAGGATCACTACCACCAGATTCCCACTGGAGTGCCCAATAACACAATAACCCAGCTGTGTATTTGTTTTCACACACACACACACACACACACCCAGTTTCCCAAAGTGACATTCCCCTGTATACAAACAGCGTAGCACACTCTTTCTGGATGCCCGACACTTACTTATAGCGCCTTTCAGAATGGGCCTCCCACTGCTGTCTTTTGCTTCAACTCCTTCCAGACTCTCCCCTGCCCAATAGTTCCTAAGCTTTGGCTCTTCAAAACCAGTCTTCTTTTGGGCTGCTCACCCTGCATCTCTCCTGCTCTCTGTAGCTTTGTCCTTCTCTAACTTCTGGTTTCTTTTATATCTACCTTTCAGCAAATCGGGGAGCAGGCCTCCTCATGACTTACAGCTGGGGGGTGACAGTCTGTTTGCCCTACCTCTTTCTGACAAAGGCCCCACTCCCCGTAGAGCATTAGGTTATCATGATACTCTGTAAAGGATGGGTTTATGAAAGAAAGGGGCATGGCATGCCTTTGCTCCAGCCCCTTTGACACGGCCCTGCCCTCACTGGGTGAAATCTGGCTAACCCATCACTCCCCTTTGGACTAAAGAATTTCAAAAATGGAAGCCTTAATTCTTGCACTTGGCTAAAGTTGTAATAAAAACTATCACAATGTTTGTCAGATTTAGCACTAGATAAGTCTTTGGGGTAGAGTTCATTCTTCCTTCTGAGAGACTGACACTCAAAACCTACGTTTTCACATGTAGACCAACTTTGCTGAAGAGAAGCACAAGGCCTTCCTTCCTTAATCAAAACAGCTACCAGGCACAGGAGGTTTTTCTATGCACAATAGCTGCTAGAAGTTGGGGGTAAAGATTATTTACATATTCAATTGGTGTATAATTAATGCAAATTAAATCAGCCTGCCCTAGAGACCCTGAGTTGGCTTTCAGTGGGAATGCAGTTCTGTTGTAGACAAGTGGCAATGCAATATTCATGGAGCTAAATACAGTGCGTGTCCCAGAGTACGAGGAGTCTAATAGCGATGGGGGAAACTTGTTAGCCTGTCAAGCTTTGTTTTCAGAAGTGAGGCGAGGCCAGAAACAGAGAAGACAGTGGTGGGGAAATAAGAGGAAATAACTAGGATGATGCTGGGAAACCAATAGATTATGTCACCTTCTACAGGCCAACCTGTGGTCCCCTCTCTCTTCAAGGTCATCAGGTGGACCTGGTTATTAGAGATTAATTTAGCCTTTTCAAAAAAATCCATGTTTAATATCCATCGTTCTGGATAGTTTCGTGGCTATCCATCAACTAACCAATTACCAGGACAGCTAACCGACAAGCTGATGGGATACTACTGCAACAGTTAATAATTTACCATATCATTTACCATATTACCATGTTACTGCAGACTTGAACGTTACATTACTAGTCTGAAGCCAGGCTGGTGGAGGGAGCGAATGAGTAACCAGGAAAGGAATTACGGGCAATGACATATATCAGTATGTTAAACAGCAATGCTATAAATGTTGCACTGCGATATTATGAGAAAATATGTAAAATGTAAAACAGTTAATGAGTTATAATGTAGAATGGATACCATGCAGCAACCGGTCCTTGCAGGAGTGGATTGAGTACCGTGGATCTGGTTGGTTACTAGATAGCAGTGGATAATCATTTCAACTCTAGTTATGCATTAAAGTCCGTCCAGTGCAGTTTCTGAGCAGCTTTATTCGCAGCCTGTAGACTCCTTTGGTGTTTTTAGATGGACGGGGGGCACCATCTGGGGGTGTACCCCCATCTCTGCCTGCTCCTAGCTCCCTCCACACACCATAGAGTTGCAGGCAGATCACCCAACGCTTTAGGCTGGCAGCTGAAAAACTATGGTGTTACCGGGGCAATGTTGTCCAGGAGTGGAGCTGCAGAATCAGTCCACCAAGCAGATGGGCGGCAGCTCAACTTGGGCTGGTGCCCCAGACTTGGCTGGCCTGCTCTGCTGGTGGTGGTCCAGTATGTTCCAGAGCAGAACTGCTCCACTCCAACAACTGGTGGACCGCCTTCAGACAGACTGGCCAGCCTGGGGGTGAAGTTTGTTTACGCTCCTTGTGTCAAAGTTCTTTGCCTTAGGCAAACAACCGATGAATAGCTTCTTGGCAGAGACTGGGGAAGGGAGGAAACTTGGTAGGTGGATCGGGCAACCTCAGGCTTATTTATAGAGTCCTTTCACCTACAAGGGCAGGGAGTTTGACATGCTTGAGAAAGCAAGATGATAGACCCCTCCTGGAACCCACTCTTCATGGGATGAAAAAATTGATCAGCCAATCCATGCCAAATGACCATATTTTTGCCACATGGCCATCCATTCATGCAGGCCTTGTGACAATGGTTCTCCTTAGGCACAGAGGACTAGTACAACCATGCCAGGCCCTGTGCTAAAAGGGGCCCGACTTGGAGCGTCACCTGTAAGGAGTAAGAGGAGGATTCCTGCTTGGGAGAGTTTCCACAAAGCCCTCAGGGGCGGATCCCGAAGTGATGTGGATGGGGGGGCTGAAGTCCAAAGTTAGCATTGTCCTGCCCAGATGATTAGGCCCCGCCTCCAGCCCCACCCCCTGCCAAGCAAGCACCATGGCAGCTTCACCCTTGGCCAGACACAGACACAGTGCCCCCGCAATTCACTGGATCTGCCAGCAAAGTCCTTGGGCTTCTCCTCAAGGCCATGGGCCAAATGCAGATATGCATTTATGTGGTCTTTTTCCAGTTCCTAGGCTACTTTTAGATGATTGGCGCATGCTCACACCAAAAAATTACACGCCCTTTAAAATCTCACTCCCACCCCCATACCACCGAGCACCCGCCCATTTCCCCTCCACCTCACGCCTCCCCCCCTGGGCCAAATGCAGATGTACATTTATGTGGTCTTCTCCCAGTTCCTAGGCCACTTTTAGATGATTTTTGCATGCTCACACCAAAAAATTACATGCCCTTTAAAATATCACTCCCACCCCTGTACCACTGAGCACCCGCCCATTTCCCCTCCACCTCATGCCTCCCTCCCCTTTGGGAGGACAAACAGGAGCAAGGTCAGGCCTAGACTGTGGCACCAGCAGCTGAAGCAGCACTCCAAAACCCTGGGGCTGGGAGTTCAAAAGCCATGAGACCTTATAAATTCTGACAATAAATACATTGTCCACATGATNAAGACAGTTGTGAGAATGTGGCCCTTTTTACATGGGCCTCTTCCACCCACGAACATGCAGATTTCTGTGTGTTCATCGGTGGGGGAGCCCCATGTGAACAACACCGTGCATGTGCCCATGGTGAGTTAGGGTGTGTGTGCACCTGCCTAACATGCATACCCACTCACCCCCACTTGTCCTCACACATGGAGCAACTGGGGGAAATGGCGGTTACTTCGTGGGTGTGGATAGTGGGGGTGGTGGTGAGTGGGGATGCGTGTGCAGCCGTGTGCATGCCCTGCGCCCATGGACCCCCCACCCGGTGGAACCATGAAAAATAGTGAGGAGCCACTCGAAGAAGAACAGAAGGTTGC
This sequence comes from Sphenodon punctatus, assembly GCA_003113815.1. Taxonomy (NCBI): domain Eukaryota; kingdom Metazoa; phylum Chordata; class Lepidosauria; order Sphenodontia; family Sphenodontidae; genus Sphenodon; species Sphenodon punctatus. The sequence goes on from QEPC01007512.1 coordinate 10,021,656, forward strand.
TACCTTGTAAACAAGGTTCTTTGAGATGACTCAGAACATTCTCACAACACCCACCCCCCAGCCTCGCATGGAATTTTTTTCTTATATTCCTAGAAAGGGTTGGAAAGAACTGTTATTCAGAGGGGGAGAGTGCTTTTTATACTAGAGGAGCTCGAGACCATCATGTGGTCTGTTGTTTGAACAGGGTGAGCGTGCACAACCCAGTTGTGAGAATGTTAGGTGCCATCTCGAAGAACCTTGTTTACAAGGTAACAACCTTCTGATCAAGCACATGGGGAGGAGTTGTTTGTAAACAAACAGGTTTATCTCCCAGCCCGATTGGGTGTCCCCGCTGCTGCTGCTAGGAGACAGAGGTAGGTGAGGGATGGGGAACTGGACCCAGGAAGGGGAGGCAGAAGAACTTATGGGGAGGAGGGGAGGCAGAAGAACTTATGGGGAGAAGCTGGCTGCAGCCTGCTGCCCAACCATTCAAGTGCGGGACCCCAGCTGGGCAGCCTTACCTGCTGGACTGGGCTGCTGCTCGGCTCCACTCCCAAGCCCTGCTGCTGCCTCAGGCTCAGGGCCTGGAGGCTGTAAGTACCAGCCTGGGCCCCACCGCGCCTCCTCCTCTCTGGCCTGCACGGACGGAAAGCCCCCCCCCCCCAAGCGGTGCTGCAGCGTTCAGCCATGGTGCCTACTTGTCACAGGGCAGCGACAGCACCAGCAGCTCCACGGGGCTTTGAAGAGGTGCGTTCTGAAAGCCTCATTTTCCAGGCTTTCAGAATGCGCCTCTTCAAAGCCCCGCATCGCCAGCCATGCCGGAGACAACGGTCAGCATGTCACTTCCGGCAGTGCAGGAAGTATTTACACACTCCCTGCGTGGCTTCTCTGTGAATGCAGGGCTCAGGAGGCACTTAGAAGCGCCTCAGGAGTCCCGCATTCAAGAGAAAGCCACGTGGGGAGTGTTTACACGCTCCCCGTGCAGCTTTCGCTTGAATGCGGGGCTCCTGAGGTGCTTCTAAGCGCCTCGTTTAAAAGCGGTCTCAGTGCTTGAGGGCAGGGACTAGATCCCTAGGGCAGGTCCAAGAAGTGTGAAGAGACTAAATACTTATTTATTTTTCACATTTTACCCCACCCTTCTCCAGAGACTCAGGGCGGCTTACAACATTACAAATATAAAATACAAGGACACACATTCAGATCTCTTAGAACCCTACTATCACCCCAACCCCCACATCCATTATCCCCCACCTACCACCCATCAATCCTTCTACCCAACCCCCCCAACCCAATTCCACCTAGCCCTATCCCCGCCTGCCAAATGTCTGGTCAAACAAAAAGGTCTTACATCTCCTCCAGAAGAAAAACAGGCTCGGGCTTAGCCAGGCCTCCAAGGGGCGGGAGTTCCATAATTGTGGGGCAGCTACCAAGAATGCCTCCCTGCACGCCCTCAATGTAACAACTTCATGGGCACCCTCAGCCAACCTTAGAGGCTGCGAGAGGACATAGGGGAAGAGACAGTCTTTCAGATACCTGAAAATGCCAGATAAAATACAAACAGCCATAGGTCAGATTTGGCCCACGGGGTAGAAAGTCGCCTGCTTTAAGGAATCCAAACGACATCTCTGTTTTCTGCTGGCGTTAAACTGCTCTACCAGTTGACTAGCCCCGCTGAGTACCCTGTCCCACCAGGGTATTCTAGGAGCCAGTGACCATGCCCACCCCAGAAAGCAGACCCCAACACATCTATGTCAACATCCAGGTTTGATTTCCCAGGCTCTCTATTGATTTCCCAAGGATTTGATGTTCCATATCCGCCCATTTAGCGTACAGCTAATGGCAGAGAGTGAAATACTAGGTCCCTCTGCACTTTCATTAGAGGTTAAAGTATCTTGAGAGCCTGAATTAGCACAGGAGACTAAAACAAAATTCAGCATATTAAGAGATTTACAGCATGCTGCACCAGCAACTTTCTGATTGGCTCCTTGAATGCACTGTCCTAATAAACCCTTCCAAGCAAGTAATCTCATATTTGGAAAATGCTGAACCTTTCCCGTTTCTACTTAAATGACAATAAAACACCGTCTATTTTAGAAAAATAGATAAAAGTGTTTAGAAAGGAGCAAAATGCAACTCAATATAGTTAATCTACAGTGCTTGGCCGAAAGGCATTATGGCTTCACTAGGAAAAAGAAGATGGTCTTCTTATCAAAGTCCAAGCTCAGGGGTAGAGAACTGTTTCCCTAATGCAGGCCACTTTGAAAATGAATATAAGTTCTACAGGCTAGTTAGGAGTGGAGTTTCGGGTTAGGGGTGAATCAGAACTTTCGCCTGAATTCTGTCTCTGGCATAATGGCATTCCATTGAGTCTAATTTGAACTCAGAACAAACGATCATTCCGTTGGAATTCCGATTGGACCAAATGGTCGGTTGGTTGGAATTCTGATTGAACCAAACAAAGAGAAACCTCACCATTTGTGCGGCAAAGAGAAACCTCACGGTGTGCTGCATTTCATTTTTCTTTGTGTGTGTTTGTTTACAAAAGCCCCTTCATTTTATGGTGTTTTTGTAAAGGAAAACGTTGTTTTGGTTTTAAAAAATAAATAAATAAATAAATAAATAAAATCACTGTGCATGCGCAAAATGGCTGTGGGACCATAGGATTCTGTGCATGCACAGCCCTTTCCTAAATTAGCACTGGCAGCGTTGGCACCATTTTGGAAAAGGTAAGCCAATCTGCAAGGGTGAAAAATGGCCGCTGTGCATATGCAGAGCGGCTGCCCTTTTAGAAAATGGCACAGATGCTGCTGGTGCCATTTTGGGAAAGGACACACATGCATAGAAGGGCCCTGGTGGCCATTTTGCACACGCACCATTTTTAATGTTTTTTATTTTTTACTTTTTATTTTGGTAAAAACTGTGTTTGGTAACAAAAATGCTTTTTTCATCCATTTTCGTGTGTTTGCGTTACCTTGGTCTGTTGTTTTCATATTTGAATGACTAAAATGAATAGTCCATCTTTTGTTTTAGTAATTAAATAAAATGCAAATGAATTGCACACCCCTACAAAATTGTCCGACCAGAATTCCACAAGCCATTCCAATTTTGCAGAACTCAGAATGGCTGTTTCATACCAGCTCTAGTTGGGGGTATTTAAGGAAGCAAGGAAGAGGGTCCAGATCATGCATCTATGCCATGTAACCATCCCCTATCCTTGAGCAAATATGCTCATCTCTGCTCCCTTCCCCTCAGCGGAGCTGAAGTGGTTAGCCACAAAATGAGCATACCCATTGAAATTATAATACCCAAATCATCTTGGATGGATTGCTTATGAAACAGTATCCCTTTAGTGCCCAACATGATACCCAACTTACTATTACCAAGTTACCATTTCCCCATCGGCATGTTGCTGTTCTTCAATTTTGTGGCATTTTACCAACTTCCAATGTATCATTTTTTTGGACCATTCCTATTCATCTAGTGATTGTTATATAATGGAAAGATGATAAAACAATGGAAAAATGGTAACTCGGTAATGGTAATACTTGGTATTTTGGGTAGTTGGGTACCCATCTTCATATTTGAGTACCGATTGGGAACCCAGTGGGCTGCCCAAAATTGTTAGTATTACCCTTTGCTACAAAATTTGTGATCCATATCAACTCTACCCTGGATCATTCTTTCAGCAGTCACTGCATTTTAACTAGGGCTGAAACAAGATTTCAGAAAAACAAGATTTTTTGTCAAAATCCTGTTTCCCAATACCGTCTCGGTCAAATTGAAAATCTCTTGGTACTTGGCAATGTATTGATCAACTTTTGGTTTCTCAATTTATCAATAATTTACTCACCAGAATCCTGTTTACTACTTTGATGTCAATTTCGACCCCCCATGAGGTAATACCGACACAATACCACATTTCTTCTATTGTCTCTGTACTCTATTGTCCCTTGTATTTCCTTGTTACTCATTAATCTCTCCTTAAAACTCACCTCTTTCGCTCTGCTCTGTCTGACTCTTTATCCTGCTGAGCCACTATTCCTATACCTACGGTCTGTTTACCCTTTTCCTTGCAACATGGACCTGCCTGCTGTCATTCTCATCGTAACCAAGCCAAGTACGTGCACTTGAGACCTCGCATCTTCATGATTGTTAGACCCCTTGTCTCTCCCTCTGTTTCCCTTCCTAAGTCTCTCCCCCAGCTCCTGTCTCTCAGATTGTAAGCCCTAGGGGCAGGGACCGTGTCTGTTTTATTACTTTGTAAAGTGCCAGGTACGGCGCTATATAAATGTTTGTTAATAAATAATAATAATAATAATAATAATAATAATAGGCTGGTATGCAGATTCATCTACAAATCTGCAATCTCCTTGCAATTAGCCAAAGCAAAGGGAACAACATACAAGAACAATTCTGACTGGAGGCACTGAAATGGAGACACTTAAAAAAAACAACAAAAAAAACCTGCATTGGGGCAGGCAGGGGAGAGGTAAAGGGGAGGGCTTTTTGTGTGGTGATTGACTCAGAAATGTGGAAACTTATGAACAGGCAGAAACCCGGAAGTAAAACAGTACCCTTGACAATGTGGTAAGTGGAAAATGAACAATACGTGGTAAACAGTAAATGAAAAGTTGGTAATTGAGGATGGTATTGTGAGAATCAAGAAGTCATATTGGTAACGGGAAACGGTTGGGAAAGCAATCCTGGTTCTGAGATGGTGAAATTAAGCATGAGTAAACATCTTGCTGCTCGTTTCAGGCCTAATTTTAACCTAAAGAAACTAATTTGGATTTGACAAATATTTATTTCAGCACTGATCTGCAGTCTTTGCTGGACTTTCATAAGGAACATCAGCTTTCCAAAGCGTCTGTTCTTTTTACATTCCCTGGTAGCAAAACAAGAACTCGGTTCCTTTTCAAACAGAGATTAGCCAGGCTCTGCATTACATCCCTCAAATCTTTCTAAATTGCCACTTTGTTCTAACATCCCCTCGGTATATTAAGCATTCACTCATGCTGGCTAGCAAGGGCATTGCCAAGGGAGAATTAATCCAATAATCCGCATATGAAAAATGCAATCTTAGGCGGAGATCTAATTGTTTTTGTCCTAGACATGTGCTAATTTGCTGCTGCTCCGGATAATGGTGAACCAGAATGAGGCAGATGCAAACACTTCACTTCTTGTGGCATCTTCAGGGTGAATTCCTGGGCTTTTAACAGAGATTGTCGATAATACGTGGCAATACGTAAGGGTAAAGAAATTCAAAGGAAGAAGGTGAGTAGCGAATGAAATCACAGGAGTGATCAGTGGCATAGTAGTAAGCCTGTACAGGGCAGGCCTGGGATCATGTCGCAGTTATGCCCGCCCCCAGGGCAAAGGGGTGGGGATTCGGCTGCTCCACAATTATGGAACTCCCTTCCCCCAGAGGTTTGCCAAAGCTGGAGTCTCAACATCTTTTGGAAGGAGTGTGGGACTTTTTTTATTCAGCCAAGCATTTAACAGGTGAGGATAGGACCTGGGGAGGAGGACAACTGATAGACCCATCAGGTCTCGCTCCCCCACTGCCCATCTCCTCCCCCATGGTCTCCTCTCCAGTGAACTCAGTCTCTGTGCCATTCCCTGGTCTCTGTCCTGGCAGCCCTGTGACAAGGACCCGGACCTGTCCCTCCCCCCCACCCCGTCCCAGTGACCAAGCCATCTTCCTTCTTCCCTGGCAAGTCACAATAACCCTCACTACTTCTTGCTCTGGCTTTCCACCCCTCCTGGAAGTCCCCACCCTAAAGACACCCTTCTCCCCTTGTCCAGGGGTAGGTCGATCCTATTAAATATTCTGTACCAAGGTCCAATCCAACCTAGCTACACCCCTGTCTACCGCAAGTTAAATTATGCAGGGGTTCGCCACAGATTGTACCAAAATTGCAGAAAACCTCTGCAAAGACAGAAGGGCTGTTTCACAGTCCTAGGGAAAATAGAAGCTATGGTGATGCCAGTAGACGATGGGGGCGGGGGGGTGGAAGTTGAATCTACTTAGACCCAAGATCTTTCTAGGTGCTTCCCTTATGGACATTAATACCTGTGGTAGGAAAAAGGCGAGAATGAAATAAGAAAAAGATTTATTGAGTCTCAAAGCCTCCAGTTAAAGTCAAATGCGGTGAGAAAAGTGGCTTTCCACATTTAATTGTCTTTTTCACAGTAACTACGTGTCAGTCTCTTCTAAAAGCCTATTAATTCTGTAATTTAGTGCAAGAGAGTGCTGAGAGATAGACAGAGCTACTACCGGGTTCTCTCTTCTCCCCCCATTCTTACTGTACAACATTGACTAACTGTCATTGGGCATCAGTGTTAGGGTTGCTTTCTCCTTGAAGACTCCAAATACTAAAAATTAAAAAGTTTTTATAGTCTCTTTAATAAAAAAGGAAAAAAGTGCCAGCGCATCAGTTCCCAGAATGGGCTCTATGACACTGTATGTTATGGTTTTAATTACAGCTAAAAATAGCACCAAATGTCAGAAGGGCCAGGGAGAGAACCAGGAAAGAGATTAGCTCACTTGACTTCGGCCGTTCGATGGACAATGTTTATGAGCTTAGCCACGAAAGCAGATTCATTTTAGGAATGCTAGTATTATTAACTATAGCTGAGACAAGAGCGTAAACATGTAGTGGATTTATTAATCGTTGGTATTATTTGCAATTTTGGGATATCCATTTATGGATCTAAATAATATTTGTAAGTCTCTTCTCAAAGGAAGGGGCCCGGTACATCAGCAGCACCCCTAAATCGCCCCCAGCCAAATCAAACCCCACACGGACGGCCTCAATCCCTGGAATCTCCGGAACTGGATCTCTCCTAACAGGCCATGTCTCTTTAAAAATCATAGCTACACCACCACCTCGGCCCCCTGTGCGGGGCTGGAGCTGCACGGCATACCGAGCTGGAACAAGATTGGCCAAAATTGTCGACGTCTCCTCATCCAGCCAGGTTTCCGTAATACATGCAAGGCCCGCAGATTCATCCAGGATCAGGTCCCGGATTACTGGGACCTTATTTGCCACGGACCTTGCATTTAGCAGCATTAAGCCCCCACAGGCGGACCTTACATCCTGCTCCTCCTTCACCTCAAGTGGGGGGAGGGGGAGGCTCTTTTGATCTCCACAAAGGACCTAGGTCCCCTGGGAGCTTGAGCCACACACCTCAGTGGACCATACCGTCCCTGCCCCAAGATGACCCCTATGGCCGCTTCTCCCTTCCCGTCCACACCATTCTGACCCCCTCCCACCGGCTGATACCCCAGAACCCCCAGAGAACCCCCCCTCTCCCCAAAATATTCCTTCCCACCCACCTCCCCCTATTCCCTGGGACTCCCCCTCTCACAGGCAGTCCCCAGTTGTTATCCAGATGCAATGGTGCTAATATTGCCAAAATGGTGTAACCAAAATAACCAAACTAAATCCCCCTCCCCAGAAACAGGAAAAACAGAGCATTTTCAGACAAGACATGGATGCCCTGTAACATGTATAGTGGGTGGGGAGTGTCTTGTCTGAAAACAGACACAACCTGAATACTGCTACTACTACTACATAGTTTTATTTTTATAGCACCCTCTGTGACATGGCAAAAGAGATACCCAATGGAGCACCAACGTGTATTGGTTATTACCCAAACTGACATTTTCAATGCAGGTAGACTCTATTTGTCAGGTTTACCCATATTTTTGGATGTTCATTTCAGAGCCACTACAAGGTGCTTTCCAATGCTTATTTAGCTCCTCTTCAAACAAAAGTACATCATTATTATGCCCATTTTACAGATGTGGAAATGAGACCGAGATAATGGGTGAAGCCACAAGAGACAGAGTGGGGAGGCTACCATGCCCTGGATAGCTGTACCCCACAATGGTGCAGTGCATCATGTGGCCAGTGCCCACCAGATGTTCCTCTTGCCTTGAGGCAGGGCGAGCAGCTGGCTACTATGGCCGTTTTTCACCGCCCACGGTGTTTGGGCGGGTGTGCGGGGGGGGGGAAATCCGTGTA
>QEPC01007512.1:10031078-10074657 GCA_003113815.1 Sphenodon punctatus
TGCCCAGGCACCCAGTCTCGTAAGATCCTGTTGCAGTTCTTCAGTCTGCTCATGTTTTAACTACCTTGAATAACTTTGTGTCATCTGCAAATCTGATCACCTCACTCTTAACGCCCTTTTCCAGATCATTAATGAATACATTAAACGGCACCGGTCCCAATACAGATCCCTGGGGCACACCACTTTTTACATCTCTCCATTGTGAAAACTGACCATTCAGTCCTTCTCACCCACCCACCTCCACCCACGGAGCCCTCTGGAAAACCGGAGGAGGCTCTGTCGGTGGAGGTGGGTGGTGATGCGTTGAGGTGTGTGTGTGTGTCAGTGTAAACGCACACCCACCCACCTACCGCGATAGAACACCCATATCCCCACCCACCCCCATCCATGTAAAAATAGCCCATGTGATGCATCCTTGGAAAAATTTTGAGGCTGTGTTGCGGAGTAGCCTTACCCAACATAAGGTAAGGCTGCCCACGGTGAGGCAACTCATGTGCCCGGGACACGCTTGCCCTGCTACTTGTGGAGCACTGCTGCCTGTGGTCTCTTGACCAACGGGTGCTGTCACTCATCACACAGGGCCCCATCATGACTGGGGGCGGGATCTTGGTAAGGCTAGGGGAGAGAGGTGCCTACTTGTGTGGCTGGTGCTGCAGCCTATCCCAGCTGTGGCGGCTGCCGCCTGGCTTCCTCTCAACCGTCTGCCCAGCTCTGAGCACTGGCTGCACAATGTGGTGATGGTGATTGCCGGCCATGAGGCCATGCAGGGATCGGTCCACCACATCTCATCTGGCTGTACCCAATGACTTGCACAAGGCCACCCAGTGAGTTCCTGGCTCATCTCTGATATCCAAGTCCAACACCACACATTCCATAGGATTTCCTTTTTTTGTGCACTTCCCCAGAAGCAATTGCTTTTGGCCACTTTCACAGACAGGATACTGGGCTAGGAAATTGGGCTAGAGGTCTGACCCAGTAAGTCACTTCTTCTGTTATTGCATTATTATTTTCTTAATGGAAAAAGGTGGTTGTGATTGGTGGATGTGTGTGTTTAAGCTATTTATTGCACATGTGTACTTTGGAGTGAGACTATTTCACCAGAGGCTTGGGTCAGCAGCTGTCAATACTATTTACTGAAGTCCAGTAAAAAACTAACATCTAAAACTGACTGACTCCAAAAGTCAATAATAATAAAAACACATCATATGTCAGTGAAAGGGCAAAGACATTCTCTTTACTGCACTGACGGCTTCGCATGTGAAACTTTGGCTAAGGATTAGTTTACCACATGAGAACTTTGGAGTTGAAATGAAGAGACACCGCAAACATCCTCCGTGTATTCAGTTAAACAAACAGAAAACCAAACCAATAGTTGTTGGTGATGCAATTATCGTCTGCATTTTCGTTTGGATATTTGGGAACTTCTGTTCATCCAGTTCTTCATTGGATACATTTCAATCTTTAGGCTATTTTAGCATTCCAGTTACTTTAATTTCGGATATCTAGGACATCAATGCTAATGACTACCGCCAAAGAGAATCAAGTGCTGAAACCCAAAGTCACTGAACTATGAAAGTAACTGAAATACCAAAACGAAGAAGTGGCAGTGTTAAAACCCAAAGAGAAAATATCTGAATCCAGGAACAAAGCAGGAAGGGGAAAGTGCTTTGTGTCCAGTTTGTTCAAATGGATTTGAAGTGGAGCTGATATGGGTAGCTGGGTTATTATCTGTAGGTATAATTAACATTTTCAAGCAGCCCTTTGAGTATAATAATATCGGCAACTGGAATGGGAACTCGCACTTACATTTTTTAGGGTAGCCTGTTTTGATTCCCTGCCCCCTTTTTGGTTTAGTTATTTAATTCATATGGTCATTCTGGTTATGGTTTAAGGGTTGGGGAAGGGATTTATTTTATTTATTTATTTGCCAACCCCCCTCATGCCCATGGCATCTCGGGGTGGCTTACACCAATAAAAACAATTTAAAACACTATGACCCCCCCCCCCCTCTTTTCCGAAGGCCTGGGAGAACAGCCAAGTCTTACAGGCTCGGCGGAAAGCCAACAGACTTGGGGCCAGATTGGCGTCCTCCAGGAGGGAGTTCCATAGACGCGGCCTGTCCACCAAGAACGCCCTCTCCATTGTAGCCGCCCGCCTTACGCAGGGGACCTCCAAGAAGGCACCCCCGGCAGACCAAAGGGGCCGCCTGGGGCACGGAGGGTGAGGCGGTCCCTGAGGTATCTGGAGCCAAGACCGTGTAGGGCTTTATAGGCCAAAACCAATACCTTGAATCTGACTTGGTACATTATAGGCAGCCAGTGTAGTCCCTCCCCCAAAAAACAATCTCTAAAACTGAACTGAATATATGCATGAAGGATGGACATGACAGAAAGCATTTCCTATGTGCTTCGTCAGACCAGAGCAAATTAATTCGAGACAGATCCCTGCTTACAATATGGGAGAGACCAAGGAAAGAAGATAGGGGAACAAAGGGAGAGTCAGGCGACAGGGAAGCAATACTAAAACCAAATCCCATGGCTCAATTTGGGACTGGGAAGTTGAGGAGGGCTTGCCAGATTTAAGCCTCAGCAATTAAATTCAATAGGGGGGCCGAGCCCCAGGAAATATTCCCAGTAGTCCCAATATTCACCCCAAAATATGAAGTTGAGGAATAGGCCAATATTGTTCTTTGGGTGTTGAAAATGAGTTTGAAAAAAACCCTGGATGGTATATTTAGCATTCATTAATGACTTTCCTGCCTCAGCCCTGCACTAGCCATCAGCAAAATTAAATGGCAAGAACTCCAGTTTTATATTCAACTGTAGAGAGGGAGGGGGGTGGGTCCAATGGTTGGGTTGCTAACTGGAGAATTACTTGATTTCCCTGCTATGACAAGATCTAGACTGGGGGGCGTGGCTTCTGCAGCAGGAGGCATGGCTTCTGCGGCAGGAGGCGTGGCCCCTGGCAATTCAATTTTTACAAATTAAGCACTGCCAAATCCTGCCTCCTCACATCAAAGCTCTGGCTCCCAGGTGGCCGGGTGGGTTTGGACAGTTCTGCTCCCACAGCCCCCGTAAGGCTCCAGCGCCGAAAAGGCAACTCAGCTTCTTTTGCTCCCGAGGGAGATGCACGAGCATACCCCCGTCAGACACTTCTGGTGAGAGCCGCAGCACAGGTGCCCCGAGACAGGGGTGTGAAATTCACATCTTTTTAATTAGTGACAAAAATGAATGAAGCCCCATTCATTTTCGTGACTTATGAAAAGGGACGAATAAGCAGACAATTGTTGTTTGCTTTAATGTTTTTATTTTATTAAAAATAATTTAAAAAAATACCAGGGTCGTTGTGCGCACGCGCAACCTTATCCCCAAATGGCACCGGCAGGATCAGTGCCGTTTTGGGAAAAGGTGTGCATGCGCAGAACTGCCCTGGTGGCCATTTTGTGCCTACACAGTGATTTTATTTATTTTTAATTTAAATTTCTACCCCCATCCTTCCCCCAAGGCTCAGGGTAGCTTACATAACAAAAACATACAGAAAATACAATAAAACTCCATTAAAAGAAAACCCAAACTCATTAAAACCCACCCTCACCCCCCAAACCCTCCCAACTCATCCCCTAACCCTGCCCACCAAATATTTTAATATTTTAAAGTTGTTTTTAATAAATAAAAGGAAAAAATAAAATTAAAACAAAAATCATTGTTTTCTTATTAACCACACCGCAAACCAAGAGTTTTTTGTAAAACAGAAATGAAAACTAATACGGAAACTAATGATGTGCTTGTGGCACCTCTAGCCCGAGAGCTGCATATGGCTCCCGAGTCACCTTTGTTCTATAGTGTCATCAATGACACTGTCCAGCCATAACAGCAGAAAGGTCCCTGCCCCAAGAGGCTTACAGTCTAGGATGGACAAGGGAGGGGAGGCAAAGGGGAAATTGCTTTATCACTCAAGAGCAGGCATCGCAATGTCAAGGCAGACTTGACTCGTTGACAATTTGTCCCAAAACGTTTGTGTTTGAATGTTACATTTAGAGAACCAAAATGATTTTTCCACTTACCATTTTTCCCTTGCATTAAGCCACCATGTAACATTTCTCCAGGAGGAGGAGGAGGAGGAGGAGAAGAAGAAGAAGGGGGAAAAATAAAATTAATGAAGGAATGACTTCTAAACCAAATTCAATAACCAACATGACATTGTGAAGGACGGGCCAATATTTGCAATCTCTCCAGACAAGTTGTTAAGTATTAATAGAAACATTTTCTCCCTGGCACGGCTTAAACTGAGGACTGTATCTAATTTCCTCTGGAGAAATGTGTTGGAGAAATCGGAAAGATAAATCTGTCATGGTAAATAGTCATAAATAACCCAGCCCTGACATAGTTGCTTATTTAGCAAAGTTATTTGAATATTAATAGTTTTTACAGTCACGCCTCTGTGGTAAAAGCCATGATCGCCATCGCTCTTGAAGGCACTAAATAACAAAGTGGGTTCACGAAGCGAGGTTACCCTATCAAGAGTCAGTCATTGCACATTAGCAGGGGAGCAATATGCAATGGACGGCACGCCATAACATATGACGTAATTTGTGTCATGGGAGAGTAGTACTATGGGTTTACCATAAGTAGGGCTGGAACAAATGTTTGTGCAGATATCAGTATACCTCAAAGTGTATCTGCACAAACATTAGCCGGAGGGTCTCGGGATGGCAGGACAGGGCCAGCTTTGCCACAGGTTGACTGTCTGGGCCCCACTCTTTCCAGGGGCCCCACAGAGCCCTGTTTTCACCAGGGCAGGGTCTGGAAGCCCTGCTTCTTCTCAGCAGGGCCCCAAACATGACCACCTTTATTGCCCTGTGGAAGGCATCCCCTGAAAGGGTGGGGTCATCAGGGAGAGGGAAGGCCACCATGGGCATCACATATTAACTTTGCACTGGGTCCTGCAAATTCGATGGCTGGCCCTGGGGGAGGGACAAGCAGGGGGAACTCTGGGAAGGGGGGGCTTAGCTACAGGAAGGGAGAGGAGCAATGGGCAGTGGCACCCAGTCTCTTGTGCGTGGGCATACGTTCCCAGTAGCAAAGCCATCGGACCAACTTTCTGGTTAGCATCTGGGGGCCTGTGTGCATGCATTGAGCCCCCCAGAGGCTGCTACAAGTGCCCAGAGTAGGGGAGCAATGGGCCCAGGCTCTTGAGAGGCCAGATTCCATGCCTGCTACTGTCCCACCCACTCTTCCCTCCCCTCCACTCACAGTCACTCTGCCCCTCATGGCACCCCTCACACACATGGTGCCCCCCATTCACCCTACTAGATGATTTTTTTAACCACTAACCACTAACTAATTCGCTAGTATAAAAGCAGCCCTGTTGCTAACAGCGAGGCTGTTCACATACTGTGGATTAGCCAATGATTTTTTTAAAAAAATAAGTCTTGATTTCAGCTCTAACTAGAGGATGAATTTTGTAACAAAGGGATGATGTGGAGCTGATTGCCTTTTTAGTTGCCAACTGCTCTCTGGCTAGGAAATTAGCTCTGGTCTTGTGTGACCGCCAACCCAACTTTGCTGCTCCCATCAGCACCACGGACAGCACCAAGCCTGTCTTACTAGAGTTGCTACCAAAGAAGAAAGCATCGACTCCTCCATGTATTAGCCATATAAGCAGTACGTAGGCAGCAGGGCTAAGTGGAGGGGCAGGGAAACCTTAGAGAGAATAATAATGAGACCAAACCAGATAAGGATTGCAAAGTGCTTTGGACACTATAGAAATAGCAACAATTCAGGAAAGCTTTTAAGCACTTGAGCGATTCCAATGTGGTTTAAAAACATGCGCTTCAAGTTAAAGGTCTTTATAAATCAATGTCTGTCATAGACATGTGTAGGAATAGCAAGCTCCGAGCTCCGTGAAAGAGCAGAAGAGAGACACATGAAAGCGATCGTGAAAGAGAGAAAATGAAAATGGATTTGGCTATAGAAACCAGAGATTTAGGAGATGAGCCCAAGAGTAGAACTCGCAGGGAACACAGAAAAAAGTAGGTCCCTGAAGAACAGAAGTATCACAAAGTCTCTCTAGCCTTCCCAAAGGGTAAACCAAACACCTATGTGCTCTGTTTACAAACAAATCCGCCACCAAACCAGGCAGTGAAGGCTTCCCTAGAAGACTGTCCCTCTGGTCTGCAGTCATTCCCCCAAGAATGCTTGCTTCTCTCTCTATCAAGCCCCAAACTCAACTGTCTCTGCTGTAGGCGGTCCCACTACAGTCTCTGCATCTCCTCAACAAAGGATTCAATGGCAGGGGTGTGGGAAACTTCAAGAATGGTTAATTTTTATTTGGCCTATTTTCCATTCCTGGATCTGACCTCTAGATCCAGTTCCTGTCCTTGGATATGAAGAGACTGAGCTCAGAGGAAGGGAGCAAAGTTGAGGGCATGTGTACAGGATTTGGAAATGGAGCTATGGCCGAGATCCATGATCTGGACCCTTCTCTGGGTGTGCCCCTGCCCTTAACTTCTATGAAGCCCTCAGGACTCATTAATTTTCAGAGTGGTCCCTGGGAAGGAAAAAGGTTCCCCAACACTGCCTTATATCCAGGTGTGGTATCACTCACCCCCCATTTAGGCCAATCCATGCTTTGTGCATGCACTACGCGGAAGGTGCATGTGGGCACAAGTGTTGTGTATGCCTTGGGCCCCTCCTCTGCAGCGTGCACTCCTCACGTGCAGCATGAGCAGCACATGCGCTTGCTGTGCATGAGGTCTCCAAGGCCTTGCACAAGGCAAGTCCATGGGCAAAGCATGGACTGCCCCCATTGAACACCGTCTGCAGAGGGGCAGGGGGGGCGTCGCATTTCAAGGGCGGGGGAAGGGGAGGCACACAAATTGTCATTCCAAGGGCACAATTAAAAAGTACATGTCAATTGTCCCTGGAAGAGATGCCTGCAAAAAACAAGTAAGCCAGTCAATTTGTGGCAGATGAATATTTTTGGATAGCTCAGGCACACAGAACAGTACCAGTTAATGACTCATTTGGGTACCCATTTACCATGTTGCCATTATTGTTTCCCACCCCCACCAGTTTGCCACTTTGGGCATTTTAAAAAATCTGTTTCCATCCATTTCTGCTGCTTCTGTGATTTAGGGGCACCAAGGGCAGATGGCATGACATAAAAAAGACATGACACCCTTTCTTTTCCCAGTTTGTCCTTTTTCTGTCCTTGCCCCCTTTTCTGTAAACTAGAAGGGATAAAACAGTGGAAAGTCAGAAAGGGGGAAAGAGGATAACATAGAAAATCAGAAAAAAACAAAAAGATGGCTATTCAGTAACGATACTACTCAGTATTTGGTAGTCGGGTCCCGGTCCTTGGATACCAGTCAGGTAACCAACTGATGACTTGAAAATGTGGGCAATACTCATAACTACTGCTTCATCTCAAGTCACCTCATCTCTCCTGGCCCCCAGGTGTGGGGTATCCAGGATGTAGGAGGTCAGGATACAGAGCCAGGACCAGCTAAGACAAAGCCAATGACCAAGGCTAGGAACAAGTCAAAGAGGAAACAGAAACAGACCAGAGGCAAAAACAAGGGACCATGGGGACAAGGCTGGACCCAAGGAACTAGAGAGCCACAAGGGACCAGGTAGGTGGAAGTTAAGGAAAAGGGTGATGGGAGAATGGAAGGGTCTGGCAGTCAGCAAGGGGAACAGGAACAAGGGGAGGGAGGAAAACTCCTCGGCAGTTCTCCAAGGTCAAGGGGAAGCAACCCCCCTCATAGATCTATGAGCTCAGGAAGAGAATGCAGCTCATCATCCAAGGTTCTTAACAGAAAAGGGAAGCACACCCAGGATACAGGAAGCCAAGGATAAAGGAACGAGGCAGAGGGAAATCAGAATGAGTAACAGAAAGAAAAAGGGAGCCCGGATAGTAGAGGCCAAGAGAACTAGAAACAAGGACTAGAGCATGGAGACTAGAACATAAGGGATCCTGGAGCTAGAACACAAGAGAGGAAGGAACAGAGAGACAAAAGTCAAGACAGACATGTGAAGGATGTTCTGTCCAGCTTCCTGCTGCTCCCAGCATGCCTTTATGCTAGCTGGTACCCAATCAGGAAGTTGGGAGAGAGACAGTACTGGACCAAATAGGGAACACCTGGGAAGGGTGTGGTTCAGACAAAGGCTGGAAGAAACACAGAGGGAACCACTGGAAGGCTAAACCAGGCTGAGGTCAGGCCTAGGGAGTGGTGCCAGAGGCTGTGGCAATGCACCAGAACCCTAGGACCAGAGGTTCGAGGCCCACAGGACCTTATACTACCATGCCCCCCTGCCTGTTCCTTTACCTCCTCACCACCTTTTTCTCTTGGCTGTTGCTGTTACTCCCCTAGTTCAGAACAAGTGAGCTAGGGAGAATTCCAAAATGGTGCTGGGCTTGCCCACTTTTGGAGCATGAATTGTGATTGGTGGCTGCCGCCATTTTGAAATTCTAGCTTAGCCAGTGTGAAGCTCTGGGTTCTGACTGTTGTGTCCCCTTCTTGTGTTCCCCAGGACACATTCTGCACTTCCTGGAGTGCCTGACTCTCAGTATGAAAACCATTGCTCTATTTTCCTCATCATTAATACTCCAAATGGGATAGGTCTCCTGTCTGTACGGAAGACTCCCAGCTGCCTTGCCTTGAACGTCAAACTTATAGTTACAGTGCTGTTGACATATGTCAGAAGAAGACGAAGACCTTTCTTCCATTTGGGATCTAGAGGTTAATACCCCACAGCTTTCCTTAGTAAAAATGCTTCCAAAAGAAGTCAAGGGACGTACTGAAAAGATGAAAAATGAAATGAAAGGGCGGCAGATTAAAGGAGTTCAGGAGAGTGTTTATTAACTTTTTGATATTTTTAATAAATAAAATGATTCCCCTTTTCCCCTCCCCCCTTCCAGTCTCATTGAACCGTTGTAATTCTCCCTCTCTCACTGTGCTGGCTGGAAACAGTGACTCCCTCTTCCTTCCTAATCTCCATTCATTTCCACCATCCTTTTCAAAGCATATGGCGCTATCTTCAGCATTAATCAGAGTTATCTGGAGGCTTTAGAGTGTTTTGTGAACGGGCACCTACAGCTAAACAAAGGGATGCATAGAAGTGGCGTCTGGGTATGGAGAAAGAAGAAGAGACAATGTGGGGCATAGCTACCATGGAGTGAGGGGTTTAGTTGAGCCTGGGCCCTGATGGCGCCCGGCCTCTGCCAATGGCCCGAGTGCGGCTAGGAAAGTTTCAGAGGGAGGGAAGGGAGCAGACTGTAAATTGCTCAATTCTCTCGACCCATTCACGCGAGATTCTTGCGAGACCAAAAAAAACTCTGCGCATGCGCCAAATGGCCTCACATGCGCAGCCTCCCGACAGACATTTTACACATGCGCAGAGTGTTGGGGGGTGGGTGAGAATCTCACAAGAACCTCAAAAACCATAGCGAGATCTCGCCAGGGTCGCGAGAATGTTGAAAGAGTCTCACAAGAATGTTTTCCATTCTCGTTTGACCTCTAGTTTGGCGGTCAATGTAGGAGGTCAGAATACAGAGCCGGGACCAG
The DNA here is from genome assembly GCA_003113815.1 of Sphenodon punctatus. Classification (NCBI taxonomy): domain Eukaryota; kingdom Metazoa; phylum Chordata; class Lepidosauria; order Sphenodontia; family Sphenodontidae; genus Sphenodon; species Sphenodon punctatus. Next base: position 10,040,647 of record QEPC01007512.1, read on the forward strand.
CCAAGACAAAGCCAATGACCAAGGCTAGGAACAAGTCAAAGAGGAAACAGAAACAGACCTGAAATACACAAGGGTACCATGGCTATTTTTTATTTGGCCCCTTTGCAATCACTGGATCTGGACCAAAGACCAATTCCCTACACTCAAAGATTGAAAGAGCGAGCTGTGGAGAAGGGGACAAAGATGAGGACATGTTGCCCACAAGGTCAGGGGACAGATCCATGATCCAGACCCTTCCTTTCCATACCTCACCCTGAGCGCATCCCATAAGCAACCCCCTGCCCTGCCCTCCATTCCTGAATCCAGCTACAGAACTGGGTCTACTTTTGAAAATGGCCCATGGGAAGGAAAAGATTTCCTCTCCCTTCATTATACAAACAACATATCAGAACACTTTACTCATTCAGGGTCCTCTTCTCCCATGTAACTAACATGGGCACATGCACCTGTGAATTCTCAATTTCGTGAACATAGCCCTGTCTCTGCCTATGTGCCCCTCTCCTTTCTCTTGTCTCTCCTAGATTGTAAACCAACTGGGGCAGGTACCTATCTTTAATTAATATCTGTACAGTGCCAAATACAGTGTTGATGCTATATAGATGTAGTATTATACTACTACTACTACTACTAATTATAATAATTAATTGAATGATTTATGAGAAATGACCCATTAATAATTATAATAATTAATTGAATGATTTATGAGAAATGACCCATTAATAATTATAATAATTAATTGAATGATTTATGAGAAATGACCCATTTTCTTTCTTTTATTATGACACAAGATGATGGCAAATCATGTTAGGACACTGCATGGCAGGAATGGATGCTTGTACAGAAGTAACAGTTTGTGCAGGTGCGACAAGCAGGGTTGAAACAAATATTCACCTCTGTCAATTCCACCCCCATTCGAACTGTATCCACAAAAATGGACAATAGCCACTATTCTGGTTCATCTTTGCTGGATGTATGTTGTTGGTTTTTTTTTGGGGGGGGGGGGTTGGCTCATTCCCCAATTTGGTTATTTTTCCATTTGGATATGTGGTTATTCAAATGTGCATATATGCAGCAGCCAAAAATGAAGTAACCAAAATATGTAGCGGGCGTGTGTGTCCCCCAGGGCCACACAGGGGTGTCACTCAAGAGAATTAGCTCACCCCCTGCTACACCATTTCAGCCTTGAGCCTCAGCTGAACCCCCTCCTGCCAGGCAGGGGGTATCCTCTCAGGACACACCACACAGTCCAGAGAGTCTTAGTCCACAGTCCTTTATTGGACACAACCCGTGTCCCCTGTACCAGGGGCTGCCGGCTCAGTCACCTCCACCTTGCAGGCCCAGGTCCATCTCTGCAGAGTCAGGAACAACACAATAACTAACCCGCAAAAGTCCATCCAGCCAGGCCTTAAACTCCCAGGCTCTGGCCAAGCCTTCCCCAGGCAAGAGGCTCCCTACTGGGCACAGCCTCTCCCACTTGCCTGGGTCCCACTGGTTTTCCAGTCTTCAGCACCTTGGAGAGTGTAGAGCAGGACCGCTTTCTCAAGGAGATGTTGCCCCTTCAGCTCCCTGGCAGAGACTCTTTCCTCGCTGCCTAGTCTCTCCTTTTATACAGGCAGAGTGGGCGTGGCCAGGCTTCCTCTATTCAGCCTTAAAGGGCCACTAACCTGCCCACTCTGTCCCAGGGGTTACTCAACCTGAACTTCCCTCAGGCTGATCCCCCGCTCTGGGGTTCGCTCTGCCACACCCCTTGTGTGCACCCAGCCCTCTGACTGGCCCACACAGTCCCCTTCTTAAAGGGGCAGCAGCCCCACCAGATCGCTTCCTGTTACACCCTTCCCCCTTGAGGGAGACAGGCTTCTCTCTGAGAAGACTGGCTTCTACCTCTAGCAGGGTGCAGCTTCTTACCATAGGGTCTAGCCCCCCAAACCACAGGGTCTAGCTCCCCAACTAGGCTTTCAGGGTGTAGCACCCACACTACAGGGTCTAGCACCCCAAACTGGGCTTTATCGCCCTCCCCGACCTCCGCATCTCCCCTTATAGTCAGGGCCATTCCACTGGGTCTAGCAATTGGGGAGCCACCTCCACTCAACCTGCTACAGGGAATTTCTGTCTTCCTGTTGGGGAGCCACCTCCACCCAACTTACAGACGCCTAGGGGATTTCCACAGCCCCTTACATTTCTCCACCAACCTTTTCCAGGATTTTCAATCTCACATAGAAGACCCTCTTCTGGGGTGGGAGGCTGGCCCACCCGCTCCTTACAGACCAGCCCTGGGACCCTTAAAGCCAACTGTTGTGGCCATGTACTATCAAGTACACTACAGTCCCTCCCAGGGCTCTCATGTGACTCTTTGTCACCCTAACCAGTTTTCCCCAGCCAGCTCTATTGCCTACAACCTGCTGGGTTCTTCTGCCCCTAAGGCAGAGGTTCGTGCCTGGTGGCCAGCTCAATTGCCTACACCCTGCCCCCCTTAGGCACATGAAGTACTGGCTCTATTGCCCCCCCCTGTACTTATACCTCTCTGTAGTCCTAGGTGCAGTAGGGTACCGGCTCAATCAACTCCCTGTACCCTGCAACTCTCCCGAGGCGGGTGCATCCATCCTCCCCGGCCTCGTCACCTGATTCACAGCTCTCCCCTAGAGCAACCCTTAGCTCCTCCATCTCCTTACGGAGAGCTCAGTTCTCCTCAACTTGGGTGAGTCTATGAGCCAGCATTCTTTCTATGGTTGCCCCTGAGACTTGAATCATTATGCCAGTCTCTTGGCTCTCTGGCCTCAGGGCTGCTCTTCCTACTTTCCCGGCCTTTAGCTTTTTCAAGAGGACGGCATTGTCAGTCAGCACCCGCTTGACTGCCCTTTCAAGGATGTCTATGTCTTTTACACACTCCCCCTCTACCTGGGTGCCCATAGACTTCCTTTCTCTTTCCTTCCCTTTAGGACTACTTTTCCTTGTCGACGCACCGCCCCCATAATCAGACACAGAGACATATCGTTGGTTTAAATCAGGCCGCACTCTTTATTATCAATAACCTGAGGCTGGTAGGTAATTGCTCCAAGCAATCTGGGTCCAGTATGCTAGCTAATTCAAACTCATATTAACTAGAACTGACCTGGATGTGCCTTCCAGTGTCAGCCCTGCTCAACAATAACTGAAAAACCCCCTCGACAGGCCCTGGCAGTGGCAGAATGGGGGAGGGTGAGTTGTGCAAACCCACCCTATACCAAGCAAGGAGTTAATGCATCAGCAAGGCCCAGGATTGTGCCCATCCTTGGTCCCCCAGCTATCGCACACTCCCCGGGACGTAACCCCAGACATGCTGCGCCCAACATTGTCTGTGTATCACGGCCCCATCTCTTAAGGAGATGACTTCAATTTCCTATGCCCTACCTATTTATCTACTTTCACATACTGGACCCCTGCCGAGTGCGACAAATATTACCCTTCATAATTCCCCAATCAAATTCAATCAAAATTCGTTTTCAGTAACCAGATTACCCTATTAATAGTCAAATAAAATAAGCCAAACAAAATAGTCCTAAACCAAATGGGTAATTAACCTATTTAACCTATTCTCCCACTGTGAAAGAGGCGAAAACATGATCCTTAATTAGGATATTCATTCAAAATTCCTCCATGGTCCCTTAATGGCAACCAGATGACCCGCAGTGGAAGAGGGGAGGTGGGTGGGCTACCTGCTTGCTACACAGGCGTTGAATGGTTCTGCACTGCAGGGAGACAGCCCTTCCTATCAAAGGGCGGGCTCCCCAGCCCCGAGCCAACTTCGCGCCTCCAGGGAGGGTTGCTTAGCAACCCAGTAAACATAGAGCGAACCCTCTAACGGGCCCCGCTCTACACGCGGCATTTTATTCACTGAGGAGAGGGAGGGGCGCAACAAATCCCCCTCGCCTTCATTTTCGGCGAAGGGACTTCTAGCCCTCTGACTCTCCTTATGAGGCTTTCCTTTGGGACGCTCACTCTTGATGTGTCCCCAGGCTTGGCAAGCCCAACACCTCATCTGCTCCCAGTTCTTTTCCTGATCCTGGGTGTGGGTGGACACTGCTCCCAGACTGACCCTGTCTTCTGGTTTAGGCCTTGTATCCCTTTGTCCTCTGTAGGGACACAGCCTCTGCACAGGTCCCATAACCCCACAAGTCCAGCAACACTTTGCCTTCCCCTGGCTCTAACATCCCAGAGTCCAGGTACTCCAGAGGCCTTGCCATCTCTCCCAGCAGGCCCTCCAATAATGTCCTGGCTGGCCACAATTGTGACACCACTGCACAGTACCTCCCACCTTGGGTCCCCAGTACTTGCATGTCACAGTCCTTGGCCGCTGGTCACACCACCTCAGCTCCAGCTCTACAAAGTTCCACAGGCTGAGGGCAGTCAGGGTACGCCTCCGGCTCCAGCATGCACATCCTGCCTCCATCGCCAAGCTCCAGGCCCATCCTGGCCAAGCTACTCCAAACGCACTCCTCTGGTTCAGTCCAGGCACAAAGCTCCACAGCTCTCTCACAGTGTCTGGTCCCAAACTTGCTGACTGGCTGGGCACCGTCCCTCCAGTCACGTCTCTCTCACTGACTGGGCACAGTCCTCCAGTAATGTCTGCTTCCGGCACCAGGGCTCACCTCACTAGGGAGCTCACACCGATGCAGCTCCAACAAGCAACCTCCAATTCCATACATGAATCAAGGTTGGGTGCACTTCCCCTATGCACCAGCGGGTGGCACTATGCCTGAATTCTCCACCCCATGCTGTAGTGGGGTGTGTGTGTCCCCCAGGGTCACATGGGGTGCTGGGGTGTCACTCAAGGGCATCTCAAAGCTCATCTAGTCCAACCCCTTGCTTCCAAAGAAAGATGCCCAATGAAGTTCATATGATGACTCCCAGTCCTCTAGATTGTAAGTGTTGCTATTCCTCACACAAGAGAGATTACACCAACTGGTTAGACAAGACCTGTCATCATCAGATAGGGAGATGAGGAGGAGACAGTTGGTGTGAATGTACGTGCAGCCACCACTTTGGTTGCATGTCCGGGGATGGGATGGTCACCCCTGGCCTGGTCAGGTCAGAGGATAGAACCAAGCATTCTGCTAGCTGGGGAGAAAAAAAGTTTCCATTTTAAATCAATGAATAGGTATTGTTCTATATCTCCTATGTTCTTCGAAAGACAATACAAAGGTGCAAAGTGACAGTGGTGGGTAGATGCAGAATCATCCTGTGGAGCAATATCTCTTAGTCGCTGAGAAACTAGTTTCTTCTCTTGGGGTGCAAAAAATCTAGTGTTGTCCATAGCATCAGTTTAATGTTCAAGTAACGAAAGATAACCAAGGTGATTTATGACAGGCATCTCTTATTATTTTCTAAAACACACATTTTAGGAAGTCTAGATGGAGGCAACACCAACACTTTAAAACCAATATCCCAGAAGTCTCTTCTTTACAATCTATGTACCTCTCTAAACAAGTGGGGTTAAAGTTGGGAGACGGGTTCCTATTCCAGGGAATTTGCTCGTGTGTACTGGAAGGAGATAATTACCTTTGTCACACTGAGTCCTCTGCTAGCCTGAAAAACCTCAGCACTTCCTCCATCTGTGTTTTCCCCATTATGCCTCTATTTCACCGACTGCTATTTCAGCACCTTCTGCCAGCAGTTCTCCTCAAGTTCCCAAGAAGGAAGAAGAGGGGGAAATAATTGATCAGGTTCACTTTGCTTGTGAAAACTAGGGCTGAAAGTAGGAACTGTTACAAATGCAGTTTCTGTTAGAAACAGACCATTTGCCGTATTCCGCTTTATGCAAAAACTTACCGCTTCTCGCTGCTTTCATCATTTTCCATTTGGGAATGCCTTTGTTTAGTACTTCCATTTCTTTTGGTATTTCTTCTACTTTGTTTGGTACTTTTTCTGCTACATTGTTCACTATTTTGGACTTTATTTGCCTTTTAACTGTAAAGGACGGGGGGCGGTGTAGCCATTATTTTCAGAGATACCTGGTCCGTGAGGAGGTATCCAGTGCAAACTATTTTGGGCATAGAGAGCGTCCAGCTTGTGATTGATTTGGCCAGAGACAGATTAGGGCTGTTCCTGACATAATGTGCACCTACCTGTATGGCACCATCCCTACATGCTCTAGCAGAATTGTGTTGGAGATGGTCTTGCAGTCTCCGAGGACTCTAGTCCTGGGGGACTTCAACATCCACGCCGATCCTGGGGGAGCGGAGCATGAATTCATGGCCATCGTGACAACCATGGGACTGTCTCAGAGGGTTGTTGGCCTGACACATGATGGGGGACATACCCTGGACCTGATATTTTGCATTGGCCTTGAGGCAGGGGATCCAGTGGTGGGGGAGGTGTTAGCTGTGCCCTTCTCATGTTCGGACCATTACCTCCTCCAGGCTGGTCTCCTGGCACATGTCTGCCCCTGGAGAGGTGCTGAACCAGTTTGATTGGTTCACCCCCAGAGACTTATGGAACCAGAAAGGTTCCAGAATGCTCTTGGGGAAATCCCCCCCAATCTTGATGACAGTTCACTCGATGACCTCGTAGCTCTTTGGAATACCTTGCTGACTGAGGCCATTGACCGAATGGCTCCTAGGCATCCACTTCCTGAATGCTGACAATGCAGGTCCCTTTGGTTTACAGAGGACCTGCGACGAATGAAGCAGGAGGGACGGCAGTTGGAGCGACTGTGGTGCTGTTCTTGTGTTGAAGACGATCGACTGCAGCATAGAGTTTGTTTATGATCTATGCTGTGGCTGTGCAGGCAGCAAAGAAGGTATTCTTTGTTACCATTATAGCATCCGTGAAGTCATGTTCAGCAGAGCTTTTCTGGGTGGTGCAGAGGCTGATCAGTCCGGCCTCTCTTTGCCTGGAATTGGAGTCTTCCAGTGCTTACTGTGACAAGTTTGTTGACTTTTTCGTGGATAAAATTTCCTGGATTCACCATGACTTTGATGCCACACTTGTAGCAGTGGGAGAACCTGAGGTAATAAAGCCCCACCCTGTCCAGTTTCATGGAATCCGTTTCAGTGGATATCGCCTGCTGATGTGGTGGATGTCCTTAGGGTGGTTAGAGCCACTTGTTGAGAATTAGATCCATGCCTGTCCTGGCTGGTCAAGACCTGTTGTGAGACGTTAGGACCATTGCTGGCTAGGGTTGTCAATGCCTCCTTTAAGGGAGGGCAGAGTGCCGGGCCACCTTAAAGAGGTGGTGGTACGGCCTCTGCTCAAAAACCCATTGTTTGACATTGACTCCCTTGCCAGATATCGGCCAGTCTCTAACCTTCCCTTTTTAGGGAAGGTTATTGAATGAGTGGTGGCTCGGCAGCTTCAGGGGCATCTGCATTAGATCAGTTTTCTTGATCCTTTGCAGTCCGGTGTTCACCCTGGATTTGGCACGGAGACTGCACTTGTGGCTTTGGTCAACAACCTGTGCCGAGAATTGGATCAGGGCAGATCATCTCTTTTGATTTTATTAGATGTGTCAGCAGCGTTTGATGCTGTTGACCATGAGATGTTGGTGGCCCGTCTGCGGGACCGGGCTGGGGTGGGCGGAATTGTTTTTGAATGGTTCCGCTCTTTCCTGGCTGGGAGAACTCAACGGGTGGTGCTTGGGGAGTGTTCATCATCTCCCTGGAACTTCATGTGTGGAGTCCCACAGGGTTCTATTCTGTCCCCTCTCCTGTTCAACGTGTACATGCACCCTTTGGGCGAGGTCGTGGGAGGGTTTGGCATACATTGTCATCAGTACGCCAGTGATACACCGCTTTACCTCTCTTTTTCTGCAGACCCAGACCTGGCAGTCTCTGTGCTTAATGGTGTCTGGCAGCTGTGGGGGATTGGATGAGGGTGAGTCATCTGAAACTGAATCCTGACAAGATGGAGGTGATGTTGGTGGGTAAGACTGAAGGGGTAGTGCTGTCATTGATAGGGTTTGCCCCCCTTTAGCGACTCAGGTCCGTAGTCTGGGGTGCTTCTCAATTTGCAGCTTCACCTGGATTCCCAGGTGGCGGCAGTGGCGAGGAGCGCCTTTCGCCAGTTACATTTGGTGCAACAGCTGAGGCCGTATGTTTCAGACTGTGACCTGGTCACCATCATCCATGCCTTCATCACCTCTAGACTGGACTACTGCATCGCACTCTACGTGGGGCTACTCTTGGTGATTGTCTGGAGGATGAAACTGGTGCAGAAAGCGGTGCCCCACCTTCTTATGGGGACGGGTCGTCACGAGCACATTACACCAATGCTCTGCACTGGTTGCGCCTATTGTCTTCCGGGTCCGATTCAAGGTGTTGATAATGACCTATAAAGCCCTAAATGGACTGGGCCTCACTTACCTGTGGGAACGCCTTACGCTCTGGGCTGTGTTGTGACCCCTGCAGTCGGCCGGGGACGCCCGACTCAAAGTCCCCCAGGTTTCCTGGGTGGCGTTGACGGGGAGGGCATTCTTGGTGACCGCTCCTAGGCTGTGGAATTCCCTCCCAACGGAGGCCCGCCTGGCCCCAGACTTCCCCTCTTTCTGGAGACAGTGTAAGACCTGGCTGTTCCACCAGGCTTTTAGGGAGGGAGATGGGTAGGGTGGGATGGGTTTGGGGGTGAGGGGGGTTGGTTCCGCTCTTTTAATGATTCTTATATACATTTTATGTATTTTATTTTAATTATTGAATTGTTTTATATTTTCAAATCTTGTTGTGAGTCACCCCGAGCTGCTGTTGTGAGCAGGAGGGAGTGGGCTAAAAATGGCTCTAAATAAATAAATAAATAAATAAATGGGGTGTAGGGGGGTGGGTTGGGAGGGGAGGGCTTCTGTTTGCCTTCTCTTTTAATGTATTGTTTTGGTTTCATGCATTTGATGTGTTTTTGTTGTTGTAAGCTGCCCGGGGCAGCTTGGAGTAGGAGGGCAAGATAGAAAATTGTTTTATAAATAAATTAAATAAATGACAAAACAGACGCTGGAAAGTGATGGAAATTGCCAAAAGTGACAGAAATTGCTGCAAGTGATGAAAAGTGATGGACAATTGATTTGTTATTGGCATTCCCAATTTCAACAAAAACATGCTAACAATATGGAATGCAGAAATACCGACGAGCGTTGGCCAACACTGTCCAAAGGTAAGGATTTACCAACTGTACGAAAACAGCCGTTCCTGATTCAGCTCTAGAACAGGGCTGGAGGGAGGTAGCAACTTCAGACTAACCCTTCCCTCAGTGATTATGCTTCCTCATGAGAACAGTTCCCACGGAATAAAGGGTTATCTTCAGTTAATTCCTGGACAGTGCAGTTTACAGGAGTCTCTATACCCCATAATTCAGTGTTATAAGCTTATTGTCTTCCCTCTTGGCACAACACTAGTGTCTTTGCAGCTTTGAAGTTAGCAGCATGAGACATCCCAACAGTGCTGAGATCCTTATTATCCCCATGGGTTCCTTTTTCTTTTACTCGTCATGGATTTTAGCCTCATGTACAATATACATTTTTCAAGTTAAGCATCAAAACAATGAATACAGATGAGCCGGGAAGTGTTCTCTCGCTGGCAAGAGGGGGATTAGTAAGGGAAACATCAAGCGGTATTATACACTAATGCATTCCCACCAGTGCGGCTTTTGTGTTAATGCGCTCAAGACACAGACAAAGACGAATGGAGGTTGCTTTCAAAGGGGATGGCACCAACGTCGCCGTTGAATGTTACCGAGTCAGCACAGTCCCGGACTCAGTACGCAGAAGACAATCAGATCTCTTCTGTCTGGCCCCTTGCTGAAATGTATATTCATGACAACGTCCACATTGGTTAAATCCACTGTCTTGCCAGTTGGAAACAGAACTGGAAGTTTGGATTGCAAAAATTTCCTTTTCAAAATTTGCACCCACAACTTTATTTGTTTCCTTTTCAGATTGGGTATCTGCATTTCATGTAGGGCTGAAAAAAGGTTTGCTTTTCAATCCTTATCGAGGTCACCCTCACAACCGCCTCTGAGGGAGGTTGTTATTATTTCCATATTATAGATGAGGATAAGGATGTGCTGCTCCACCATACAGCGAGCTCTGCAACATGGGTTTGGGTGGTGGGCATTGTCGCCTGTTGCTCGCTGCCATGTCGCAACTGGGGTGGGAATTTGGTTGGGTTGAGGGGTGGGAGGTGGGACAGAGCTGGGCGCCCGCTCATGTGACCAAGGCTTCAGCCCATCCCAACCATGGCGGGATCTCTGGCAGAGGCCTAGCTGCCCACCCAGCTCCCCACACTAGCTGCACGGGGATTGGGCCCCAGCAACTCATGTGGAGACACTGATAGTGACTTGCATAAGGCCACTCAGTGAGTGAGGCTCATGTTCCAATCATTGGCTCCCCTAAGGGCAAGGTGGTGCGGTCTCCAGGGTGGAGTTTCCCTTGGTGGGGCAAGAACCTCCATTTAAACCAGCACCACACTGGAGAGGACCCCAAATAGAGCTGAAACCATTGTCCACAAAAATGGATAAGCCTGTTGAATTGTTGGCACTTGACTTGATCCACTACCTTCTGATAAGAATCAGTACCTGATTAGTGCCCAACAGATTATCCAATATCCCAATAATTGTAGTCTCCAAGGTCCAACTCCAAATCCATCACGATATGCACTGGTCTACACTGGCTTTCAGACAGTGCTGACTGTGATGCAGGCCAGATTTACCAAAGGATGAGCTGAGGAAACCACCCGGGCCCTGCTCTTTTCTCCACTTCCAGGTGGCCTGAAGTGGTCCCTATTTTCACCAAAGCAGGGTCTGGGGGGGCTCACGCTCTCCCAGTGGGTCCCCAAACGTGGCCACCACTATGACCTCATGGAGGATATTTTTGAGGGGTCAGGGATAGGGCTGTAGCAGAATGTCGCAGCGGTAGCTATTTCCGCCGGAAACAGTGTTTCCGCAATTAGTGGTATCACATGGCAGAGGCTTTCATTCCGCTAGTTTCATTCCGCTACTTCCGCAGTTCCGCTAATTTCATTCTGCTACTTCCACAGGCCTCGCAAAATAGCGGAAACATGACATTTTCGCTACTTCTGCCATTCCGCCAGCGCCACAAAATAGCGGGACAGCGGTTTTCCGACAGTTTCCGCAATTTCTCCGCAATTTGCAGAATGCCGGTGGAATTAGAGGAATGTCCGCAGAATAGCCGCGGTGTGGTGCGGGCAATTCCGAAATGACGGAATGGAATCGCGGTGCAGTAACAGCTGCTGTCGCATCAGCCCTAGTCAGGGACACCACCAGGGGCCTCATATTTTATCTTCACTCTTTTAATCTCCACAAATTCTAAGGCAGGCCCTCCTGGGATGTTCCTGTGAAGTAGTATTCAGGTGAAGTAGTGTTCAGGTAAGTAGTGTCAAAATGGTACCAGCTGAAATTCTGGCAGCGCAAGTTTTTTTGTTTGTTTTTCCCCCCGAAAATTAGATTTTGTTTATTTTGTGTGTGGGTAACTTTACGGAATCAACAGAGCTAATCTTTCAGCCTTTGAAGTTTTAGAAAGGTACGGGAAAACCACTGCAGCAATCTTTTTGATGAGAAGATTACTTTCCCCAGCCGTCTCCTGCCATAAAGAGCGAGACTTGGCTGGGTAAATCAATACAGGCTTGCTACAGCTAGGCAGTCTTGTAGAAAGCTAGCCGCAGCCAGCTGGTGAGAAATACAAACAGCAGCAAAAAGTGTGGAGTGTTCTCTCCTCAAATTTAATGAAAGGGGCATAACCTCTTCCAGAAAAGTCCTCGACACATCAGCCAAGTGAGCTGCGTCCTCGTCTTTCCTCCAAACTTTATTTTTAAATTCATTTTACATAGAAAATACATATACGGTGCGTCAAGAACGCAATGGCCCACATCAAAATGACTGCAATGATGGTAAGAGGTTTCATAGAAATTTACAAGTGCACATGATTTCCATGAATCCCAGAGCTTCTTTCCTCCTACTAATTATTTCTATAGCGCTAGTAGACATGCTACATATGCAGCACTTTACAGACACAAATTTTGGAGAGCGGTCCCTGTCCAGTGGTCTTACAATCTAACATGGTCAAGGGAACTCAGGCACATACATTCTTATTTTACAGATGGGAAACTGAGGCAGAGAGGTTGTGGCTTGTCCAAGGCCACCCAGTGAGTTCATTGGCTTAGGGTGAGATTCAAACCCTGGTCTCCCAGGTCCAAGTCCAGCCCCTTATCCACTACACTACACCTGCTGCTTTCGAAGTCGGGCAGTCAATGAGACAGCATGACACTGGGCGTCTCCATAAGTAACACTTGCCCCCATTCAGTGGCATAGCAAGGCTGTGGCAAGTCTAGGCTCATGTTCCAATCATTGGCTCCCTTAAGGGAAAGGTGGTGCAGTCTTCAGGGTGGAGCTTCCCTTGGTGGGGCAAGAACCTCCATTTAAACCAGCATCACACTGGAGAGGACCACAAATAGAGCTGAAACCATTATCCACAAAAATGGATAAACCTGTTGAATTGTTGGCACTCGACTTGATCCACTACCTTCTGATACGAATTGGTACCTGATTAGTGTCCAGCAGATTATCTACAAGCTGCAAAACAGCATAAGGCTAAAACGGCATCTATATTTTCCACTAAGGATTCTGCACATGAGGCTTTTAACAAGGCGGGTCTCTGCCATTCATAACTGCACTTTTTGTTCCATTTCTCACCTAAGAAATTCTTCTAAACTCTTCTGTCCACAGCTGCCTCTGGGCTGCAGTGCTCGCAAGAGGCTGAATTACTCCTGAGCACTTCACAGATGCTGTGCATGAATGGGCAGGCCAACGCTCTAAGTAGAAAACCAGTGGAACAGATGGTCGCAGCAAGGCATTCCTTATCAGCATAATAAGTGTCACTGGACGCCCTGGGAATCTGACATGTACTGGGCAAACAAGATAATGGCCATTGTAGTCATTGTAGTGAGTCAGTTGCAATGCAGTGTTACTCATAAGTGAAAACTAATCCATTTGAAAACAGCCTTTGGAATTCCCCTCCTCCCAAGGGCTCTGAAAGATTTAGAGATGAAGCAGGTATCTGATTTGATACCCACAGGCAAACCCCACATTTTCAGGTACCTTTTGGGTATCTGAACTGATATCTGGATACCATTCACGTGCCTGAAAAACCAAATGTCAGTTTCCCATTTTCGAGTACCCAAAGCTACCTGAACTCACCCCCCCCACCCCCAATACCAAAGAAAGTTGAAAATCCAGAACTGGAAGTTTAAAAAAAAAAGAAAAAAAGAATTGTGATGAAAATTAGAATTGTGATAAAAATGGTGTTTTGGTATTTCGGGGTTTTGTTTGGACACCGTTTTGGGTGTCAAAAAGTATCCGAAATTTTCGTCGAATTGGATACCGCGAGCTTGATGAGTATATCTGTTTCTGCAGGTCACATTTCAGCTCTACAGAACATACTTTGATGAGACACAAGAAAGAAAATAATATCTGCTATCATTGTCTTAACCAGCATTGCCTCCGTATTACTTAGGGCTGCCAAATGTCAAATATTTCAAGGGATGTTCCCACAGTTCCATAGAACGTATTGGGCAACATCCCTTGTTTCAGAACCCGACGGCTCCACAGAACATAAGGGATGCTTCCAACACAGTCCCACCCTCTCCAAAGGGGGGGCGTGACCATGTTGGAAAAGGAGCAGGAGAATCCTTTGCCCTACGCCCTGCGGAATGTTGGCACATCATGATGATGATGCTTTGCAGAGGGCGTGACTACTTTGAAAAGGGCTGGGAGAGTCCCTCTCCCTTTCCTAGTTTGACGTGGACATGCCTAGGGCTGAAACGGTTATCTGTGTGGGCTAGAGTTGGATGCTGCAGACATTCTGCCTGGAATAAGCCTGTGTACCTAGTGCTACTGCTAGAGGGGATGGACAGGAGGGGAGGGGGGCAAGGCAGGGTGGGTGGCAGCAGGGCCAGTTTTACCAGGGTGACTGCTCTTGGACATGCTCTTTCCAGGGCCCCCACAGTAGCCCCGGTTTTCACCAGATCAGGATGTGGAGGCCCTGCACCTTCCCACTGGGGCTCCAAACACAACCACCTTTAGGGCTCCTAGCAGAGCACCCTCAATTGGGATGAGGCCACCAGGGGCCCCACATGGCTGGAGTTCCTTCCAGGGAAATTAGTTACTAGGAATGGGAAAATCAGAATTGGATTAATACAACTCACTCAATTTTCATCAGAATTGGATTAATACGATTCACCTGATTTTCCCGATCCACCCGATTTTCATAGGATTGGATTCAGGGGTGCACACATGCATGTTTCCCCCTCTCTGCTATTGAACTTTGCTGGGCTCTTCTTTGGACCAATCATCATTCTAGGATTGTGACTTAGAATGATGAACGGCCCATTGAACTGAATAGGTTTGGTTGTCCATTGACTTGAATGGGAAATTTTCCGGTTGAAGTCAATGGGGAAAAAATACAATCCAATTCCGATCTGATTCAAATAAGATCCAACTAAATCCAATACCAATTTTGATCCAATTCCAATTTTCAATATGATTTCCGATCCCTAGAAATTACAGCCTGGAATGGGGAATGGGCAGATTACAAGGAGGACATTGCAAAAGAATTGTGCACTTTGCATCATAAATTCAAGGATATTGTGTGGAATCGGTCTTGACCGGACTTGAGGCCTAGCTGAGGTCACACGGCTACAGAGAGTAACACTAAAAAGGGAAATGGAGGATGGGAAAAAAATATAGACAACAGGCCTTCTCTTTTTGTTATTTTCCTTGGCATTAAATTACCATCTAATTTCCTTGCCATTTTCCTAAGAAATTTTCTCTCATTAGCTCCAGTGGAAGGTCAGGTCTAACAAAATAACGGTGTCAAGAGTTGAGATAATGATTTTCAATTTCTGTCACATTACAAGAATGAAAAACTCTGCTGTGTTTCATTAGGGGCTCCAGGTGACTTGTCACTGAAATACTAAGCCTCCATTAAACAAAAAACTAAACTAAAAAAAAAAAAATACAATGAAATCGGGCTTTCAAGTCACAAAAGAAAATCACTCCTGACAGGCCGTGACACAGCAAATTATTTCATATGGCGGCTCTAAACGCAAGTGGCTGCTATTGGAATGCGTGCCCATTCTCACCATTTCTGCCAGTCTTGGCAAAATAGTGTCAAATAAATCTTGTACAGCACACTATGTTTTGCTTTGAGAAAAGAGATCGGGTGTTGTTGATTTCTCTCCCCCCCCCGCCCCAGTTGTGGTTATTAATTGTTTATTCACAGAACTGTTGGTCAATGGAAATTAGAAAGTACAGTCTGCTGTCCTCTAGCAAAACACTGTTATTCATAACATGGGAGTGGGGAGAATTTCACGGTTTGAGGCCCATAGTACTACCTTAATGAGAGTACAAGCAAGAGTATTTGCCTCATAGCAAATTATAAACAAAGGAGCTATTATTTTTGCTGTAAGGCAGAAGTGATGAGCTTCCAACCTGTGGCCCGCTGCGACTCTTCTTTCAGGCCCTTGCTGCTTCCACCTGACTCCCATTCAACGCAGCCGGCCTACCTTGATTGAGAGGCCTGCAATCTCTTCAGGGGGCTGCAATGAAGGTATGCCTGAAATGACAAATCACGTCACATGCTGTTTCCATCGGAAACAGGTCATTCACCTTCATTCACGTGGCGTGGAAACCTATCGGCTTTTCCGCTGTTTTCGCCATTTGTTGTTATTTTTCACGAGTTGAACCGAACGGTTAAAGGGCCAGTCGCAACCCCTATGTGCACCCCTGCGGGCTGTGGAGATGCAAAGGTGCTGGCTAAGTGCTGGGGAAATGCTGGAAATTTCTGTAAAAGTGCTGTAAAGGTGCAGTAAAACTATTGTAAAAGTCTTGAAAAGTCCCAGAAAGTGATGAAAAGAGATGAAATTGATGGGAAATTACATAAAAAAATCACAAACCCCAATATCGACAATGGCAGAAGTGAGGAATCACCGGAGACTGACAAAGTACCAACAAACAATTGCAAGGGCTCCAGTCCCACAAGGTTGGTATTTCCTGCTGAACAGGAACACTTGCCCTCGTCTCAGCCCAGTACCTCCCAATGTTTTGCAGCCTGCACCTCACCCCTCTCAAGCTGGCCCACCAGGAAAAATCCTCCTTTTGGCATGTTACGCCTCCCCCTCTGCTGCTCTTTAGTTTGTGTTTGCTGTTTTCCCAGCCCCTTCTTCAGGCAGGGCAGTGTGGCATGTCTCTTTAAGGGTCTCGAGACAGCTGAAGTAGGCGTAGCCTCTTTCAGCAGCGGGCTCCTCCCAGCTGTTTGATCCTGCAGAGTGAGTGCAACTTGGCTTCAGGTATCGCTCCAGGCTCTGCCTTGCCCAGGAGAGCAGCCAACCAGGAGGCTGGGCAATCTCTGTCCTGCCTTGCTGGCTGGTGTTCTGGGAAAGAGCATTATGCCCCCTTCCCTTTCCCTGAGCCCAAGTCTGCCTGTTTTTTCCCGCTTGGAACTTCCCAGTTTTGGGGGAAGGGAAACCTGCCCTCTCCTTGCTACTCCTCTTAGCTCCTGCAACCTGCCAAGATAAGCTTCTGGGAATGGCTAGCCTGCTGAAGCACCACACATCCCCTGGGATCTGTGCCCCCAGGATTGCAGGCATGGAGAGGTGTTCCCCGAGTAAAGCTCCCAGGGAGGGCCCAGGAGCCTCTCGCTAAGTTCCTTGGGACACTGACTGCCATTCCCTTTGGGTGGTGCACAAAGCATGGCTTTGGCACGGAGTGTAAACAGATGAACGGCAGCTCCAGGGTTGGACACACCAGCCCGCTTCACCTCTGGGCTGGCCGGTCTGTCTGAAGGTGGCCCACCAGATGTTGAAGCGGAGAAGGCTGTGCCTGCTCCAGGGTAGCCATGCCGGTGGCACTCCACAGCATTCAGGAGCACCGCCGGTGGAGCAGGCTGGCCAAACTTGGGTCACCGGCCCAGAGTAGAGCTGCTGTCTCTCTGCTAGGCGGACCCACACTGCAGCTCCACTTCCAGCCGGCCGTTGTCCCGGCAACACCATAGAGTAGCAGGCACCAGCCTAGAGGATTGGGCAATCATCCACAACTCTATGGTGTGGGGTGTGGGGCACTGCGTGGGTGGGACCATGGCCAGGGGAACCCACTGGGTCCATCTAACGTGGGATGGACCCATTGGGCAGATGTGGAGGTGCACCCCCTGAGTAGCCCTGGGGGCAGACTGCCTCTGCGCCCATCTAAAAACACCCACTGAGCAAATCAGTGCTGTAGGCATAGGCACGCTCCATGTCTGCCTCAGGGGAGGGGATCTGATTTCCAGTGCTGGATCACACCCCCACTCATTGCCGGGGAACAGAGAGTGAAGTGCAGAGGGGCTGCTGCCTCCCAGTCATGCAGACAGAGCTATGTTGTACTCCTGACATTCCCGCAAAAGTTTGATTTCCGGTTCCCAATGCCTGAGCGGTATTTCAGACAGACTTGCTCTCCAGGAGTGGGGAAAGGTAGAGTTCATAAGTGGCACAGAGTATGCGTGCCTGGGAGTGTGTGTGTGTCTTGTGTGTGTGTATATATGACATGGGCAGCTGGTTCGTGTGTGTGTGTCTGGCTGTGTGTGTGAGAGAGTGGCAGAAGATCTGTATGTGTGCAAGAGGAGGCAGTGTGGCTGCATGTGTGGCTTCAGACACCCAGCAGGGAGTCTGAAATTTATCAAGTAAAGTTTATGTTATCAAGTTAGTAAATTTGAGGTTTGCGGGCAAGATGATACATGTCTTGGTTAGGAATAAAGCTGGGTTGGGGGAACTTCAGGCCCAGCGGGGACCAAAGGTGACCATGGCTTTTAAAAAAAAATTCTTGGTCCCTTTCCAGTTCCTGGAAGCTTAAAGTTTAAAATTAAGCTTTAAATTTATTTATTTGGTTATATTTTAATGTGGCCCCTGGTCCATTTTCAAATTGCTAATGTGGCCCCCCAGGCCTGGACCAAAAAAGATTCCTCACGCCTGCTCTAAGGGAGAGGCAAACTCGTTTGGAATCTAAAGTAGGGACTCTCTCTTTGTATCCCAGAACTGGTAGGGATGGGCGAACGCGGTTTGGATGTTCGGAGTTAGAAGCGAACTCGGTCTGTTCGGATGTCCGAACCGAACGTCCGAACCGAACTCTCGAGTGACCGAACAGTTCGGTTGTGTTTGGATGAGTTCGGATGAGTTCAGGGGCAGGAAAAACGTCTTTTCAGGGGGAAAACATTTAAGTTTCGGTTTCGGTTCATTTTCGGTTTTGAACCGAATGATCGAACATCTGAACTGCATTCTGTTCACCCATCCCTAAGAACTGGGGCACTAGACATACCTTAGTTATCACAGATACATATTTTCTTTATAGAGACAGATTTGTTCAACACATATATCAGGGACCAGTTTTCTTGACATGGTTACAAAAAACAAATAAAAAACCTAATATTGTATCCTGTCAGGAGAGTGTATAATAGTGATGACCTTGAGGAACTCTGAAGGGCATGATTAAATGCAAAACAATTTTTTTTACCCTGGTTCCCTTTTGAGTCTGTCGGAACCAGACATTTCTATCATTCCAATCCAAAATTGGAATGGATGAAATTCCGTTTTGATCAGTACGATCAAAAAACCTTTTCACCATTTTGTGCAAGTGCAAAATGGCCACCACTGTATAACAAAATGGCAGCTGTTGTACTGCACATGTGCAAGGTGGGTCTAAGAGAATTCTGATCAAGAGCTTTTTTTTCAATTGGAATTTTTATCAAAATTTCCCCAGCTGTTCCGCCTTTGCGGAACCATTCTGCAAGCCAGGTCTAAGGCCATGGTTTGAACCAGCTCGAAGGCCCATGCTAAACTAATAAGGAAAAAAATGGCTCATGGATCAGTTTTCAGGGCACATAATAATGTCAGCTGGAACAGCCACATAGTGTTACTAGATATTAACAAGCCAGTGTAGCCTAATGGATAAGATGCTGTGACATAAAGCTGGAAGACCAGGATTCCAGTCCTTACGTAGCAATGAACACCCTGGGTAGTCTTGGGCAAATTGCCGTCTCTAAACTAGGGCTGAAATAAGAATAAATTTGATTCTCACAAGAATCGACAACTCTTTTGCGAGATCTCACTGAGAACTTGCTAATGGTTTGTGATTCATGTGAAAATCTCACATGAAAAGAAAAAAGAAACTGTATGCACGTTGGCTGCTAGGTGGTTTTGCGCATGCACAGTCCTTTTCCAAAATATACATCATCATCATCAATACCAAGGCCCATTACATCTGTTTATGACCCAGTATGTTTGCGCTGTTCAATTACTCCTTGTGGTCATGAAAAAAAAATCTCGTGGGCATACAGCAAGGAGTAGATCTATGCCTGTAGCCACTGTTTTGACTGGTAATAGCATTGACAGGCATGGAAGGCATGGGGGAGGGAGGACTCAGGAGTCGGGCTTACCCTGAACTTAGCCTGGGAGCATTGGCAGCAGTAGAGAGTCTCCAGCAGTGGCAGAAGAAACTTCTCTGGTGGCAAGGATACTGCCAGAATTATGTTTGGGGAGGGGGTTAGTGACAGGGAAAGCTACTTCACCCTGATCCTTTCTGATGTGACCGCATCCCTTTCAGAGTGTCTGAATAACCTGGAGACTGGTTTGGGTTGTGCCCCAACAGGAAAATTAGAACAGCAGAGTTCAAAATGGCTGCCTGACCATCGGTGCATGTGCATCCTTTTTCCAAAATGGTGCCGACGCCATTTTGGAAAAGGGATGGGTGTGTGCAGAATGGCCCCGGTGGTCATTTTGTCCATGTGCAGTGATTTTTTTATTTATTTTTAATTTTTATAATGAAAACAGACACCTTTCCCCTTCGTTTTTGTCCGTTTTCGTTACCTTTGTGATTTATTGTCATATTTTAATTACTAAAACGGGTTAGGAACTTCATTCATTTTAGCAATTGAAAAAACAAAAATCAATTGCATACCCCTGTTTACAGGGTCCTTGCCCAACAAGCTGAATATTTTATTTATTTGATCAAATGTCTATCCTGCCCCTCCTATATAACAGCTTGGGGCAGCTAGCAAGTGGTAGTAATAAACCTAGCAAGTGGTAGGGATGTACCAACAGAACGCAGTTCGGATGTTCGGCCGTTCGGTCGTTCGGTTTGAGAACCGAGTTCGGGTTCGGTTGCTCAATTCGGCAGAGTTTGGTTTGGCTGAACATTGCAGAACGTTTGAATGTTCGAAATAGCACTATCAGTACCAATATCGATACCGATATTTTTTTCAGTATCGGTATCATTTGACCCTGAGACCACCCCTGGTCTCCACCCCTGGTGCCAGGAAGTCTGCTCCTCAGCTGCCTCCCCCTTCCAGTCACATTTTTTCCCGCCCCAAACTCATCCGAACTCACCCAAACATGACCGAACTGTTCGGTCGTTTTCGAGTTCGGTTCAGACGTTTGGTCCGAACTCCGAACATCTGATCCGCGTTCGCATATCCCTAAGGGAAGGTTAGAGACCGGCCGACAGCTGGCCAGGGCATCAACGTCCAGTGATGTTTTTTTAAGGAGGGGCTGCACCACCGCCTCCTTGAGGCAGTCTGGCACCCTACCCTTCCAAAGGGAGGCGTTGACTATCCCGGCCAGCAACATCCCCAGCGTCTCCCAACTGGCCTTAACCAGCCAGGACGGGCATGGATCTAATTCCCAATAAGTAGCTCAAGCAGCCCCAAGAACATTCCCTGCATTGGAGGGCGACACACATTTAAATTCATTCCATAAAACAGGACAAGATGGGGCTTCAATTCCTCTGCTTCACCCACTGTTAAAAGTGCAGCGTTGAAACCGTGGTGGACGGTCCTATTGAGTCCTATATGTAAGTTTCCAGCTCGTTGCTTTCAGACAGAAGGGAGTTTATCTCCTTCATGAAGAATCACACCAACTGCTTCCAAAGGAACCCAGTGCATTTGAAATAGAGAACATTTTATAAGGCCTAAACTTTGATCTTGTGAGTGAGAATTTAGTGGATGGGCAGGACTGCAAAATCACTATTAGAAAAAAATCCAACCCCAAATACTTCTTTCTTTCTGGTCAGCATTATTACTTACTTTGAGTCTTCTTGTATTATGAACACACATAAAACAAACACTAAAAAGTATCCAAGTGGATATAATAAAGCAGGATTTAATGACACACACTGTTGGATCTGAGTATCTTTTAAATTCTCCGGCTTGCAAATATCAAAAGTGTCTTGCAGTGATTTGTGCATATTTGTTACAAATGGTAAATGATATTGTTCTCATTTCTAGTCTGTAGCGACATTTTTGTTTTGTTTTTAAATAAATCTTTGGAGTCTCAGTCTCCCAGCACATAAGGTTTCCAGATGTTCTTTTTCTTTTAATAAGAGGTCTCTCTTATTTTAAGGAGACCTTCCTTGTTTCAGAACACCAGAGCCCTGTAGAACAGGGGCAGAATCATAGAGTTGCAAGGGAATTAGAAGGTCATCTTATCTAACCCACTGCATGCTTTGATGAAGGATGACTTCTACAGTACAACATCCCCAGTAGGTGGTTGTCCATCCTATTTTGTCTGAGAACTATGCTCAAGGCGAGATGATGCTTAAAGCTACACTGGTGGCCCACAAGTCTGGGGGGATCACACTCCCTGGTGCAGCGGTGTACTCTAATGCTGGAAGAGGAGACATGGGGACCGCATTCTTTCTTCTGCACCACGTCCATTCTAACCTACCGACATGGGCATGTTGACACTTTAAACATGACCAGTGGACCGCACCCAAGAAAAATATGGAGAGAGGCTGACCTACATCATCTGAAATTCTCATACTTGTGCTTATTTCAAGTAATGTCAATCCCAAAGTAGATGCATTGTCGGAGACAGCAATGAGGCAAAATGTGCAGGGCATGGAGAAGGGTCTGCAGGGTGTGGACTGCAGAAAGATATGGTGTTTTCCCCATTGGTGGTAATGGGGGAAATGAAGTGAATGCGGGTCCCTGGATTTCGGTATGGCAAAGAAATGCACGGAAGGCATGAGATAGTGCACAGATGTAGGGCACTTAGGAGAAGGGAGGATCTGGGTCATGGATCTAACCTACAGATGCAGGGGACAATCCAACAACCTGTGTAGGCTCACCCCCATGCACGGTGCATGGCCAGAGCGCGCATGCTCATATGTGTGCATGCATGCACACGTGAGCACGCGCATTCTGGCCTGAGCACGGTGCCTCTGGGCAGCATATGCAGGCCGTTGGATTGTCCCCAAAGTCTGTACCCTTGAACATGCCCCCCATCACCCGAGCATTCTTCTTAAAGGGAAGAGCTGGATCCAAGAGCAGATCCTGGAACTGGAGAGGAGCCAAATAAGCCATCATGGGTAGTTTGGGTCCATTTAGTGTAGATTTCATGGGTTTACCTAATTTTGGGGTACCTGTTACAGATCTTCTTAAAATCCAGCGTGATGACATGCTTGCAATGATGAATTTGATAATTTATTACTATGGATATTCTCCACTATTATCTGTAACATTGCAATTTTGGCAAACACTACCACCAATAAAGCCATTTGCTGTAATACAAAGAATGAAACCCATCAGGGGATCAAACACAATTAAATCCATTTTAAAATGCAAGTGTAGATTTGTTAATACGTATACATTAAAATTACCCCGGCCCTGAGCAAGGGTTGGAAAAATAAAGACAAGAACAAGAGATGGTGAAGCTGTGGGACCTGATAATGTAGCCTTACACTTCTGGGGTCAAAGGATGAGACTGCTGGGGAAGTCTTCAGTAGGACTGAAATGAATAGTAAATTTATAATCTGCGGTTAATATCTGTCATTCCAGATAGTTTGGTGGTAATCCAGCCATTAATCGATTACCATGACCACAACCCGAATAACTGGGTAATGCCACAATGGTTAACTGGTTTACCACATTACCATTACTATGTTACCGTGTAACTAACTTTACCGTTATGAGGCCATTTTCACACATTACCAGGGAGGCAGGGAAACTTCTGTGAATGTAATAGTGGCTTTGTTCTCATGGGAATTAGCACATGTGGGAATGCACTATTTCACTTTTATCCTGTGAGGACGCTAACACATGACTGGGTCCCCCAATGTAACTTTTACAATGAAGGGTGTTCTTGCAGGATAAAAGCAGAATAGCACATTCTCACGTTCACTCAATCCCATGAGAATAGAGTCGTGATTGTATTCGTGGAGGTTTTCCTGCCTCCCTGGTAATGTGTGAAAGTCTGAAACCAAGTGTGGAGGGAAGGGGAGTAAACAGGAAATAAAGAATGATGGGCAAGCAGTCAACAATAATATGGTAAACAGTTGACTGTGGTATTATGGGTGAAAACAGACATGACGCTAACTACCCTTTAACCACCCTTGGTGGTTATTTATACATGTTGCAGGGCTGTATTGGTGCCCTATGCAGCCCTGAAACATGCATAAATGACCACCAATGGTGGTTAAAGGGTGGTTAGAGTCATGTCTGTTTTCACCCTATGTGGTAAGTCAGTAAAATGTTTAACTGGTTAAACCGCCAAGCAATGAACAGTTCCTGCTCAATAACCAGTAGGTCTAGTTTGAAACAGCCATTTTGTCTTTGTGGAAAATTTGTGACATTGGAATGGCTGTTTGTATTCCAATTGGTGTTCCAATTGGAATAAAGATCTGATTGGAATTCTGATCAGCAATTTGTGTATGCACAAAATGACCAAAAACCGTTTTTGACCAGTCTGAATGGAATCCAAACAAACAGTTATTTGTGCTGATGTCTGGTCAGAATAGTCAAAATACCCAGTTCCCTTGGGGAAGGAAACCAGGCAAAAATTCAGATTCAGCCATAGTAACTGGTCCTTGCCATAGCAAAAACCACGAATCCAGGTGTTACTGGATAGTGGCAGATACCATTCCCGCTCTCATCTTGAACTTTGGAGGTCCCCAGGCGAGGCGGGTGGCCACCGATGTTAGATCTTTTTTGGTGGCTGCCCCTGTGCTGTGGAATTCACTCCTGGAGGAGGTTTGGTTGGCTCCCACTCTCCTGCTGTTTTGGCGTGTATGTAAGACCTGGCTGTTCCATCAGGCTTTTGGCAAGGGGTGGGGGTGGGGGGTTCCCCTGCATTGTATTGTATATTTAAATTATTTTTTTAATTTTTTTTTTACTGAGTGTTGTTTGCCGCCCCGGGCTGCCCTATGGGCAGGAAGGGCGGGATATAAATTTTAAATAAATAAATAAAATAAATAAATAAACTTTTATTTATTTATTCTATTTTATTCTATTTATTTATAATAAATAATTTAATTTTATTTTATTATAAATTTAAAAAGTTTTATCAACTTTTATTATTGCTAAATAGTTTATAAATAAATCATTTTATTATTTATAAAGTTTTATTTAACTTTTATTTATTTATTTACTCTTTTATTTGTCTATTTTACAATTTAAGCACTTGAGTAGTCAGACAAATGGCTTCTAAAGAGAAAGAAAAACAACCCCAAAGGGAATCATTAGGCTTTGCGCTGTTGGATTGGGGCCTGATTTTTGTTTGATGAGATGATGCCGCCCCATTTGTTCTGGTCTGAATAGAAACGGGTAAACAACTATGTGTTCAGGAAGCGGTTCTGACTCATCTCTCTCAATACATCTCCCTGACCTCTGCCTTGCCGGGCTATTTTGGTTTTTGTTCCTGTTAACATAAAACCAGGTGCTGAGTGAAGTGGGTTTGGTGTTCCGGGAAGCGGCGTGCTCCGCTCTGACTCACTGAATTGCCATAATGAGATTAAGAGTAGTGAGATGCTGCAGGTGTTTCTTTAGAGGGGGGGATGAGACGTCAAAACATGGAACACTTTTACTCTTCAAAACCTCCATCTCAGTTTCCATAGCAATAGAAGTGTCAGTGCTGTACCCTACACAGGAAAGAATGTGTGTGTAG
Source organism: Sphenodon punctatus (assembly GCA_003113815.1). Classification (NCBI taxonomy): domain Eukaryota; kingdom Metazoa; phylum Chordata; class Lepidosauria; order Sphenodontia; family Sphenodontidae; genus Sphenodon; species Sphenodon punctatus. The sequence goes on from QEPC01007512.1 coordinate 10,065,579, forward strand.
GAGTTAAGGTAGGGTGGGTTTCAGTCATATATCCCTCTTTTAGGGCTTATTCATAAAGCATTGGATTTGGTGTTGTGAGACCAGAGTTCAAATCCCATCTTAGCCCTGAACTCACTCAATAGACTTGGACAAATCACTTTCTCTCAGCATCAGTTTCTTGCCTGTGTAATGGGAATAGGAATGGCCTCCCTCAAAAGGTAGAACTGAAATTTGAACAGAAATGGATGTATCCATGCAAATTTCCCATACCCAAATCAGCCCGCCACGTTCTGGCAGTAATCAGTACCAGATTGGTCCCTTCCAACTCTGACATCCTATTATTCTAATCGGTACCCGATTAATGCCTGATTTGGTTACCCGATCTTCCGGAATATGAACTTCTGGTCCATCCCGATTTTTTGAGTTTCCATCCCGATTAGACTTATCAGTAAATGGAAAACTGGCAAATTGGTAACAGAGGTCGGGTATCCAGTTGGTGACCTGGTAGCCCACCAGGCACCCAACACAGTTCTTGAAAATGTGGATATTACCTGCGGATACTGAATTAGGTACACATTTCAGCTCTCTGGGTTGTTAAGAGAAGGAACTAGATAAAAATCAAGGCCATAGTTTAGGGACAGGCATCTCCATCTCTCACAGCTGGGTGGTGGAATGTGAGAGCTGATTCCATTTTCTACTTCAGGGCCCATTCCAAGCTAACTACACCCTGATCAGGGTTTCATTAGGGCCTCCTCTTGGAGGTCCGTTTGACCACCGACCTCCCCTCTTTCCGTAGACAATGTATGACCTGGATGTTCCGCCATGCCTTTCATGAGGGAGACGGGTTGGGTGGGTTGGGTTAGGGAGGAGTAGGAGGTTGAATTGTTTTTTATTCAATTTTAATTATATTTGATATTTGTTTTAATCTGTTTTTAACATGTTGTTAGCCGCCTCGAGATGCTTTTAGCAGGAGGGGGGCGGCATACAAACGTTATTATAAATAAATAGTTAATATCCCATTCGTATGCATGAGTTGCTCTGCTCCAACTCCATCCCCTTCAGCCTTTATCCAGCCAGGAGCGAAGTCTTGTCAAGAAGCAGCAGAGACGAGATCAGGACGAGTTGCCCGACCTGAGCCTGAACATGAAATGTGATTCCGGGGCTGAAGTACGAATTAAGCCACCATGGGTTGGAATTATTGCACGGAAAATAGGGGATGCATCCCCCACCAAGCTACAAGTGCGCAGGATGGTAATAGGTCCGCTCCCCGTCCCGCCGCCACTAAATTTGCAACTGGGAAGGGAGAAAGGTGTGGGGCTTCACCCTCCTGTGCTGCAGAGTGTGCGTGAGTGTGGGGGTGCAGCCTCATGGCCCTATTCCATGGATTTAGCTTCAACTCCTACCAGGAAAGGAACCTTCATTTGATGCTTCCATCAGTAGAAGAAGGAGAGCCCCAAGCCACTCCTACCTTCCCCCACCAGTACGTGGTGAGCAAGGGGGGGGGCCTTGTCCTCAGCATCCCCCATGGTCATTCCCCACCGTCCCCCACAAACTTTGGGAGAACATTATGCCAGTGTCTACGACGGTCCCATTATGGCTAAGCCATAGCATCCTGTGCTTCATTTGTAAAGAAAAAGGCCCCATGGCATCAACCTGTGTCCTCCTCCTTCATCCACAGCCTAGAAATCCTGCCGTTTGACCTCTGAAAACATGGGGTTGAGGGAATCAAAATGGGCAGTTGAGCCCATCATTAGTGGATGGTGCCGGCAGCCATCCAGCTGATTAGGATATTAGGTCAATTAAACAAAAGGATCAAATCACCAGAAAAACAGAAGAAAAAAATATATCTGAACAAAGAAAGAGTGAAAAGCATTTGAAGGAACTGGGTATGTTTAGCCTAGAAAAACAAAGCTTAAGGAGAGGCATGAAAGTAGTCTTCATATATCTAATGGGCTAACCCAAAGGGTGTTAACTGTGACACTGCACGGTTCAGCCCGCTCTGGCTCGCCTGGGCCAGTGCTGAAGCTGCATGTCTTTTCTGGGCCCGATTTGGGCCCGGTTCAGATCCCAGCAGAGTAAGCAGCTGGGTGAGAAATGTGGGTCCAGAAAGAACCAGGCCCACAGTCTGGGCCCAAGAGTCACCCAGGCAGGTCAGAGTGCCTCTGTTTTTGTGCCACCTCAGCCTTACATGGGGGATTGCCATGGCAGCCATGGCTCCGCATCATGGTGGGAGGGTGGGGCTCTGGCTGCAGCGCGGGGATGGAGTCATCCAGCTACACATCACTCACTGTCCCCCCCCTTCCCAGATCAGGCCAGGGGAACATGGATGCCATCCCCTGACAGAAAATGGCCGGGAACTGTTCTTCATCGCCACAGGCGCCAGGACTAGAAATAACAGACTCAAGTTATAGAGAGGTTGATTTTGGTTAAATATCAGGGAAAACATCCTAACAAGAGCTGTGCGGCAATGGAACAAGTTGCCTAGGGAGGTTGGAGGCTCCCTGCCAATGGATGTGTTGAAAAAGAGGCTGGACGGCCATCTTTTGGGGAAGTCACTGTTGTAGTCATCCTGCACCTGAGCTGGGGGTTGGATTAGATGACCCTCTAGACTCTTCCAACTCTGACATGCTATGGGGGAGTCAACATGTGGTCACAAACCATGACTATGGGTATTTTCAGACGTTATGATACCACACTCAACCACGGTGAATCCCCCGTGGTGGTGGATGGTCCCGTAACGTCTGTTTGCTCGCTGCCAGATGTTCACCATGGTGAACCACTGGCGGTGAGCAAAATAACCACGCTTTTGAGGATGGTCTGGGCACCATCTCCGAAAACATGGTTAATTGAACCATGGCCTGGAATCAGCAGACGGTAACGTCCGTTACCACCGCCGATTCCGGGCCATGGCCCAGACTCCGGGTCAGAATCGGGTGCAGCGGCCACATGGGCTGCTGCGCCTGCCCGTCTCCAGGAGGGCGGGCGGCTGGGGGAGTGTGGGGCTGTGTGGTCGCACGTTCTGCAGCGCAGCCCCCCCCCCCGATTCCTCACCGGAATCAGCCGGCACATCTCTTGGACATGACATTTTGATTCCGGCATGGAATCAAAAGGTGATTGCATGACAGGGCCAATAGGCGCCCCGTCACGTCTGAAATCACCCTATGTTAGGATGGAGCCCACACTACCATTTTGCATGGGTCCCCAACATCTCTGGATGTTGCAGTGGTGAAGAACTCCAGCGTATGGGGCATCCTCCCCTTGCTAGGAACCCTAGTCACTCACTTGCACATATCTGCTTTTATGAAAGCCACTATAACCATTCCTCTGTCATGGTTCTTCACTACAGAATGAATTAGTTGCTATGACGAGGCATTCAAGTGAAGACAAATCAAGGTTGATAGCATGCGCGAATGAAATGGCAGCAAGGAAGCATGGCTCCCAGAGTCCCAGCCAAAATGTACCATGCTCTTTGCAAGTTGGCCTGCAATGTCTTGTGGACAATAATACTCGGGCTCAGTGATGACTTTTATTATGAATACGATCACAATTACACACAGCATTGCTTTAGTGATCTGCTCTTGCTTCCAAACTGAAGTCAGTGGCATAAACAGATTTCTGTCGCATATTAAGACTGTACCCATTTCCCTCAGAAGGAAACCAACAAAGTTTTTTTTTTCTAGACCATACCATAAGAATCTTCTCAGACTCTTTCTCCTCAGAAGGCAACAAACAGAGAAGGAAGCCAGCCCAGTTTTTTAGGAAAGGCTATCTTAACAACATTGTACCTGGAGTTGAAAGGAATGCCAGCAAAAACGAGTATGACCAGAAAAATAACGGTATTCAGCTTGACTTGGTAACATTGGGTACTAATTGGTACCTGATTAGTGGCCAACAGGCTTCTGTATTTATCAAAATGCTGTTTCCAATAGTGATTTTCCAGTTTTCCATTACTGATTTTCCATTTCCATCATGTACCAAGATAGAAAAATGGCCAGAAAATTTCAGAAACACATGGGGGAAAAAAAGGTGAAACTGTGCATTAGAATGGGTTGATAAAACAGAAAATTGTTTGGTAAAATGCAAAATTGGCAACTTGGTAACCCCCCCCCCCCCAATAAAAACAGTATTTGGGATAGTTGAGTGCTGGACCCAATAATTAGATACCAATCAGGTATGCAATTGGCTACCCGGAATTTCAGTTATTATCTATGGCCGGCAGATCAGCTACCTTTTTCAACTCTATTCCTCCCACTTGGGGAAGAGAAAGCAACAGTCTCTTGTCTCCAACCTTATAGAAATCCTGATGCTTTGGGCCTTTCCTGTCAAGGGCCTAGCGATATGTACCACAACCATAAGAGTAAAAAAATGAATAAGTCAAAAACCAGCATGACTTTCTTAATAGGTGTAGATTTACCATTATCACAGCTAAGTGAGCTCAGCCACATCAGTATATTTAGAGAAGCAACATAGACACTGGGCTTTGATGGATAAAAAGAAAATAACATTTTTAACTTTAGCCAACAATCCAATATTGTAAAAGTACACACAGAAAAAAAAAAGTCAGGGGAAGCGGGAGCTTAGATCTGAATGGCGGTAATAAAAAGTGATACAATAAGAGAGGAAAAGACTAGCCCAAATAATTTCTCTTATCATATTGATATAGCCTTGAGGGAGCTCAGAATTCCCATTTCTCTCTTTCTTAATCTCTTTCTCAATTGGGGAGTGAAGCATCATTTCACAAGCTTTACTCTAAAGCAGTGGTTTCCAAAATTTTGCCAGTGAGACCCCGTTTTGAGACTTGACTATGGTCTCACAACTGCAGATAACTGTGAAGGTAGGGAAAATATATAACAAATTAGAACTGAAATGAGTACCCATTAAAAACAAAAATGAATACCCAGTTCAAGACCTGTCAGGATCTAAAAAGAATGCTATGTTAAGAGGCTGAAAGTCTGACAAGAGAAACCAATTTAATGTTAGGTTTTGGCAGGGCAAGCCTTTCTATGGGGCAGTTTGGAGCGGCCGCCCTGGGCCCCGCTCCTGGGGGCCCCCATGCTTGGGGCCCCCAACTCCTGGCCACTGTCAGTCTTGGCCAGGGAGTGAGGGAGAGGCGGGCCCTCTGCCTCTCTCTCACTCCCTGGCTGAAACAGGCAGTGGAGAGGGCCATGGAGTGAGGGAGAAGCAGAGGCCCCGCCTTTCCCTCACTCCCTGGCAGCCTCCATTGGTGGCGGGCGCGGTGGCAGATTCAATCTGCTGTTGCGGCGCCTGGCCTGACCCAGGGAGCTGGCGAGCGGGACCGACATGGGGCCCAGGCCAGTGGTGGTGGCGGCGCGTCGGCGGATGGGGTAAGTGCCCCAAAAAATGGCTGCCCCCTCCGCCCGTCCCCAAGCTCAGGCCCGGGTAGCACACCCAGACCCAGCTGGGGAGTGCCCCTAGGCCTGCCAGCCAGTGGTGACTTTACCGCCAGCAGGCTAATCGAGCCCCACATTTCTCCCCTGCCCTGGACCCCACAATTGCTACGGCCAGCCCCAGGTTTTGGGACTAGTAATATATAACGCTAAAACAAGTAACCACTATCCAAATGGATATCGTGGTAGCCACAGTATCCAATATCTGGTTGGAGACCAGTGATATCCGAATTAAGTATCCTCCCAGTGGTTTTCCAGTTAGCTGGATTACCGTTTGCTGCATTACTGTTCACTGAATTACTATTTACTGTTTATCATTTACCATATTACTGTATCGTGCATTACAATTTAATTACCCTCTGACTTTTAAAAATAAATAAATATATTTATTTACTGCCTCCATCTGTCTGGATGGGTCTGGTTCTGTAGTAACACAATAAGCAATTATGCAATAATCACATAAATAGTGACATAGCTCGGAAAATCAGTGACATAGCTAGTTTGGAACGGGCACTGCTGTCCATTCCAAATTTGCTTCATGCAAACAGGTAGGAAAAGGTCAGATTCAGTGAATGAATTCTAGAATCCAGCTCTTCTCCGCTCCAGAGGAAAGAGACCTGGCAGCAATATCTGATTCTGAGACTTAAAACAAACAAAAGGAAGTTCTTTTTCACTCAGTGTACCATTAACCTGTGGAACTTGCTGCCAGAGGAAGTTGTGAAGTCCCGTAGCATAACCGAGTTTAAACAAAGGTTGGAGATGTTCTTGGCGGACAGGTCCATAAATGGCTATTTGTCAAGTCAGTTGTGGGAAGTTGGGAACCACTCTTTGACTGCCAGGAGATGGGTGAACAACAGGAAATGAATCACTTCATTATGACCTGTTGGGTACTTCTCTAAAGCAACCAAGGATGCCTACTGGTGACCAAGAGACAGGATGTTGGGATTGATGGACCATTAGTCTGACTCAGCATTACATTCCTTACATTCCTATTCCTCCCCCATGTTGCAAGAAAATACAAGACACATTTACATGTGCCGCATACAGTGCCTGCTACTTCTGTTTGAGTCATGCCGTGTTGTCATGAAACTTAGCAGGCTCCATTAATATGCTAATGCTCTGTCAGAATGAGGAAAACAAGGAGAAAGTGGGCTTCCATAAATTGACTTGATCCCCTGATCTCTGTCACTCCAAAAGCCTCTTACAATAGAGTGCTCTAAAAATATAGCTCATAGACTTCCTAAATGCCTACATGCTGTGGGAGAGAGGTTAGTTTAATATAACGCAGAGCAGTGTGCATGCTTGCATTTAATGAGCCAATTTGAAAAGCAAATGTACAAGCTGGAGAAATACAGAAGGTGCCAAAGAGGAGCTTGTGTACTCCTAAGGGCTTGATCCTGTAAAGACACACTTAAAGAAGGACTTTCTTATAAATTCCATTGACTTCAGTGGGAATCCTCATGTGCTCAACTTCACTCATATGCTTACTTGTTTTGTTGGATTGGGCAAGCGTGCTTAGTATTTTAAAGATTTAGCTTTTATTCCATTTAGAGCTGAAACGATGATTCGTGGTGAACAGCCCATTGACCACTTTCCGAATGCTTCTGAAATACCCATTTTCTAAGGTTTCCATTTGACATTTTAGGTTTTCATTTGGCAGATAGTGATGGCAAAAGTGGACAAAGTTGACGCCAAAAAGTGATGTCGAAAGTGACAAAGGTGTCATGAAAGTTTTGTAAAAATGTCGGGGAAATGTTGAAAAGTGTCTAAAACTGCCGAACGTGCGGGAAATTTGCTTATGGAAATACCAGAAGCAGTGAATGGGCAAAAGAAATCACAACTGAGAAACATAATGCAAACATTTGACAAGGACCACGAAAAGAGGAAAATTCAGGTTGATTTGGGAATGGCCGTTTTCATACCAGCTGTATTCCATAAGCATTTTTTATACTCAAAGAAAGCTTGTCAGGAAAGGTTCATAAATAGTAAAAATTATGAGTTTTGCCTCAATTTTTAAAATCAGATTTGGGTGTGTCCATGGTTATCCATGCCTTTGTAACCTCAAGACTATTGCAATGCGTTCTACATGGGGCTGCCCTTGATGACTGTTGGAAGCTGCAGTTGGTGAATCCCCTCTTAGGCCCTTTTCAAATGGGCCATGGGAAGATGGTTGTGCGCCAGTGGTGGGTGGAGGTGGGTGTGTTCCCGTTGCCGTACCACCCACGGAGCAACCGGCATTGGAACCCATTGCTCCGGGCGTTGATGATGGGTGGAGACGGGTGTAGTGCAAGAGTGCACACGTACCTCACCCATCCGTTGCGACGTTCCCATGGGTGTCTCCACCCATCTCCAAGCAGCGAAACTGTGTGAAGGTGGGTGGGGGTGTCTCGTGTGAAAAGAGCCATAGCTCTATGATCTCAGGAAGAGAATTCAATTAATTATTGAGTTTTCTTGGGGAAAGGGAAGCACACCAAGGAGTACAAGGAACCAGGAAACAACAGAACCAGGGACAAGGAATTATGAAGCCGGAGATTTAGGGGGCATGAAATCAGGGAACACAGGGCTCGGACCATAGGCAAAGGGGCCAGAACAAGACGCAAGGAGCAAGGGGGTTATGGGCTACAGCAAGGGGGAGAGGCAACAAGAGAGCACAGCATGGAAGGGAGCAAGCTGCAGGTAAGGAGTTGGAGCAGAAGTGGAAGTGGCTCTGTCCAACTTCCTGCTGGTACCAGCATGCCTATCATGCTAGCTGGTACCCAATCAGGAAGTTAGGAGGCGGGGTTGGAGCACAGGGGAAACACATGGGAAGGGTGTGGTTCAGGCAAAGGCTGGGGAAAACACTGAAGGAACCATTGGGAGGACAAACTGCGCTGAGGTCAACAAAGGCTGAGACAGAACCCCAGAACCCTGGAGGTTGGGAGTTCAAGACCCCACAGGACCTTACAGATAGCCAACAAAATGGAAATGCATAGTGATAATTAACTCCTTTGTCAAATTCAGTTTGGAGAGTGCAAATTTGATGGAGTTATTTGTGTCTACCAGTATTCATTTCACCTCTGGTCCATAACTCCTCAAATCCTATTGGGATATGGACTCGTGCTGAAACAAGTTGGCCATTGCAGAATCAATGTGAATTTTTGTCGTTTCAAGAACCTTGCTGAATGTTTGAGCTATTTTTCACTGTTCGGGATGCTTTTTGCCAATTCACTGCTTTTGGTATTTATTATTTATTATTATTATTATTATAATAAACATTTGTATAGCACCAGCGATGTACCTGGTGCATTACAGAACAAAGATAAAGACGCGGTCCCTGACTTCGGCTTACAAGCTAAAAAGACAAGGAAGGGGCGACAAGGAACGGGGACAAAGGGAAGAAAAGGGAGAAGCAAACAAACATGCAAACGGCTGTGAAGTCTCAGGTGTGTGTGATTGGCTTGGTTACAGTTAGGCAGGAGTTTGCAGAGGAGGGCAGACGGTAAGTATTTGGGGGAAAACAATTAGCAGGCATTGGGAAAGGTGGCACGGAAGAAGTGGGTCTTGAGGAGGGATTTGAAGGAGCGGAGGGAGGAAGCAAGGTGGATGTGGGTAGGTAGGGAGTTCCAGGCATGGGGGGCAGTGAGAGAGAAGGGACGAAGGCACTTAGGGGAGCATGGGAGACGAGGGAGAGTGAGGGGACAGAGGAGGAGCGG
>QEPC01007512.1:10084073-10119236 GCA_003113815.1 Sphenodon punctatus
TTTTTATTAAAAATAAACATTTTTTTTTTTTTTTAAATTGCTGTGCATTGCAATATGGCCACCAGGGCAGTTCTGTGCATGCCAAAAAAGGTGCGCATGCCAATTTTCTAAAATTATTTTACATTTTGGTAATGAAAACGTACACTTTTCCCCCTTCATTCCCATCCATTTTCATTATCCTGGCCTGCCATTTTCGTATTTTAATTACTAAAACAAATGAGCCATTGTTTGTTTTAGTAATTAAATATATGAAAACAAATTGCACACCCCTGCTGAATGTGCCTACTGAAGGGCCTTCCCAAATGGAAACAATTGAATGTGGAAAAAACCTGGTAAGCTTACACATCGCAAGGGAGGTGGTGAATAAGCTGTAGTTGACAAAAACGGCATTTACCATGAATCATGGTTTCAGCTCTACTCAGCCCTCTTCAAGTTCTCACAGCAAAGGAGTGCAGAGAGGTGTTCTCAGTAACTGCTCCACAATTATGGAACTCCCTCCCCCTGGAGGTTGATCTGAACCCGACTGCTCTTTTGACTGAGGTAATTTAAGACCTTTCTGTTTGTCCAGGCATTTGGCAGGCAGGCAGGGATAGTGTTTGGGGAAGTTTGGGAAAGGGCACTTTAATTGATTTCACATAAATAAAAGTAATCCTACCAAATGCTGAATTCAAGATGGCGGCTCCAACGAATGAATCTGGCTGAATAAACCAACCTGACCGTACTTTTCAAGGTCTTTTTGGTTTGCTTCCATTCGGTCCACAGCACTCATTTGGCCAAGAGAAAATCCCACAAACCAAGAATATGGAGAATGTTTCATGCACCATGCACAATAAACAACACAGATAAACCCCTTACTGGGTGAGACGAGACAATCTGAGTCAACGTGTCTATTAATAATGAACCTGAGTCCAAAAGGGAACCATAAATTAGGCTTATCGCTTTGTGCTTGTACTCCAGACAAGATGAATCTAACAGATTGGCTCCAATAATAGGGAGAAGAGATTAAACGAAACACTTCTTTGTTGTTATTATCAAAGACCGAAACACAATGGAATTAGCTTAATAATTAGGAGAAATTATAACACCACTATGTGTACATGACCAAGCATGAAACATTAAAAGATATTTATGTTATTAATTTAGATTTATAACCCACCCTATCACAGGGGTTTTGGGCAGAACTGCAAAATCCTTATCTAGTTCACCCTCACAGCAACCTGTGAGATAGGTTGTTGTTGTTGTTATTATTATTACCCTTTTACAGATGGGGATCTGAGGCGGAGGCTGTTTTTAGATGAACAGGGAATCTAGCCGGTTTAAAAACCTGCTTTTAGAAAAGTTGCGTGGGGAGCGTTTAGACGCACCAGAAGTCGCCTTGCTTCCACTGAAAGAGCGGTTCGCACATTATTTTTAAAACCAGATTTGTCAAACCTTGATATCGAGGTTTGACAAATCTGGTTTTAAAAATAATGCATGAGCCGCTCTTCCAAAGGCAGCCAGGTGACTTTGGGTGCATCGAAACGCTTCCCGCGCAACTTTTCTAAAAGTTTTTTTAAACTCGCTAGATTCCCTGATTGTCACCTGCATGTCTAAAAATGGTCTGAAAAGTGTGCGATTTGTCCAAAGCCACCCAATGAGATCACAGCGGCTAAAACGGGATGTGAAGTGTGAACTCTGATTGCCCATGTCCAGATCCAACATCTTATCTGCTAGGCTACACTAGTTCCCATTTTTTATACTCCCCATGAAAATGACACACAAACATATCCCCAACAGTCTCTGTTTAAGAGGGACAGGTCCTCTTTAGTTGCTGAATTCCACTGTACCTCTTTCACGGGCAGGTGGAGTCTGTCTCTCTCTGGACATTGGAAATGCTGGAGGATATGCATAAAGTAGAGCTGAAATGGGAAACTGTTTTGATTCTCCTGAGAATCTCCCAAGAATCGAGAGCCCTTAGCGAGATCTCGAGAAGATCCCACTAACAGTGGGAGAATCTTGAGAGAATCTCACTTAAAAAGAAAAAAAAGCAACTGTGCATGCACAAAATACCCACCGAGCCATTCAGTGCATGCGCAGCCCTTTCCAAAATGGCACTGGCAGTGCCGCCATTATTTTGGAAAAGGGCTGCGCATGGAAAGAATGGCCAAATTCTTCCCCCCCCCCTCCCGGCGTGGAGTTGGTGACTGCAGAAAAGAAGGAGACAGACAGACAGACAGGGGATATGAGACTTAACGTGGGAAGTGGCACACACGTGGCTCCAGTAAGTATATCAAGAAAAAAAAAAATCTCGATCGAGAAAGGGTTGAGAACTGGGGCTTTTCCCAATTCTCACAGAAATAGAGCCGAGAAGCTTGATTCTTATCAAAAATCAGGGAAAAAACAAGATTGAGTTTCAACCTTAGCATAAAGCATGTCGGGAGCAAGGAAGGAGTTGAATTAGAGAAGGTCAGATAAGTGAGATTTTAGCTTAACTGAATTTAACAAAGTGGGAGTTTGAACAGACATTGTTAAATCAAATTCAGAGACTTGTTCATGGAAAGAAATCTTTAAAATTGAATTTGCAAGTCACGCAGCCGCCCTCTGTGTTTCAGCCTGCATTGCAGCCTGGGCTTGTGTCAGTGGAGGAACATGAAAAATCACCCCAAGTTAATGCTGAAAACTAGGATAAGGAAGGCAAAAAGGAAGTGTTCTCGATGCACTGGAAGTTTGCTTCCGGGCCGTATACCGGATTCTGCTGGCCCAGGCCTCAGAAAAGGTCTCCTACTGTTGCCTTATCTCTGCCAGCAGCGTGACCCCCCCACCACCACTCCAAGCCCCAAACTGCTCCGCTGCCTTCCCAGCACTATCGCCATTGCCCAAAGCCACTGCTGCTCCCCACAGAGCCAGGTTGGGTGGGGGAGGCAGGAAGAAATTGGAGGTGCTGGTATGTTCAGATACGGGTAGGGTAATCCACCCAGTATGTGATCTGTCACATCAGGGGTGTAGCTACCAATGATGGAGGGGGCTCAGCTGTACCTGGGGTTTAGGGGTTGCGGATGGGGCAATGGGGGATGGGGGTGGGGCAATTGGGGATGGGGTTTAGGGGTGGGGTTTAGGGGCAAGAGGTCTGAGTGCCACTACAAAATTTTCAGAGTGGGCGGAGGAGGGACCATGGCCAACACTCTGCCCCCACTCACTCTGAACATTTTCAAGTGGTGCTCAGATCACTTTAAAAAGGCCCTGCCGAAAGAGAAGATTTCAGAGTGGGCAGGGGTGGAGGTGTGGCCCTGCTGACTCTTCAAACTTCCTTCCTGGTGGGTCTGCTGCCACTCCAGGTGGGCGGGGAGGCTCACTGGGAGCCAGGCCAGCACCACAGCCTTTGTGGGAAGAGGTTGAGGCTGGCTGGGAGCTTTGAGAGGGCCACTTAAGTTGGCCCTGCCCCCTTGCACTTAGAGGGTGGGGCATAATTGTGACATGAGTCTGGGCTAGCCACAGTCTTGCTACGACTCTCCATTTCTTCACTACCCAAAGCAGATGATGACAGACTGGACTTTGAGTGAGTCTCTTTTATTTCCTGCTCTGTGGAGAACAGCCACCATAAACACTGTTGACACCCCCCCCCCTTAAAATGATTAAATAAAAATGGTATAGGTTTGGCTTCTTGGCAGGTAATAAAATATTCCTACTTGTTATGGTCGTACCCACAATATATATTCATCCTGCTCAGCTTCCTGTTTGAAAGGCTGGGGATGTTTTATTCTGATTTTTAAAGAACTCATGTAGTCAGGGGGTGGGTTGGGGTGCAGCAGGCACATCATTCATTTCCATCTTTGTTTTTGTTTACAAAAAAAATATAATATTTTTTTGGGGGGGTTCAATAAACAAAAATGTTCGTTGGGTGGGGGGGTTAGTTGATTTTTAAAAATGTTTTAATTAAAAATAATAAAGATCGTGGCACATGTGCGAAATGACTGCTGGACCATTCTGTGCAGGCACAGTGATTTTAAAATGATTTTAAAATAAAAAATAATTTAAAAATAGATATTTTAAAAATCACTCTGCGTGCGCAAAATGGCAGCTGGGAATCTTTTTTCTACTGTCTACTAAATAAAAAGTTGTTCTGTTCATGTGCGACCTGTCCCTGAAATTCATTTTGCACAAGCATAAGTTGTTGGGTTTGTTTTTTTTTTAAAAAAAGGGAGGGGGGACTGGGCATGTGCCGCAGTGGACGCTACACCTTTCTTCCCCCACCTCCACCAATCTCCACGCATGGAGACATCTCTGGACCTTTTCATGTGACATGCCTCCACCCATCTCCACCCAGTTTCGCTGCATGGAGATGGGCGGAGATGGCCCGCGGGAATGCCGCGGCAGATGGGTGGAGGTGTGCGCGCGCTCCCGTGCTCCACCCATTTCCCCCCATCACCCGCGGACGGAGGCATTGGGGAAAACGGAGGTGCCTCCGTGTGTAGAGATGGGTGGAGGTGGGTGTGCGCCCGTGGAAAGAGCCCCACACCCATCTCCACCCCCCATGCCTCACCCCCCACCCCCACGCACCTGTGGGGCCCCAAGTCCATTTGAAAAGGCCCTACATTTTGTCCAATACCTCCGTGCATGAGGGATTGGTGGAGTTGGGTGGAGCACAGGAGCATGCACACACCCCAACCCACCGGCACTGATGGTCAGACGGACACCACCACCCCATGCCCACCTAGTCACACATGTGGGCAACGGGGATGGGGTGTCTCATTTGAAAAGGACCCCAGCCTGACAGTTCATGGAATTCTTAAATAACAGGGATGATCTGCATCTATTAAACTATGTAGGGGTGTGTAATTCATTTTTGTTTTTTTAATTACTAAAACAAATGAAGCCCCAATCATTTTAGTAATTAAAATATGACAGTGGCAGACAGGGCTGATGAAAACAGATGAAAACCAAAGGGGAAAAGCATCCATTTTCATTATAAAAATAAAAATAACCCTGAGGATATCCTCCGCTTTCACCATCATGGATAAATGCTTGTCTAGTTGGCCTCTGAAAACATCCATGATCCAAGGAGGGAGATTACACAACCTTTCTAGACAACTTATTCCATTGCCCAGTATTTCTTACAATTAGGAAGTTTTCCCTAAAATCTAACAGAAATTTACGCAGCTAAAATTTAAGCCTATTCCTTATTGTTCTGGGACAGTGGGGGAAAAAAAACATTCATTGTCTTTTTTTGAGACATCCTTGCAAATTGCTATCATGCTCCCTCCCATCCCTAGTCTTTTCTCTTGGTTAAACGTACCTAATTCTTTCAGCCTTTCCTCTCAAGTGGTTCCAGATATTCCCTTGGTCCATTTGGAGGTTTTTTTTTAAAAAAAAAATTGGTTGGGGGGACTAGATTATTTAGGCAATCTCAATTATGCCATTTTGGCTATATTGGCAGTCCTATGCATGAGCAATTGCCAAAAATGTTTTATTGGGATGAAGATGATGCAACCGAAATGACTGGGGGAAATAAAAAAGAAATAACTGAATTAAAAAGGTGAAATACCCCACCCCACCCCCAAATTAGGAATGCATATGCAGTAGCTGTTTCCATCATGGATATTGTCAAGGGCTAACCCAAATACCCACCGATAAGCAGTACTTAACTTGGAAAAATGAATAATTGCTTGGACCCAAGGCCTACCCCAGAAGCCACAACTCCCAGCACACCTCCCAGGTTGTCCGAGGCAGGGAAATGAACCCCAGACTCCAGCTAGAAACCCAACTTCTGCAAATAATAAACCCTACTGTCGCTGCATTGTGGAAGGAAGCCAGGACGCAGTAGTTGGGGTTAAAAGGCTGCACTATACGTTTAACATGGCATTGGGGAGAGGGTTCCAACTCCCCCACCCTCATAACAAAACCTGGGTCTGTGGTACAACAAATACTGGGAGGCCATGAGGTACAGCCCAGAAACTAGATCCCGATGCAACAATCCAAGCCTGCCTAACCCCCATTGCCCAAGAAGCCCAGCTTGGGATGGAGTTGTATAGTTTGATCCAGTTGGAACCCCCCTAGTGAGGCCCCATGAGCAAGGGATGCACCAAGCAGATCTGGGACCGTAGCAGTCCTGCAGGTGAATTGACTGTACTGACCTTAGCCCCTGAGAAGGTTCAAGCACTGGGCAGGACCACTGGTTGCTCCCCCCTGCCCTTGCACAGACTAGCCCTTCTCATCTTGAAAGCAGATTATCAACTTTCTGGACTGTCTACATTTTTATTACAAACTTTCCACTGGACCACCGAGGGTAAGAAAACATCTAACATGAGTAATGTTCACCGAGTTATGCAAACACTGTGGGGAAGGCGAAAATTTCCTTCCCAGCCCAAAATTGGTGAACAGCATAGTCGCAGCGCAGCTTCATCTAAGTTGGGAGGGTGGGTGAGTGAATGTCCTGTCCGTCCAAGAGCGTCGACCCGAATGGCTGAGGTGGACAGCACTCTCAAAATGGTGCCCAGAAGCCCTGTGAGACGGAACTTCATTTGCGCCAAAAGCGGGAGTTGCTATGGCAACCTCAGCCGGGCTGCACAACCCAGCCACCTTCCCCCAAACCCAGGCTCCTTCCTCCTAATTGGAGTGGGACAATGGTCACGCCCCTCTGAATTTGGGGGTGGGGAAGCGAGTTTATTAATAAACTCACTGTTATTAATCGCTGTGAATAATAAACCTGCTATCCATTTCAGCTCTACCCGAGAGCATTATAGAAATTATTTTAAATGATGCATTTCAACTTGCTTATTCCTTCAAAAGTTAATAAACACCACCCTTCAGTTGTAATCACACTTAATTAGTAGCTGTAGGCAAGATAGGCCTTTTAAAGATACACGCTGGCGACTTTTATTTAAAGAAACACACCCTTCCCTTACATTTGCGTGGCATATCATTTTAGCTCAACCTTGTCTAATACGCTGGGTTTTTTATTTTTGGAATAACAGGCCGTAAAACAATTAAGGCTCGCGAGAAAAGTAGTATCAGTGTAACCTCCACAGCTGAGCGGTGGTTCCAAGAAGGGAGCCTTTAAATTAATACGCTAGATGGGTGTGCATTAATATGAAAATCATGGGTTTGGGGTAAACCGAGATCCTTTGTTGTCATTTTCTATTGTGCTTTTCATAGACTTGCTGTGGGAAGCATTGTGATCTAATCCCCCTAAAATCTCAAGAAATACTCTTTTTTTTCCTCCCTGCCTTTTATACAGTTCAGCGGATTCATTTCTAACATTAAATAGAAAACAATTTGGCCTCTTGCGCTTTGATATCCAGAAAGGAGGGCTCCTTTCTATGGTGGGTGAAATGCACTGCTGCTGACAGGTGTTCCTGAACCATGCCTTCTCCGGAGAGATTTCTGAAAGGCTCTCTTGGCTCCTCATGTCTGAGCTGGCAGAATGACGCGATGACATAGCGTAGGGACAGGCTGCCCTAGGCAAGAGGAGAAAAGTTTCACAGCTAAGCATGGAGCTCTTAAAAGCCAGAAAACTCAGCCTAAGAAAAGTGCATCTGTAAATCAGGCATTTGGATCCTCTCTCCTGTAGGCCAAATCTAGTCCATGGCTGGTTTTGCCAATTCCTGGATCTGGTCCCTGGATCCAGTTCCCACTCCTCAAGCACTGAAAGAGTGAGCCGAGGGGAAGGGAGCAGAGGTGACAGCATGCACTCAAGGACAAAGGATGGATCCATGGTCTGGACCCTCCCTTTAGGGATGCACGAACGCGGTTCGGATGTTCAGAGTTCAGACCAAACTCGGTCCGTTCGGATGACCGAACCGAACAGCCGAACCGAACTGGAAAACGACCGAACACTTTGGTCACGTTCAGGGTGAGTTCGGACTGGAAGGCCCATTCAGGCAGGAAAAACGTGACTGAAAGGCCCATAGAGGGGGAGGCAGCTGAGGAGCAGACTTCCTGGCACCAGGGGTGGTCTCAGGGCCAAATGATACCGATACCGAAAATAAAATCTTTGAAATCGGTATCAATATTGGTACCGATAGCGATATTCTGAATGTTCAGCCAAACTGAACTCCGTCGAACTGAACGACCGAACCCGAACTCGGTTTTCGAACCGAATGACCAAACGACCGAACCTCCTGAGCGCACCTCTTAAGCACTGTCACCCCCAACTCTTACCCCAGCCCATAGAACCTGCGCTCATTTTTTAAGTGGCCCGTAGGTGGGAGAAGGTTCCTCAGCCCTGCTGTAAATGGTGAGGCTGCCACCGTTTTGCAGCCTCCAATTCTTGTGCCAAGCCCAGCCACAAAACAGGTGGGACTCACTTCTTGTTTCACCACTGTTTGTGTTTAATGGGCCCCAAATCACAGAAAGACTAAGAGACGATGTACATGACTGTTGGGTGGAAAGGTCCGCAGTTCTTTATAAACCAAACAGGTGAGTCTGGGGAAACAAACAGCAACCATCCCAATTCCTTCCTGGTCCAGTGTTTTTGCAAAACCAAACAGGGTCTCTACTAGGGGTGTGGTGCAGGCACACCTTTTGTTTTCATTTCCCAACCCCCCTTCATTTTTTGTTGGGGGGGGGTGTTGTAAAAAAATTACGTTTGCCACTGAGGCCCATTCTGCACATGCACATCCCTTTACCAAAATGGCGCTGGCAACGTTGGTGTCGTTTTGGAAAAGGGCACACATGCATAGAATGATCCCAGCGGCCATTTTGCGTATACGCAGTGATTTTTAATTTTTTTTAATTTTTTTTTAATAAAGTCCAACAAAAAAATTAAACACTAAATGAATGAAATCAAACAAATATCATTTGCCTATTCATTCATTTTCGTTACCTTTGTTAAAAAAAAAAAAGGAACGGGGCTCCATTCATTTTCTTAATTAAATGAACAATATGAAATGGCATAACCGTATTCCTTACCCGCTTCCATAGTAAGTAACTTCCAGAATTGCTCGGCTCCCCTTAAGTGGGGTCCCAAGGGAGGAACTGCATTTCTGACAACTGCTAGAGATCAGGATAGCTAATATCCTGCATACCAGTGCTGCTCCTGCAACCTGCCAGGGTTTCAAACCATGGATCGTAAAGTCCCCTAAATGGCAAACCCCTTCACTCAGTTCTTATGAAGGTGCCTCTGGTTTTTCTTTGTTCCAACCCATATTCCATTAACCAACCGCTTTGCACTGGACCTCCGAGTTGCGACATGAACTAACCTATGACTTGAATGCACCCCACAGCTGCACACACTGAAAACCAAGGGTGACACTCTCCGCCTTCGTGTAGGGAAGATGAAACACCCCCCTCCCACCCCCAACAGCAACAAGCCAATCTATGCTCCACAAGGAAAAATTCCTTCCCAGCTCCTCCATGAGAGGCAGCCAGCGAGGCCTGTAGTGCCAGACCACAGGTGTGTGGGTGGGTGTTCGTGCCACCCTGGCTCCAGCTCCACGGTAATTTGCCCACCCAACCTGCAATCCTTATATACTGCCAAGGGGAGCAGGGACAGCACAATGGCTAAAAAAACCTGGATCGGACAAATGGCCAGATCATTTGAATTCCCTCACTCGGGTGGATGGAGGTTGGACCCTTAAATCAGAATGGCCTGAGGCCACCTACAGAGGCTCCCCTTAGCCCTTCAGTTGCCTCCTTCCTTTTAAAAGGGAAATTGGCAGAGGCACAATCCATCTCCCACACTTTGGAGTTTGGGGGATAGAAATTGTAGTGCTAACATGGCTAAGAGCACAATGCTTCCTCTGTTCACCAGTCTCCATTGCTCTCATTAGGAGAGATCGCCTGACTTTCCATGCCCCACTGAAGCCCCTGCGATCAGCTGGGAGCGCCTCCCTGTGGGTGCTGTCTGTCAGTCTTGTTTGTACAGTGAGGGCTTGCAGGGGGGCGTTCCCGTTGGCCGCCCCAGTGCCCTTCCCCCCAGAGGTTCGTTTGAGAGCCTGGGTGTCTTCCAGAGGCAGTTTAAGACCTTACTTTTTGTGAAGGTGTTTGGTGGGCAGGAATAGGGGGGTTGGTGGGGATTTGGAGTTGGGGCGTGGGGGGGTGGTGGTGACTGGGGAGGGTTTTTGGGGGGTTTGCACCCTGAGCCACCTGGGAAGGGCGGGGTATAAATTTGAGTAAGTAAATAAATAAAATCAATCATCATAATATGTCAGAACCTTCCCAGCTTAACTTAAATGGACTGTACCCCACATTTCTGAAAGACTGCTCCTCCGTCTATGCTCCATCATGATCCCTGAGGTCACTTAAGAACATTCTCTTGCAGGTATTGTCTGCCCATCAGGATCATGTGGTAGGGTTACACAAAGAGGCATTTTGGGTGGCTGTCCCAGTATTGTGGAACTCCCTTCCCCTGAAGACTCATCAAACCCCAACTGGGGCATAGCTAGGTTGGAATGGGCCCAGGAACAAGTAATGGACTCCCCCACCTGTCACCAACCTCTTCCTGTTGTACCTCCCCCCCTCCCTCCCTCCACTTGCTGCACCTGAGCCTTGGAGGCTGCGACTGTCTGCCTAATGCTGCCGCTGCCCGACAGGTCCCATGCTCAGCGCAGTCTCCACCCCACCGCACGACAGCAGGACAGGACTTGGGCCCTGTGCTCACTTCCGCCACCACCAGCTTGGGTCCCGGGAAAAATGTCCCTCCTATTCCTATTATAACTACACCCCTGCACCCCAAGCCTAATCACTTTCTAGAAACCATGCAAGACCTATTTTTTTGGCCAAGCACTTGGAAGGTGGGGATAGGGGCAAGGGGCATGGTTTTAAATGGATTTTTAAAAATGTGGTTTTACTCTTGTACATTTTGGGGATATAAATGTATGGGGGTGTTCACCAAGGGCCCAAGTAATTTTTCATTTGCATTTTTCGTTATTAAAACTGTTGTTGTTATCATTAATAAAAACATTTCATTATTCGTTATCGGTATTGGTATCAATTTCGAGTGATAACAAAGATTTTGTTTTTGGTATCATTTCCATTGTGGGCTGTCACCAGTGACAGAAATGCCAGCAGACACCTGCACCAGACTTCTCAGAAGTTGAACTCCTTCCTCCCTTTCTCATTATAATGCAGTAGTAATAAGTGCACAATGACAATATGAAATATGACTAGTATGTATGTCTAACTTAAACCTACACCTAATAACCTATACTATATGCAATATATTCCTATCTAAGTATCTATATCAATAAACTTCTATCTGCTGTGTGTTCTATCTAAGTATCTATCTATCTATCGTATTCCTATCCTATAATGCTAATATATATCATAAAAAGCCTACTATCTACTAATATCTATATAATATCTAATCTATCTAATATATCTACAACTAATATATTTATGTCTAATATGGATAGGGGGAGACAGACAGGGGAAGGGGCAAGGAAAAAACCTATAAGATATATGTACAGCACCAGAGTTCTGTAAAGGCAACCTATCACAGCAAGAGCTAACACAGAACAAGAGTCAAACAGCCTGGCCCTTCCTCAAGCCCCCATGGGTTGCAGTGCCCTCCCTCAAGCCCCCATGATTGATTATGGGAGGCAGGTGGCATTGAGCAATCACAGGGGGCCATGCAACTGCCTGGGACCTGCTTGTGCTGCTCATTGGCCAGTGATTACATCCATCAGGTCCTTCGCCTCCCATCACAGGCCCAGTTCAAGAGTTCAACACTGTTTCTGGCTCCAAGATGTCTGTTCCCTCCTCCCCTCTCCACATTTCCCTCCAAAAAATACGTGCCAGGCAATACCAAAATCAATAACGACTGTCATTATTATTGATTTTGTTATTAATCTTTGTTATTATTATTGCAATAATGATAACAGAAATGAAGAATTTTGTTATTATTAATATAATGAAAACAAAGTGCACATCCCTAATAAATGTATATAAATAGGCCCCGCCTATCTGCAGGACCACCTCACCCCCAAATTCTGAATCGGTCTCTGCGGATAGCCAGGAGCGCCCTTCTTGAAGTCCCTTGTGTACAATGGAGGGCGACATTGGAGAGGGCATTCTTGGTCATAGCACCACAGCTGTGGAACTCCCGCCTGGTAGGGGTGCGTTTGTCCCCGGATCTTCCCTCCTTCATGCGCCAATGTAAGACCTATCTTTTTCACCAGGCTTTTGGTGGGGGAGATGGGTAATGGGAGGAGGGTTGGGATGGGATTATTCTTTTAGACTCTGTGGCCTTTTGTATATTGTTTTTATATTTCCTGTTATTTATATTTGATGTTTTGATATTTATATACTATGGGGACAATCCAGTGGCCTGCTTATGCCGACCCCAATGCGCAGCGCTCAGCCAGAACACTCGTGCTCATCCACTCATGTGCATGCGGCGCCGCATGCGCAGCACAGTCGCGCGGGGGGAAAGTGCAACCCCAGCTTATGTGATCTGCCCTGTGCAGCTGTGCGGCACGTGTGGCACCGCATGCATTCTGGCTGTGTGCTGTGCATCTGGGTTGGCATAAACAGGCCGCTGGAGTGTCCCCATGTTGATTGTTTTGTATGCTGCACCAAGCTGCCAGAGGCAGGAGGGGGCGGGATAGACATTTTAGTAGAAATAAAAATAAATTAATTTTTAAAAAGTAAATTTCCCCTGTCCCAGGTGGTCCCATTCAGGCAGACTCCATCTGGTATTTAATGCTAAACTTTACCCAGAGCTCTGAGCAGCAGCCACTTATAAGAGAGTGTGTGAGTCAGCTGGGCACTTCTGTGACCCATGCTGTTATGGGTCTGAAAACCTCATTTTAATGAAACTATGTGCGGATTTTGTGCCTTTGAATTCTCAGTCAATCCTGCATTTCTTGGGCCCATTTTTAAATTTTATTTTATTTATTCATTTTCACAGTCTAATCAGGACTCCTCTCTGTAATTGAAGTTAATCATAGGAGACTGGGCAAAGAAAGAGAGTGTCAATGGGTATTTTCAGACGTGACGGGGCCAATTGGCCCCATCACAGAAACAAACCTTTGATTCCCCGCCGGGGTCACCGCGTCACGGGCGAACAGACATGGTGGCGGCTCCTGGTGGGGAATCGGGGAGGGGACAGGGCGGCGCAGCACAATGTGGGGCCACATGGCCACCCCCACGCTCCCCTGCTGCCCGCCCTCTGGGGAGACGGGCGGGCGCCACGGCCAATGCAACTGCAGCGCCCGCCTGACCACGGCCTGGAATCCCTGCTGGGATTCCGGGTTGTGGCTGCTGTCCAGATGAGACGGCTTGGTTCATCACGGCGGGGAATCACATTCGCCACGCAACCAGCCCCGGCCCCGCGGGTTCAGCCGATCGCGTGGTGAATACGATTCCCCGTCGCGATTGACCGTGATGAACATCTGGGGGGGAACTTCCGTTCCCCCCATCAGACGTTACGGGATCACTTTCACCATGTGCAGATTCACTGTGGTTGACTGTGATCTCGTAACGTCTGAAAATACCCAATGAGGGATGCAGCATTGGAGCTGGCAATTAATACAGGTTCAGCCCTGTGAGTCTCTCTCTGGAAAAGGCAAGATAGTCTCAGAATGCAGATGGAACTAGTTCAGTGTGTTCTGTAGTCCCTTCTCGCAGTCACAGAGATTGAAGGGTCATCTAGGCCGACCTCCCTGCACCATTGCAGGACTTGCCACGCCCCAACTATCTGCACAGCAGAATTCCACCAATAGCTACAAGGAGCGACTTGGACCAACCGGAGCACACCGATGCCAGAGTTAACAGAGCTATAGCTGAAATGTTTACCCAGTCCCACAAAAATAGGTATACCTGCCAAAACGGTGGGACCCAAATTGTTTTGGACAGACACAGCAAGTGCTGCTTCCATCAGAAGCAGGGCATTTGCCAAGATTTGCACAACATGAAAACTTACCAGCTTTCCCGCTGTTTTTGCCATTTTCCGTTATTTTTTGCAAGTTGAATGGGGCTGCCACAGGCCAGTCCCAAGCTCCCTGTGTGCTCTGTGTGCACCCCCGGGGGCTTTGGAGATGAAAACCTGCCAGTCAAGCACTGGGGAAGTACTGGAAATTGCCTTAAAAGTGCTGTAAAACAACTGTAAAAGAAACTGTCTCAAAATCCCCAGAAAGTGCTGAACAAGTCCTGGAAAGTGACAAAAGTGATGAAAAAGTCTAGGGAAGTGACAAAAAAAGTCCCAGAAAGTGACAAAAAATGGCAGAAGTATGGAATCACCAGAAACTGATGAAGTGCCGACAGACACTCACAAACACTGTCTCTCCCTTCAGAACGGTCGGCATTTCCCTTCAGAATGGAAACACTTGCTCTTGTCTCAGTCCTTGCTCTTAGAATGTTTGTCAGGAAGGAAGTTTTCAGAGTGGATGGGGGGGGGGGGGCTGTAGTTTTGGACCCTGAAAGAGACTCTTCCCTCCAAGGAAAGCCCCTCCTGCCACCCTGGAAACCTCACCCCCTTGCTCTTAGGGGGACCATAATTGGCAGCTGAGCCCAACAGGGAAAGCTTTAGAATGGGCTGGACCAGGACAAAAATAAAATGTGGGACCCTATATGACCACACCCTCCAAGGCCCACTGCTTTCTAACACTTGGAAGCCTGGTGTTTCCTTGCAGATGCAAAATTTCCACACACATGCATGAACACACAAACACAAGCGTTCTCTCTGGTCCTTTCTACACGGGCCTCTCCCACTCGTGAACATGCAGAAATCTGCGTGTTCATGCATGGGTGCGATTTGTGTGAAGGATGCGGCGTGTGCGGTGGATGGGGGTGCATGCGCGCTTCCGCCTAACACGCATCCCCACGCACGGAGCAACTGCTGCGGAAATGGAGACTGCTCCGTGTGTGGGGATGAGGGGGGGTGAGTGGGGATGCGTATGCGGCCATGTGCACGCCGCGCCCACCCACCGTGCACACACCGGTGCGCCCACGCACCCCCACACCCGACGGCGTCATGTAAAAATGGCCTCTGTCTCTCTCTCTCTCTCTCACACACACCTCTGGCAGGGATCAGTAATTTACTTAAAGTGAGGGGACAGGGAGCAGGGCCCTGCAGGAAGCAGCTACCATAGAGGCTAAAAGTCATGGGTGGGGAGCGGGCCCTCTTAGCATAACCTTTCCCAAGGCCTCAGGAGCACTGGACCTGAAGCTTCCAGGATGGCCTTCCTGCAAAGACCCCTCTGACCATGGGGACTAGCCCCCCAGCCCCTACTGGTCCCGTTTAAGGCAGGTCCTGGAGCCAGAACTCCACACAGTCTTGCTACACCCCTGTCCTCTACTGCTGAACAATCTCACCAGCTCTAGAAAAGTGCTATCCCTGCAGTAAACAATTCTGAATGGAAACCCCCTTAAGGTTTTGCATCCAGTAAGATCACACACATTGGCTTTTCTATTTTGCTGTCTCCCTGAAGACACATTACAAACAGAATGGGCTAAATCTTGCCCTGGTATAAATCCACTGAAGCGGATATATTGGCACAGGGCACAAATTTAGCCTCCTTCCCCCCCGGCCCCACCTCAGTTTTAATTTTTAATCTCTAGTGTTTGTTTTCCTTTTCACGCTTATCAGCATTGTCTTCTTGTTTTATTAGGACAGGACTGCACACAGCCACTACAAGGCTTCTGGTTCATCGGTTTTTAATTAAATCCGAATGGAAGATTCTTTTTCCTCTAGGCTAATTTTCAAGTGACAAACAAAATCCCCTTGAGTGCCTCTTCTACCACAAAATAGTAAAGCTACTGTCAGACTCCCTTAGAAACCAAAGCTTTCCAGCCTCACCAGAGGACAGATTATTGCTCAGTCAGAGACAGGCATTGGGCATGTTTACAAGAACACAGAAAATCAAATTTACTTATTTTTTTCCCCTCCTTTGCAAAATGTCTATGTCAGAGCTTCCTGGGCACAATTCTCTGTAAGACTTAGCAACGCCCTTGTAAAGCAGCTCCCACACAATAGGGCCAACCCCAAACCCTGTGGATCCTGGGTACATGAATGCATGCAATTTCCGTGCGGCACAATCTGCCTGCAACGGACGTCCATGCGGTTTGTGCAGACTGACGCGCATGCCCAGCTGCACACAGGATCTGCAGGGCTTGGGATTGGCCCCACTGCTCCCCTCCAGTCTCTCCACAACGGGGATGACTCTGGTCGGCTTGGGGTATCAGTTTGCACACTGGCCTCCCTTTTACCCGTCACAGCCAGTACCGTACCTCTCTTTATAGCAGCTTATCCCACAAAGAAGTGGGTTCCCAGGGGTGTCCTCCCCAGAGCAGCTCACACCCAGCCAAGCCAAGCTTTCCCCTGCCCACCACATCTCAGGCAAATCCCACCCACCTGGGGTTCCAGAGATCTGTCTCTTGGTTGAGTTTGCTGGATGTCTGCTTGATGTAGCAAGGCTTCCCTTCTGCCTTAGTTCTGGCTTTACTCCAGCCTGCTGGCAGCTGTTTACTTCACAGCTCCACTCTCCACCACACTCCTCTCAACTCGTCTCTATACAATAAGTGCCCAATTTGGGTACCCGATGTACCAAAATATCAACTTTTTGGTCTGGTTATTAATTTATCTGTTCAGTTACTGAGGGTAATTTCAGATATGTTGGGCCTCCAGGCCCAACACGCTGAAACCTGGACCAGGATCCGTTCCGGATCCCGGTCCGTGATCAGGCCAGCCATCCTTTAGACGTGCTGGTCTGATCGAAGTGGGTTACTGGGGAGGAGGTGGGGCTGTGTGGCGTGACGTGCGTCTGCTCAGCCCTGCCCCCCGTGCTTCCATGGCTACCCGCCCTCGGGGAGACGAGCGGGTACAGCGGCCAATCAGGCCACTGTGCCTAATCCCATCCCGTGGTTGGGACCTGATTCTGGGATGGGGATGGGTAACAGTCATTACCCTCAGCCATTCCCAGCCCCATCCCGGATCGTGACCAAACCAACCACAGTTCTGGAGGTGAGGCCGGCCTCACCTCCAGAACTGTGGTCAATTTGATCCCAGCTGGGTGTTCACTGTGGTGAACATCTGACCAGGAGCAAATAGACGTCCATGGGATCGCTGCCACCACACTGAATCCAAAGTGGTTCAGTGTGGTTAGCAGCATTCCCGTCACATCTGAAAATATCCTGAGTTGTTTAATTAATTAATTATTTGGTATTCTGGTTATCTGGTAATTTGATTCCATCCTTCAGTGCTCTTGGGCATGTGTAGTAGCCAAAACGAACTATCTGAAATTATCAAATCAAAATAACTGAAATACCAAAATAAATGGAATAACCATGCTGGAATAACTGAAATATATCTATCCCCTTTACAGGGAATGAGTAGCGGTCAATGCCAGCTTGGTTGATAACGAATCAGATTCGACAGATATATTTGTTCTCGTGAATATCCAGTTCAGCCACCATCAACAGCAAGTCTGGATGAAAGGAAGAGGATAACTCTGGTAACAGCAAGCCTGATTAAGCTGGTGAAATGCTGAAGATGATACAAACTAAATTGAATATTTGTGCCGGAAAAAGAGAAAGAACCAAACAGAACTTTGTATTTGGTTCGCTCAAATGCATAGGAATATGCTCAATTAGTTGAATTCGATAGTCAGACTGAATATTCATTACAGCCCTGCATGAGATCCAGGGTTGATGTTACCTCAGAGCGATCTGGGGCGACTGCCCCAGATCTCGCTATTTCTTTCTACTTCTGGGGCCCTGCAGTGTCCCCAATTTTCACCACCATGAAGGGCCCCCAAAACCAACAACCTCTAAGGTCCTGAGGAGGGTGCCCCCAAGGGGATGGGCCAAAGGGGGGTGGGTAGATCCACCAGCGTCCCTGCACTTTAGCTTTGCCTTGAGTTCCGGAAATTCTAAGGCCAGTCCTGAGGAAACCAAGCATCATCATCATCATCACCGTGAACCCATTCAAGCACCAACATTTTTCTTTCAACTTCCGACGCCTTTCCACGTCCCTTTCAGGTGGCACTGGCTATTTATTGGTCCCCCTCCAATAAACCTAAGTCCACTAGCCTCATTCATTCAGCCGCAATAACCCACAATTAACAGAACACACATCCACATTGCTGCACGCAGCCAAAACAATCAACAACACGAGATGTTGGTGACATGCCTGTGGGACAGTGCAGGAGTGGGTGGGATCATTCTCAAATGGTTCCACTCATTCTTGACCGGGAGAACTCAGCGGGTGGTGCTCGGTGATCATTTTTCATCTCACCGAGACCTCTCGTGTGGGGTCCCACAGGGCTCTGTCTTGTCCCCTCTCCTGTTCAACGTGTACATGCAGCCGCTCGGCGAGGTGATCAGGGGGTACGGGGTGAGGGGTCATCAGTATGCGGATGACACCCAACTGTACCTCTCATTTTCAACCGACCCAGGCCCAGCTGTCTCAGTGCTTACTCGGTGTCTGGCAGCTGTCGGGGACTGGATAAAGGCTAATCGACTGCGACTGAACCCTGACAAGGCGGAGGTGATGTTAGTGGGTAAGTTGATGGAGATGGCGACCCCCTCGGTTGAGGGGGTGTGCCCTCCACTGACTTCCCAGGTATGGAACGTGGGGGTGCTCCTCGATGCACAGCTCTGCCTGGATCTCCAGGTGGAGACTGTGGCGAGGAGTGTCTTCTGCCAGTTACATCTGGTGCGGCGGCTTCGGCTGCTGATTTTGGTTCCAGACCTGGCCACGATCATCCATGCTTTTATCACCTCTCGGCTAGACCACTGTAAAGCGCTCTACGTGGGGCTACCTATGGTGACGGCTCGGAAGCTGCAGCTGGTGCAGAATGCAGTGGCACAGCTCCTGGTTGGGCTGGGCCACCAGGAGCACATTACACCAGTGCTCCGATCTCTGCACTGGCTGCCAGTAGTCTTCCGAGCCCGATTCAAAGTGTTGGTTTTGACATATAGTCTTACACGGTCTGGGCCCTGCCTATTTGTGAGATCGCCTCACTCCCCAGGTTCTGGACCTGCCCCTGCGGTCATCTCAGGGTGCCCTGTTGGAAGCCCCCCAGGTTTCCCGGGGTGTGTGTGTGTCACGCAGGACAGGGTGTTCTCGGTGACCACACTGCACATGTGGAACTCCCTCCCGGTGGGGGCTCATCTGGCCCCAGATGTCCCAGGTTTCCTTAAGAATTGCTTATCTCTGTCCAAAACTCTCCTGCCAGGATCATCCACCTTGCTTGTCGCTTCGACTACATATAGCCCCTCCTCTCCTCTCTTCACTGGCTCCCCCTCGCTGAATGAATCCTGCACAAGCTCCTAGTCTTCACCTATAAAGCTCTTCACAACCTCGCTCCCCGCTACCTGTCTGTGCTAATTTCCCTCCATACTCCAGCCCGTCAACTCCGCTCCTCCTCTGTCCCCTCCAACGCCTCCTCTGCTCCCCTAACCGCCTTCGTCCCTTCTCCCTAGCTACCCACCATGCCTGGAACTCCCTCCCTGCCCACATCCGCCTCGCCCCCTCCCTTCGTACCTTCAAATCCCTCCTCAAGACCCACCTCTTCCGCTCTGCCCTCCCCAACTCCTCGCTCCCCTCACCTAACTCCTGCTGATACCCTCCATCCAGTACAATCGGTTACCTGAGGTCTCTGTACTCATATCCTTACCACACAGACCAGCCAGCCATCATTCTCGATGTAACCAAGCCAAGCACGTGCAGCTAGGATCTCGCATCTTCGTGAATGTTACACCCTTTTTCTCTCCCTCTGTTCCCCTTCCTTTGTCTCCCTCCCCCCCTTAGATTGTAAGTCCTAGGGCAGGGACCGTGTCTATTCAATTACTTTGTAAAGTGCCAGGTACATTGCTGGCACTATATAAGTGCTTGCTAATAATAATAATAATAATAATAATAATAATAATAATAATAATAATAATACCTGGCTGTTCCATCAGGCATTTGGTGAGGGAGAAGGGTGAGGTTCGATGGGATGGTGGGGGTTATGGGTTTTTTCTCTCAATTTTTATTGTTTTTATTGTATTTTATTGACTGATATGTTAGCCACTCTGGGCTGCCTGGCAGGAGGGGTGGGGTATAATTTTTTAAAAATAAAATAAATAAATAAATAAATATCTTGAGTATTCCCAGCTACCACATCTAACCAGAAACAAAAGTCCTCGCATGCACACACAAAGAGGGGGAAAAAAGAAAAAGAAAAAGACAGACAACCCCAAACAAAGCAATCGGGCCAAACCTACATAATTACTTTGAGTTAAGTGATTCTTGTTTCTTAAAATACCAGCACACATTTATAATTAGCTAATAAGCTACAAATGAATAATTACCTACCTCAAAAGAGGGGGGGTGGAGGAGGGAAGGAGGAGTGAACGTGTTACTCACACACTTCAGTGGGCTCTTGAAAGGGGGGAAAATAAAATCATTACACAAAATTTACACAAGGTTCTATGGCCTGAATTGGAGGCTCTGCCAGAATGTTGCTGAATTTACCCTGACCTCAAGAAACCCTGCTCCCACATCCTTCCCCCTTTGACCTTCCTCCTTCCTGCATGATCTCACCAGCCTTAAACCAAGGCGGGAAGGAGCAGTACTGGTTCCAGGGAGATTGGGGTCTTGTGCAAAATGGTGATGTGGGTCCATTCCTAGCATAGGAATTCTTGAAAGTCATCACTGATGAAGGTGACATAATAGGTTTTCCTTTTGCCATGGGTACGCTCCTTCTCTGCCAGTCTGCCACAGGGTCTTTGAAGCCAGTCCGCATCCTCAAACACTGAAAGAATGAGCTCAGAAGAAGGGAGCAGAGATGAGGGCATGCACTCAAGAATGGGGGGAAGAATCCACAGTAAATAAATACATGATCTGGAACCTCCCATTCCTTCCTCCATCATCATCTTTATTTTATTTAGTGCCCTATGCCATAGCACTTTGAGCGTTTTACATATAACAATTTAACACAACTTTTAATCCTCACAACAACCCTGTGAGGTAGGTTAGGCTGACAGAATACTGTGACTGGCCCAAGGTCACCCAGTGAATTTCTGGCTAAGGCAAGATTAGAACCAGGTTCCCCGCTAACACCTGATTCAAGTACTGCGTACTTAGCCATTATTACCACAATTGCCTTAAGCATCCCTGCCAACTCCTGTCTGGCCTGTGGAGGTTGTATGAATTTTCAACATGGCCCATGGGAGGGGAAAGGTTCCCCACACTAATAAATAAACATTTTAATTTCATTGGGATGAATGCCTAGAGCTAAAGAAAGCAGGATAATGCTGAACAAGAGTAACCAGCTGTCTGTCAACAACCACCCTGGCAAAGATTGAATAAAGACAAATTAAGCTTCCATCCAGAGTTGATGTAGGCAGCATCCAGCATGACATTAGAGATGGGGTCCCAGTGATTATGGGACCCAATCCAGACCCACACCCAGGGGCCCAGTCCTGAGCCAGTTCTTCAGGTGGTACATGCCATGCTGCTGAGGATGGGAGCTACCAAAAAATGGAAAGAAAAGTACTAGTATTTTACGAAAAGGAGCAGGCGATCTACGAATAGTCGATTTTATATTCACAGACATTATTCACATTTAAAAAAATATAGATCCAAATGAGATCTGTGGCTAAAGTGACTATCGTCTGTCTAATTTCTGTGTATTTATATCCTGCCCTTTCCTGCAAGCTACGGGCGGCTTACAAACATACGGAAATATAAGAACCAATAAAAATTGAACCATAAAAAATTCCAATTAAAGTCACTCCTGCCTCCACACCCCAAACTGTATCTCCACCCACCAAAAGCCCAGCCAAATAAGTTGTTCTTATGTTGCCTCCTGAAGATGATCAGGCTTTGGCAAAACTCCAGGGGACGGGAGTTCCAAAGCTATGGGGCAGCCACGGACAATGACTCTCTTCAGGTTTGTGTTGTCTGGACCTGGCACGGTGTTGGAACTTGCAAGACGGCACCCCTGCCTGACCCAGGGGAGCATGGCAAAACACAAGGGGAAGACAGTCTTTTAGATATCACGGTGCTGTCAAAAATAGCATCTTGAATTGTGCCCAGAACATTAGCGGCAGTCAGCGCAGACTCTGGAGCAGGGCTCAAAATGAGAAGCATTTTAGCTTCTTGCAAGAAATACTAAGAATCTGAGAATGGGAACTCAGATCTCGATGAGATCTTGGTCCTGGTACAAATTCTTGGTATTTCCTAGTGTAAAAAAATATTTTAAAAATACTTGCACGTGTGCAAAATAGTCACCAGGCCATTCTGTGCATGCGCACTGCGCAGCTCTGTCCCAAGACTTTGGCAGCAGCATTACCGCCATTTTGGAAAGGGGCAGCCAGTCTGAAAATGCACAAAATGGCCATCTCACATGGGAAGAACAGATGCCTGGCTGTCATTTTATGCATGTTCTCAGTGATTTTTTAAATTTTTTCTTTCCTGTTCTTGTTGAGAATTAAACCAAGACAGTGCCAGTTCTCAGTTCGTTTCAGTTCCCGGAACAAATCATGAACCAGCATTCTTGAAGAACCCGAACTCCCCCTCCCCCCCGGTCTGGAACAGTGTAATGCGCTCCTGGAGACACCCCTCCCCCCCCATCAGAAGGTGAGTTGCCGTGCTCTTAACCATCAGTCTCAGAAAAGTCGTCAAGGGCCGGCCCATGTAGACCACACATTCACATATGCTTCTTTTTTTTTAGGGGGGGTTGGGCTGCTTGTTTATTTATTATTATTTTTAGGTTCTTTGGTTATCTGGATAATCGGATGTGCAGTTATTTGGATGGTTGGCTACTCAACATGTGGAAACAGCCCAAATGAAATAACCAAAAAGCTGAGCCAGAACTCCAAAATGGAAATGTGGCAACTATGGATCTGAATAATGGGAATTGTTTGTTTCATCAGATATGGTATGTCACTGATATTCTTTTCAGCCCTAAAATGTTAGAATGTGCTTCTAGTTGACTTTACTTTATCCCAGTGGCGCCAAAGCTTTTTGACTGTGTGACCCAATTTTGAGAATTATATATAATCCTGGGACCCCATACTACAACAAAAACCTGTGAAGCATATCCAAAATCAGCTGAGATCATGACCCCATCCCTCAGATAATGCACCCAAAATTGGGGTTCTGTCAACCCACAGCTTCAGAATTTATTTTAATCTCTACCTTTCTACTGTTAATCTCTACTTTTCTTAATCTCCAATCTAACCTACTATTTAATCCTGGGTCTTGCCTTCTGCAGAAATCTGATTCAGACCCCAGTCCTGCATTCCATATTGGGAAATGATATTTTTGTATCGGCAAAAATGATTTCAACAAAATTCTTGTTTAATTGTTTAGTGCCCCCTGCCATGGAAAGTTCAGAATTTCTTTGTTGAAAAATACCAATCGTTTTACTCAATATGCAAATTTTCCACTTTTGGGGGCTAGAAAAATGCCATCCAGCTCTGATACCGATTGTTTCTCAAGATATTGACAAACAGTAGGTGGCAGTATACTCTACAACACCCAAACACCTCTCTTTATCAACCCTAGATAATTCCAGTCTAGAATAGATGCCAGGTTTTGTTTTTCTCCCCCAAGACACCCAACCGAGAAGTACTTCCTTTTATTTGTTTTAAATCTGCTTTCTGATAACTTCATGAAGTGACCCCTAGTTCTGCTGCTTTCAGAAAGTTTAAATAGCAGCTCCCTATTGACCCATTCTACACCTTTCATGATCTTGTAAACGTCTCTCATGAAGAGCCCTAAAGATTACAGTGGCTGTGAAAAATCATTAAAAAATATTCACCACCTGCCGTCCCCAAAGCAACGGAATTGTGAAACACGTCCTGGATGGAAAAAATTCAACCAAACATTCACCATTCCTGACTTAACTGGATTTCCCATCAATTTGGGAATGGCCGATTTAAATTCAGCACTACTGGAACATCCTTGCCCTTGTGTGTCACGGGGGACGGGGGAAAAGGAAGGGAAATAATAGGGATTAGGGCCCAAACACACAGGAGAACGAGGGGGAAACAAGGGAGCAAATACAAGGGGCGGCTACCTCTGTAAATGGAGTCTGTCTCGAAGACTAGAATGTCCCTCAGGGTAGTGGGTGGGCTTTCCCCCTTGCTCAGAGGGCAACCCTTTTCATCATCGGGACGCAATGAGAGGTAGCCAAGTGCCCCAGAGGACAAGGGTAATACAAGGACTGAGGGGGAACAGA
The DNA here is from genome assembly GCA_003113815.1 of Sphenodon punctatus. Classification (NCBI taxonomy): domain Eukaryota; kingdom Metazoa; phylum Chordata; class Lepidosauria; order Sphenodontia; family Sphenodontidae; genus Sphenodon; species Sphenodon punctatus. The sequence continues at coordinate 10,108,163 of QEPC01007512.1, forward strand.
CACTCGGGGAACTGCACAGGGTCCTGGGCACCGTGCAACAAGAAATGGTGGGGAACAAAGGGGAAGGGAAGGGGTCCAAGGGAAAGGGGAAGGGGGAAACAAAAAGGGATGCACGGGAGAAGGAGGTGAAGGATAGGGCTTGTTCACAAGGGGAGAACTTGCTAGGAATATAAGGGGAGAAATGTAGGGGCACGGAGAGGGGGGAGACAGGTAACCCACACCCACGATACCACCTTTCTCTACCACAATGAAGGATACCAACAACACGATACACACACTCACCCACTCTCACTGGTTGCAGGGGAAGGGGGACACAAGGATCAGACACTCGAATCCACTCTAGAAAACAAGGCTCAAACAAGGAAGGTTCTCAGGACAACAAGGGGGCCAGTCTCTCACAAGTGATTACCGGCGGAGGTCTCAAGCCCCGCCGGTCCATTTTATAGGCAATCCCCTGATCAGGAACAGGTGTGCTCAGGGCGGGGCCCCCACCTGCCGCTGAGCTATGCACTGCACTCAACTTCCTGGGGGCGGGGTCTGGAGCATCCCTGGGATGCAGGGTAGCTCCGCCTCCCCCTGCAATGGTGCCTTCAGCCTCTCTGAACTCGCCGCTGTCGGGTCGTTTGCAAGGCAACAGCAAACCAAGCTGCTGGCCTGAGTTAGGCAACACGTGCCCTGACATTGTGGCGCGATATAGAACCAATGCTGTCATGCCATTACACTAGCTACCCATTATGTTCAAGGGAAGAAAAAGGAAGGAAGAATTTCGGCTAAGCAGCCAGGCATACTTTATTTGTTTACCCTCACAATGGTGACTGACTGATTATGTGTTGACTTCGTAGCTCGACATGTTCCCTCCCCTGGGAAATGGGACAACATTATAATGCTTGGCTTGTAATGTGGCCACAGACATGCTCTTGTGCAATGAAACGAGTAAGGCGGCCGCTCTGCTATTCCTCAGTTGAGGATTAAATCAATGATGCTGGAAGACTTTTGGGAAACATGTACATCCTAATATTACTTCCTTTGAGAAAGTCGATTTTCCTGGATCCATTCAGTCCTTACCCCCTTAAAACCGCACTTGATTGCCATTTCCCCGATAACTCTCTCTTTAAACACGTTAACTGGAACAGCCCGTATGCTTTGAGTTCAAAAAAGGAGAGAGAAAACTGTAAATCCGGCCTCTCTGTATAATAAGATTGTCGCACACCCTTTATGCTATGTGGGCCAAGCTGTAATGCTATTTCTCCATTAGCTCTGTTGGATAATTGCTACGAATGGAACAGACCTGGTAATTCCATTGTTTATATTATGCTATCAATCGCATTAATTTTGCTGCCGTATATCAAGGCCTTACGAACCACACTCTGCATTTTATAACTCCAGTCTCACCTTTTGCTTCCAACTTCTGATCTCCCTGAAATTGGAAATCTGCTCTTCATCGAACAGGGGAAGTTTCAAAATAATTAAAAAGGGGCAGGAGGGGGGTAAGGGGGGTAAGAGAGAAAGCAAAATATTCAGTAGGTCTATTTTCCCCAACAGCTTCTCTGATATGTTTGATCCCACGATTTTAGAGCTTATGTTTCGAACCCCATTCAGCTACTTCCCCTTATTAGAGCCACAACAAGAAAAAAAAAGGCTATTACTGCAGCTGTTGTATATTTTGAATATACTTGGGCATTAGTAGAGATAAGATTGTTTGCATGTGGAAGGATTTAGTTGCTCTTCTCCACATAAGTCCTGATTTTTTTTCCCCCATGACATTTTATTATTTGGCTATTTAAAATGTCTGTGGGCTGGAACTGATGTATAAGTTGCCAGCCTAGATGCTCCCGCCCCCCCCGCCCCATGTCATTTCCCTTTAGAAAGCTTTCATAAACCAGGAAATGTTGAGGAGGCATTTAAATAGTGGATGCAGTGGAAGTGTCCTATGCAAAAGAAGGGTGTGGGTAGGTAATTCCTCCTGGGAAGGGGGACCCATTACAGGGGGGGAATGCAGGTGGGAAGAGACCTCATTGCTCCTTCTCCCCCCCCCCTGCTCAGAAAAAGGTGGGGTGAGGGGAGCCCCCAGCTCAGGTAAGCAGCACGTGGGCCAGGGAGGAGCAGGGAGCATCAAGCAGCGAGCAGTGACTGGATTGGAGGAGCAGCAGCCTGATGGTGAAGTGAGTCAGCCCGGGAAGCATCCCAGGGCATTCTGAGAAGTCCTAGGAATACCCACATTTTGGGGCAGTGGGCACCCAATGGGGGGCCAGGCACCTCATCAGGGTGCACAACGCACGGGGGGTGGTGCACAGTGCACGGGGGGGTGCACAAAAATGTGGGTATTACTCATGAGCAACAAATGTGCTACCCACTGCAGCTCTTGTTGGAATGCTGCCTAGCAACACTGTTGCTGAGGCAACCGCATCATCAGCAAGCGCCCAGATGAACAGAAGGCTCTGCCTGGTGATGTGGCCAATCTACCAAACTTGCTCCAGCTGGGGCTATAAAGAGGTTCCAGCAGAAGCCAAAGGGGTGGCAGAAGAAGAGCATGGGCCAGACTAGGACAGGCCCAGTTCTGTGGACAGTCATGGCTCAGTGGTAAGTGGGCCCCACAGCTTGAGCCCTGGAAATGGGCAAGCCCAGGACTCAGACTCCATGGGAGACCAAGGTATAGATTTAACTTTGTGACTGGGGTAGTGAACCCTACCTCTTGGAGGGAAGGGGTTGCTCTATGAGGTCTGAACACAGTAAGGGCAGAAGAGCCATCCCTGACTTCTGGTAGCCCAGACTCCAGTGGTGGGGCCAGTCAGGACAACCTTGGGGCATTTTCAGAAGTGACACTACCACGCTTAGACCCAATCCGGGGTAACAGACACCCCCGCCTCAGGGTAGGCCAATACCCAGAATAGACATGACTGTGTGACTTACCACACTTTGCCCTGAACTGTGGTAACACTTACCACCAGCTGTTCCCCACGATTTTCCAAAATCACAACCGGTGGTAATTGCTACCACGGTTCAGGGCAAAGCGTGATAAACAGCTGGCAGCCACTGAACAGAAGTTACAGTGGTTGTGACCCTGGGGTGGGGTTAAGTGTGATAAAGTGTGGCTAAGTGTGGAAAATACCCTTCCTCCTGGGGGCAGGAGCAGGATTGGGGATTTATGCCCCTCTATCTCAAACCCCTTACCTGTTTCTATTTTAAATTTAATTAAAGTTCTTGAGTACGATGAATTCTGAAAGGTTTTTTTTTTCTTTCTAAAATGGGTTTCCCCCAGGCATAACTCTTCTTGAGAGCAAATAAAAACCTATCATTAATGTCTATTATTCCTCAGTCTCTAAGCACAAACAACAGTCGACATGCCACAATGATACGTTCTTGTTATACTTTGGATCTTAGGCTTATATTAAGTGATACCAGACACCTGTCAAGAGAAAACCTGACCACCGCAAAAAGACAGAGTCATTCCACGCCATCTCTTCAGAGCTACCTTCCAAACACTAGAAGCCTCTGAGAAAACAAACATTGAACCAGACATCTCGGAATGAAGTGAAGCACAGCGCTTGCAATGAAAGGGCCTCACTGAAGCATTTAGAAAAGATGAACCTCTCCTGGAAGATGCAATCAATACGCGAAGAAACCAAAATGAAATTTACAACGAAGGGAACTTTGCCTGCATTCCCAGAAAGCAAGCAGAGCTGAATAAACAAGGAAACTCTGAACGCTCAACCAGAATACAAAACAGAAGGGCGGTGATGGTGGGGATATCCGACAATGGCAGTGTCAGATTTTTAAACGCAGATGTCAGGACGAAACCCTTTACAAATTGAGCGCACATTGGGGTGGACTTGACATCTCTCTTGGACTGTGTCCTGGCTCACAACTAGAGCTGAAACGATTAACCGATATCCGCTGGATTTGCGGCCACCGACATGCACCCACTGTGATTGATTACCAAAGGGCATCCATTTACAAAAGAGCACACATCGAGGAAGACTTGACATCCCTCTTTGACTTCTTAGGTTCTTATTATCTCCTGGCTCACAGCTAGAGCTGAAATGGTTAACCGGTAACCACTGGATTTGTGGCAACGAATCCGCGCCAACAGTGATTGGCCTCCATTTATTATTCAGTGACTTAACTGATTTACTACATTACTGGCACTGCTTTGCACATGTCACCATGCTATTTCATTGCCATTTTACTCTCTGTTCCACTGTTAAGAGTTAGTTCCATTTGTCCATAATTCCTTTCCTGTTTACCTCCCCAAATCCTGGTATCAAGTTAACGGACTCTTGGGATGTATCCCCACCCCGGATGTAAATCTCTTGCAATAATTCAGAAGGTAGTAACTCTCTAACTTTGCCCTTTTAGGATATTGTCACCTGCACACAGTTATGCAATATCCCCAAAGGAAAATCAGTTACCCTGCCATTAACCATTTTTAAAATGTGAACAAAAAGGCCCTGGGGTAGAAATATACCCCAATTCATTTTACCATGAGGTAGATTTATACCCCGGTCTGGGGTAGAAATTAGAACTGAAAGTTACCCTTGTAATTCTCAAAAATTCCAGTGAGAAATGGGTCCTCGGTGAGATTTTAAATAAGGAGGACAGGTTGAGAATTAGATGATTATCAACCCATTCTTGCGAGATTCTCGTGCTGCCAAAACCCAGCTCTGCACATGCACAAAATGGCCACCACGGCTTTTCTACGCAAGCGCACCCTGCCCCACCCCCTGGCAGCCATTTGAGCAGAGCATGGTCAGGGTTTCGAGAATCTCATAAGATTCTCAAGAAACCTCCAGAAAAGCTCTGCGCATGCACATTAATGTCTGCTGGGGGCATGCATGCGTGCACATGCACCGAGCATTTCTTGATCATCTTGTGAGTCTCTTAGGATCTGCGCACTAGTACTAGCGCACTAGTCGTAGGATATCCACCTAGTGCGCATAAGCAAAATGGCGTTGGCCATAAGGCAGCCGTACTGCATGCGCATGTGCAGTATGGCTGACATTTGTGCATGTGGCGGCAAAATCTTTTGATTGAAATTTTGATCACCTTTCTGAAAATGTCAAAAAAAAAAGTCCACCCAAAAATGGAAGGGCTGTTTTGATCTAGCCTTAATCTGGGGATGGATCTTATGGGGGCAGACCTATGTAGGGTGGGGGTCCCTGTGCACCTTGCCATAGAACCAAGACCCGACAGCCAAAAACACAGAGGGAGGGACCATTCAAGGTTCCTGCAGAAGGAAGGGATAAACTGGGCCCTGCGGGGGGTGGAAGCAGAAAAATAAAATTATCTGAGTTTCCTGATGTGTCATTGAGAGATCATCTTGCACCCACTAGTGTGATAAAAAAATGATGTGGAAAAGTTTTCTCTGAAAAGTTGATTACTGTACCATTTCAAGGCGAATCAGGCAATAAATGTGCTCTTGGAATTAAAATGAATGCAATGAGATGCAGATTAAACGTACTGGGAGGTCGTTGCACGCATCATTATTAAAGATGAATGGCGCTTGTTTCACTCACATTCTCACAAGATTGGGAAAACACAGATAATGATGGATTTCCAGCTCCTAATCTGGAGCTTCTCCATGTAATGTGTCCACCAAGCTGTTAAGGAGAGGAAATATTTGCCATGGGGATAAGCGAACATAGTAATTGCTTGTGTGGAAACAGAAATGAAGGATATTGTCTCCATCAGCAGTTTTAGGCGTGGATATTTGAATATAAGACGGCAGGATTCTGCAAACCTAAATGGCTCTAAACCTCAGCTCTGGGTAGCAAAATCAAAATTTCAAACATGAGTGACACTATGGAGGGGTGGAGTTCTGGATTAAGGGGCATCCATTATATCCTACGGAATGATGGAGGTTCTGAGATAAGGGGCAACCATTATATTATTCTATGGAATGGTGGGGGTACTGAAATAAGGGACATCCATTATGTTCTGTGGAGCAGTGGGGGTTTCTGAAATAAGAGGTCATCCAGTATGTGCTCTGGAGCTGTAGGGTTCTGAAAATCAGGGATGTCAGTTATGTTCTCTGGAGCTGTAGGGCTCTGATATAAATGATACTTCTTATGTTCTATGGAAAGGTGGGCATTCTGAAATAAGGACTATCCATTATGTTTTATGGAGATGTGGTGTTCTGAAAAAAGGGATGTTCCCTTAACATATTGGACATCGGACAAACTCTAGATGGAAGGCCCAACTCTGACGGGATATGTGCATTCCTCATACATGAGGCGACAGTCTCAAACTACTGCATGCATGTAAAAGGATTATTAGCAATAGTTGTGCATCCTAGAGCACCACTGCTGGAACTTAGGCCCTTTATACACAGACGCTCTGACACCCATAAAATGGGTGTTACATTTTATTATACATGTTGCAGGACACCACTGCAGCCAATCACCATGGGCCCTGTGCACACATGATGCCTCCACCCAGTTCCTCTGGGTGGAGATGGGTGTTGGCCGGTGGGTGGGGAGCATTTCCCCGGGTGGAGATGGGTGGGGGTGTTGTGTAAACGCCACTTTCGGTGGGTGTTGGTGAGTGTTTGCTCCTGGCCAACACCCACCTTCACCCATGGAGCAACGGACGCTACTGCGTTAGTATTATTTGTATTAATGTTACAGCTGAAATGCAGCAGCTCTCATTTGCCATCCACGGGTAATACCTGCAATTCTGAGTACTGTGCTAGGTGCTCGGTAGGCTACCTGAGTTCTGATTGGGCACCAGATCACCCTGAAATATTAGGCATTGCCATTACCAGGTTCTCCATTTCCCATTTTACTCATCAGTATTGATTGGTAAAAATTGGTACAACAGTCAGGATGTAAAGTCAAAAAATTGGTACTGAATGTCCAAAAATGGATACCCTAAGTAAGAAAAGTGGGACAAAAATGGTAAATTGGTACACAGAGTACATCGTCAATCAGGTAATGATAAGTACTCAATGTTTCCAAGTCAGGCTGAGCACCACAATTTTGATGGGTACACCTGTTATTCTGTGTACTAGCTTCAGCTCTTCTTAAGAAAACCTGCTGGGGCTATTCAGCTCCTGTTTGGAACGGTTCGGTCTGTGGTCCTGTTAGTCCACAGCTGCTCCACGGCATGTCAATGGGATCTCATTGCTGCAACTCCATTTCCGCAACCTCCTCAGCAGTCTCTCCTGAAACGGCACCGCAGCGGTGATGACGGCATTGGCAAAGCATATGGACAATGCACCAGTGGCATAAAGAGTCACTGGGGTTGGAGGTGAGTAGGGCTGAAACTCGTGCCCTTGCATTCTCGCATAATCTCAGTGAGAAACAACTTCTTGCTGGGATTATGAGAGAATGAGAACAGGTCAAGAATTGGCCGATTCTCGACCCATTCTCGCGTGGCTGAGAACTGGCACCGCAAAGGTGCAAAATGGCTGCTATGGCCATTCTGCGCAGGCGCAGTGCCAGTTTTAGGGTTTCTTGAGCCCTAAAAAAGGGCCACTAGGGCCCATGGAGGAGAAGAATGGGCATAGTGGCTATGTTGCACACATGCAGTGCCGTTTTTGAGAATCTCGTGGGGGTTTGTGAGAATATGATGCGTACTTGTTTCAGCACTAGAGAGGAGTCATCTCTTCGGCCTCTTCTTCAAATTCACCACTAATGGGTTGAATAACCAACCACAGGTTCTTCCCATCAGGCATGTGGAGGAATTGAGAGACTGAAGTCAGAAAAAATAAATCAATCACATACCTGCCTCCTGCCATTGGCGTATATGGGATCCACTAACCCCCCCAGCCCCATACCCCACAGACAGCTTCTGTGTGGGGCTTAGTGGTACAAAGACCACAAATTCTCTGAATAACTGTGCGGACGTTGCTTAAACGTCTGTAAAGTGAGCCCCATCGCTACCCCATCCTTCACCACAGATGTGTGCTGGGCACTGAGAGGAGAGCCAATTTTCTAGAAGATTACCTTCCATAGCTATTATATCAACTACTCAGACATCCAAAGAAGTATAAAAGGGAATATACTCTGCTGATGACTTCAGATAATGCTAAAATCTCAGACACTTCATTCTCATCCCACGTATCCAATCATTTTGGCAGTAAGCGCTGTAGTTTTCCTCCCTAATGATTTGATAGTTGAAAACAGGTTCTCTCTCTTCAAATCGCACCTTTAGACTAATATGTTAGTAACAGATGTTCACTCCAAGAAGCTTCAGGATATCTGAAACCAGGGACACCCATAGATCCTAGAGAGATTGGGGTCCTGAAGTAAGGGACATCAATTTTGTTCTGCAGAGATGTGGGGTTCTGAAATAAAGAATGTTTTTGTAACCCACAAAGGTTACAATATGGGATTGTACTAGGGACCGCTAGATCATAATTTGAGAATCCCTGTTGCATGAACGCATGAAAACCTTGCACACTTAATTTAAGTAAGTAGCAGATTCAAAAGTCTGTGTCTGAACTAACACCACTATTAGAAGGAAATATTTATTTTAAAACATTTTAATTTATTTTAAACATTTTTTAGTCACCCCCCCATGCCTACGGCATCCCGGGACGACGTACAATTCAATTCAATAAACCATTCATAATAAATTAAAAAATTTAAAAACCCTTAAAAACACAATAATATAAACCAACGGGTTGGGAGAATAAAATAAAAATAAAAGGTAGGAAGCATTAAAACTCTAAACCCCCCCTCCTCCCCAAAGGCCTGGGCGAACAGCCAGGTTTTACAAGCCCGCCAGAATGTTAAAAGGCTCAGCGCTAGGCGAGCTTCCTCCGGGAGGGAGTTCCAAAGATGTGGCTCAGTCACTGAGAATGCCCTCTCCATTGTGACCCCCCGCTTAACACAGGGGACCTCCAAGAAGGCACCCCCAGCAGACCGAACGGATGCGGAGGGCAAGGCGGTCCCTAAGGTATAAGGGGCCCAGACCATGAAGGGCCTTATAGATCATTACCAAATCAATACCTTGAACCTGGCTCGGCACGCTATTGGCAGCCAGTGCAGAGTCCAGAGCACAGGTGTTATATGCTCCTGACGACCTGTCCCCGTCAGCAGCCAGGCCGCTGCATTCTGCACTAGCTGCAGCCTCCAGACCAGGAACAAGGGCAGCCCCATGTAGAGCGCATTAGAGTAGTCCAGTCTCGAGGTAACAAAGGCATGGATGAGGGAGGTCAGGTCCAGCCTGGAGATGTATGGATGCAGCCACCGCACTAGATACAACTGGTGGAAGGCAGCCTTTGCCACCCCCTCCACCCCTCGATCCAGGTGGAGATCTGAATCCAAAACCACCCCCAAACTCTGGACCTGCTGAGCTACAGCAGGGCAAACCCCCCCAATTAGGGGGGCTAACACCTCCCTCGCCCTCCCCACCACCATCACCTCCGTCTTATCGGGGTTGAGCTTCAGTCTGCTCTGCCGCATCCACTCCGCCACGGCCTCCAAATCCTGGGATAACAACGAGACAGCAGGGTCTGTCCTCCAGGTTTGTAGTTATCAATCATTTATAGATCAGTTTCATTGTTCAAAGTGCTTTACAACCCTTATCTAGTTCACCCTCACAACAACCCTGTGAATGAAGTCATTATTTTCCCATTTAACAAATGGGGAACTGAGGCTGAGAGAAAGTGACTTGTCTGAGAATGCCCACTGAGTTCATGGCTAAGACAGGATGTATATACATTAGTATCCCAAGTCTAAGTCCAAACCTTTTTTTCCTTAGGCTACACTGGCTTTCCAAATTCCACTACTTGAGGTACTATTGGTTGCTCATCGCAACCTTTGCAGCAAGTAGAACTGGTTGCATTGGGTGGACTGTACTTTCATGTTCACATGTAATATTACCTCCCCTAAGGGCAGGGGTTGGGGAGAGTTGTGTGGAGTAAATTAACACTGGGTAAGAAATTTACTACACACTTACATTGGGTGTAAGCAGATGTACATGGAGGCTGCCTGTCCCCAGAGCTGCTCCGGGGATGCACCCCCACGTCCACCTGTTTTCCGTACTGCCTAGGTCCATTTTAGATTGAACTGGTGATTTCCCCAGCCCGCGGTCTGCCTGTGCAGCGGCCCCCGCCCCGCATCATAGGGTTGCAAGTGGATCGCCTGATGCTCTAGGCTAGTGCCTGCATCTTTATGGTATTGCATGGGGCAATAACTGACCAAAAGTGGAGCTGCAGCATGGTCCAGTGATGAGGAGACGGACAGCATCTGTGCTTCGGGCTGGTGCCCCTAGTTTGGATGGACCGCTCTGCAGATGGTGTTCTGGAATGTTCCGGAGTGCTACAAGCGAGGCTGCCACGGAGCAGATGCAGCCTGCTCCACTTACACATCTCTCAGGGTGGTTTTAAACGGACCGGTCAGCCTGAAAGTTAAGCGAGATGGTGTGGCCAGCACCAGGACAGCCATCCATCTAAAAGCACCCACAATAAGCATGTGCGCTCCTTGTAGTACTTTATCTGTCCTGGCTAAGATTAATTGCTTGTTTATTATTTGATATAAGTAGAGAGTTAGGCTAAGCATTTTTACACACACCTTAAAGTTCCGGATATTTCAATCTTCTGGGTTTACAAGTCCACAAGTAAGTTCCGGATGCATTTTTCTCACACACACACTGCCCTGAGACAATTCCTGGATGCATTCTTCACACAAACACTGCCCTGAGGCAGCCTAAAGTAGCCGCAGCTGTAGACATGACAGGCTGCCATGGAAACCAAGTGGCCACAGCTACCTGGAGCAAAGCAGTTTACCAGGAGAACTTTTTTACACACAAAAGTTCTGGGAGAAGTTCCACACAGAAGTTCAAAGAGTCAAGTCAAGTCAACTTTTATTTATATCCCGCTCTCTCTCGCCTATGGTGACTCGAGGTGGCTAACAACAAAAGTAGAAGACATCCAGAAAACAGTAACAATTATAAATTCAGCACAAAGAGCACCTCAATGACCCCTCAATTAACATAATAGCATACCATTTCACAACATAATCCCTCATTTTTAACCATACCCTCCCCATCCCTCACACAATCCAATATAATAACAACAAATCAATAATATTACAACATATCATAACCATGTCAGTCCTTCCATATGCTC
>QEPC01007512.1:10120826-10272088 GCA_003113815.1 Sphenodon punctatus
GGGGAAGCGGACTGGGGGGGTGTCGGCAGCCATAGGGGTCCTTCTGGGCTGGGGGAATTATGGTCCTTCTGGGAGGTGAATTCGAGCTGTGAGGCGGGGCAGATGTTGCATACCTGTCCCTCTCACTGGCCCCCAGACAGGCGGTGAGGTGATCGGGGATCAGAAGGCCCTGGGCCTCGGTTTGATGGTGGTAAATGCAACCTCGTGTGGGTGGACTACTGCAATGCACTCTACATGGGGTTGCCCAGGGTGATGGTTTGGAAGCTGCAGCCAGTGCAAAATGCGGCGACTCACCTGCTTACAGGGATGGTTCACAGGGAGCACATTCAACCGGTGCTCTGACCATTGCACTGGGTGTCCATTGTCTTCTGGGTCTGATTCAAGGTGCTGGTTTTGACTGTTAAAGCCCTACATGGCCTGGGCCCTGCTTACCTGAAAAACTGCCTCACCCCTGAACCCACAGTCATCCAGGATCACCCTCCTGGAGGTGCCATTTATCGGTGAGTCCGGACGAATTGGAGGGCCTTCTCGGCGGTTGCGCCATTGCTATGGAATTCTGTCCTAGTGGATATTCACCTCAGCCCAGATCTTCTTGCTTTCCGGTGAAGTTGCAAAACCTAGCTCTTCTGTCAGGTGTTTGACAGGTGGTGGTGGTGGTAGTGGGGGAGGAGGTAGGGGTGGGTGAAAAGAACCGAGTTTGAAAATCCGGTTCAATTCGGACATTCGGTGGGGTTTGGAAGTTCGGTTCGGTCGACTGAACTATTCGAGTTCGGTCCGAACTCCAAATTCTGAACGTAGTTCGGAAATTCAAACCCCATTGAACTAAATAGATTATTATCTTTTAGGGATGGGCGAACAGAGACGAGTTCAGAAATTCCGTTCAGTTCGGTTCGAAAATTGAGTTCGGTTCGGAAGTTCGGTTCAGTCAACCGAACTGGTCGAGTTTGGTCCGAATTCTGAACTTCCGAACCACATTCGCCCATCCCTAGGAGGAGGAAAGGGGGCTGAGTTAGATAGGGGAAGGAGGGCAAATGTTGTAACTGCAGATCGGGGATATTGTTATTATATGGATTTATGTATTTTTATATTTTTATATATCATCTATATTTATGATGTTTATTAGGTTATTGTTTTACGTCATTTTAGCCGCCCTGAGTCACCATTGGCAAGAGGGGGGCGGGTTAAAAAATATAAGAAAATAAATAAATAAATAAATAAATAAATAAATAAATACATTTCCACTGTCTATCCCATAATGGCTCGGTTGAGTTTGTCAAAACCAAATGCCCTATCAATAGGAGTCATCCTTGAGCTGTATCTTCTGTTGTGTCATCGATAATAGAGGTGTGCAGATTAAGGCATATCATTCATTTGCACTTTCATTTTCATGTTTGTTTACAAAAAACCCTTTGTTTTGGGGGTTTCTTTGTAAAGGACTCTACTGCTTGTGTTTGTATTTTCATTTTATTTTATTAAAAATGATTTTTTTAAAATAAACAAATCACTGCACATTCACAAAATGGCCACTGGGGCCATTCTGAGCGCATGCGCAGCCCTTTTCCAAAATGGTGCCCGGCAGCATCGGCGCTATTTTGGAGAAGGCCGTACGTGAATAGAAAACAAAAAAATAAAAACAAAAAACAATGAAATCAAATGAATGTGGATTGCTTATTCATTCATTTTCATTACCTTAGTTATGAAAACGAACGGGGCTCCATTAGCTTTTGTAATTCATTAAAACAATAAAAGTTGCACGTCCCTAATAATAAATACCTTTACTTGCTGAAGTACAAAACCCTTTGTGAAAATGAACAATGGAACTGAAAGCTGCTTTGTGTTCGGTGGGTAATAATAATAATAATAATAATAATAATAATAATAGCTGTAAACATTTTGGATATTATTAATTACTCACATAGCACCAGTAACATGTGTGACACTGATCCCTGGCCCTATGAGCTTACAGTCGATGATGGAAAACACAGGGAGAAACATGGATGCATACATTCCCATTTTAGAGATGGGGAACTGAGGCACAACCCACCCATGCATGGCACATGCATGTTCATGGTTTACACACACAACTCACAGTCCCTATAGTAATAGTACGCGCATGCACATTGCCCATGTGCACAGCGAACAGGGGTTAAGATTGGCTGAGCAGGTTTATGGCTCAGATCATATTTGAATGTTGGTCTCCTGTGCCTAAATCCAACACTTTATCCACTAGGCTATGCCAACTTCCAATATCTTAAATTAACACTAAAAATACATTAAGAATTCAATACGTTTGATGTATTCTTTATCACCATTGTCTTCCTTTCTTTTCGTTTCATCGGGAAATGATAACGTTCCACTACTCCAGTACCAGTGACACGACTGCTTTTCATCATTTTCAAAGCGTTTCCCTCAGAATGAAATATGGAGAAGAATTAGCTTCTCTTTCACCTCGGGCCGATGCATTTTCAGTGCTTAGATAGGCATTTCATTCTTTCAAAATAAATATCACTCTCAATCAAATATTGATTCTATATGAAAGCAGAATGATTAGAAATGCTTTCTTCTCCATCTGCTTCTTTTTTTTCTGGCTTTCTCCAGGATAAAAGGAAGATGAGCAGCGCAGGGGTCATTAATTTTTTTCACAGCAAACCATTTTTTCCCCTCTCTTCACGGTTCAGGAGACGAAGAAGAAAATAAAAGAAAACTCTAAGAAAACTCACTTTCCGAATATTTACCACCTGGTGATGAAGAAAAAAGGAAAAGGATGGGAAATGTTTAATCCTCAGAAAATAAAATGGAGGGAGGACAAAACATTTTTTCACCCTGGTATTAGGACACGAGATAAAATGAAATTCCAGCTCAGATTCTGATTTCAGTGGATCGCCAGCCATTTCGATTGTTCCAAAATGCAGCCTGGAATATGATCTGGTTTGCGTTTCACTGGTTGCAATCCCAAGTGAGCTCTTCATGGGTCCCGCGCAGCACAATCTGCTTTCAATGGACATGCACACAGTTTGTGTGCACATGTGTGAGTGCAAGTTGTGCATGGTGTGTGTGGGGCATGGGATCAGCCCCACTGGAATGATCAGATAAATATTCCCGCCCCTTCCTCGTACTGCATGTGGAAAACGGTGGAACCGATATTGCACGTGCACACCCTCCTCCGCTCTCCAGCTTCCTGGTTTTATTTATTTATTTAGTAGTTTCTTATCCTGCTCCCTTCTGCACAATAGCAGCTTGGGGCGGCATACAACAGCATACAATGAAACAACAATATACCAAATAAAAACATCATTAAAATCATAAAATACTAAAAGAGCGGAAAGCAAAAATGAAATCCTACCCTCCCGCCCCCACCTACCTGTCTCCCTCCCCAAAGGTAAGTCTTGCATTGTCTCCGAAAGGAGGGGAGGTCTGGGGCCAAGCAGACCTCCGTTGGGAGGGAATTCCACAGCCTAGGTGTGGCCACCGAGAACACCCTCTCCATCGTCACCCCCCGGGAGACCCAGGGGACTTTGAGTCGGGCATCCCCGGCCAACCGCAAGGGTCGCACCACAGTCCGGGGGATGAGGCGGTCCTGCAGGTAGGTGGGGCCCAGACCGTTTAGGGCTTTAAAAAGGTCATTACCAACACCTTGAATCAAGCCATGACGACAATAGGCAGCCAGTGTAGAGAACGGAGCACCAGTGAAATGTGATCGCGAGAACCTGTCCTCGTTAGAAGACGGGCCACCGCATTCTGCACCAGCTGCAGTCTCCGGACCATCACCAGGGGCAGCCCCATGTAGAGTGCGTTGCAGTAGTCCAATCTCGAGGTGATGAAGGCATGGATGATGGTGGCCAAAGTGGAGTCCGAGACATACGGCCGAAGCTGACGCATCAGATGTAATTGACGAAAGGCGCTCCCCACCACAGCTGCCAAGGGGAATCCAGGCAGAGCTGCGAGTCGAGAAGCACCCCCAGACTATGAACCTAGGTGGCTAAAGGGGGGCAGACCCCGTCTATGATAGCAGCCACCACCCCCTCAGCCTTTACCACCAGCATCACCTCCGTCTTGTCGGGATTCAATCTCAGATGGCTCATCCTCATTCAATCCCCCACTGCCGCCAGACACCAGGTAAGCACTGAGATCTCCGGGTCTGGGTCTGCAGAAAAGGAGAATCAAAGCTGTGTGTCATCGGCGTACTGATGACAACATATGCTGAAGCTTCTCACAACCTCGCGTAATGGCTGCATATACACGTTGAACAGGAGAGGGGATAGAATAGAACCTTTGGTACTCTGCATGTAAGATGCCGGGGCGATGATGAACACTCCCCTAGGACCACCTGCTGAGTTTTCCTGGCCAGGAATGAGCGGAACCATTCAAGAACAGTTCCTCCCACCCCAGCCCCGCAGACGAGCCACCATCATCTCATGGTCAACAGTATCAAAAACTGCCGACAGATCTAGTAAGATCAAGAGATCTGCCCTGATCTAATTCACAGCGCAGGTCATCAACCAAGGCCACAAGCACAGTCTCGGAGCCAAACCCAGGATGAAAGTTGGACTGCGAGGGATCCGGAAAACTGACCTGAACCAGATGCCCCTGAAGCTGCTGAGCCACTACCTGTTCAATAACCAGACTGGCCGATAGCTGGCAGGGGAGTCAATGTCAAGAGATAGTTTCTTGAGCAGAGGCCGCACCACTGCCACCTATAGGCCTCCCTAAAGGAGGCATTGACAACCCCGGTCAGCAATGGCGCTAAGGTCTCCCAGTAAGCCATGACCAGCCAGGATGGGCATGGATCTAATTTGCAACAGGTGTCTCTAACTGTCCCAAGGACATCCGCCGCATCGGTGGCCGACACCCACTGAAATTGATCCCACAAAATAGGACCAGACAGGAATTCCATAACCTCAAACTCACTCCCTGCTACAAATGTGGTGTTAAAATTGTGATGAATACAAGCGATTTTGTCCACGAAAAAGTCAGCAAACATGTCACAGCGAGCACTGGAAGATTCCAGTTCCAGGTGGAGCGAGACTGGACTGACCAGCCTCTGCACCACCCGGAAAAGCTCAGTGGGACGTGACTTCATGGATGCTATGAGGGTAGCAAAGAACTCCTTCTTTGCTGCCCGCATGGCAACAGCATAGGCTTTTAAACTAGCTTTATGCTGCAATCGGTCGGCTTCAGCGCGAGTGCGACGCCACTGTGGCTCCAACCCCTGCCCCTCCTGCCTCATCCTCCACAGATCCTCTGTAAACCAAGGGGATCTGAGTTGTCGGCATCCAGGAATTGGATGCCTGGGAGCCATTTGGTCAATGACCTCAGTCAGCAAGATGTCCCAAAAAGCTATGAGGTCATCGAGCACACGGTGATCAAGATTGGGAAGTAATTCTCCTAGAGCATTCTGGGAACCTCTATGGTTCCATAAGTCTCCAGGGGCGAACCAACTGAACTGGTTCCGCACCCCTTCAGGAGCAGACATGCGACAGGAGGCTGGCCTGGAGAAGATAATGATCCAACCATGACAAGGGTACTGTTAACACATCCCACACCACTGGGTCCCCCGCCTCAAGACCAGTGCAGAATCTCAAATCGAGGGTGTGTCCTCCAACATGTGTCAGGCCCACCACCTTTTGAGACAGTCCCATGGTTGCCATGAATTCACGCTCCACTCCCCCAAGATTGGGGCCAGTGCGGATATTGAAATCCCCAAGGACCAAAGCTCTTGGAGATCTCAAGACCATCCCTGACACCAATTCAGCTAGCGCGTTTAGGGATGCTGCTGTACAGGTAGGTGCACGGTAGACCAGCAACAGCCCTAATCTGTCTCCTGCCAAATCAATCACAAGATGGATACCCTCTATACCAGAGATGGTCTGCACTGGATAGCTCCTCACAGACCAAGTATCCTTAAAAATAACGGCTACACCGCCCCACCCCCGCAATTCCCTCTGGTTGGAGCTGATGCTGTACAGAGTACCTGGCTGGAACAAGATCAGTCAAAATTGGCTTCGACTCAGTATCCAGCCAGGTCTCTGTAACGCACATGAGGGCAGCTGCTTGATCCAGAATTAAGCCATGGATTGTTGTAGCTTTATTAGCAACCGATCTCGCGTTAATCAGAAGCAGCCCCAAACCTGGGGCCCTCCCATCCTTGATCACCACACCACCTGCCTGAGGGCCTGTGAGAGGAGCAGGCATCAAGTATCTGTCCCTGCTCACCCCTGGTGCCAGCCTCCCGAAGGGACCATAATTACCCTGGCCCAGGATGACCCCAATGGCTGAGGAACTCCCCCGGCCCACCCCCCATCCCAATGACTGCTCTGCCCAGCCCCTGAGGGAGACCCCCTTCCCCCCAAACTCCCTTCCCAAACCCAACCCTCCTCCCTATCCCCCACCTCCCCTTTCACAGGGGGACCAAAATCCCCCACCCCAGTTGGGTTGAACCCCCCCACACACACACTGGGGGGATGAACCCGACCCTCCACAACCCAGTCCACCCTCCTCCTCCTCATATTAGGGGAGGGAGTCATAGCCCAAACTCCCCCTCACCCTACCCCACCCGTCTCCCCAAAATAAGCCCCCCCCCCAAACTGCCCTATGTTACTGGCTGCAACGGTATTCACCAGCCCTCCCAGCCCTGCATCAGCCCCCAACTAAGGGCCACACCCAAGGTCCCTTTAGCACAGTCCAGTGCAAAGAGAGGCTCTCATCTCTCAGGGTGTTTTCAGACGTGACGTGGCCGGCTTTAGCACGCTTTACTTCGTGGGCCACCGTCACATTGGAAAACATCTATCAGATGTTTGCACGGGATGGATTCTGACCATGGTGGCATGGATTCTCGGGGAAGTCCGCAAGTCACAGCTCAGCCTAGCCACCACCACCTTTCGATTCTCACTGTCCAACTGGGAGTAACATGGGCTTTCATGTTTGCAAGCCCACTTTACTCACTGCAGTCCGGAGTGGTGGTGGGGGGGGGGCTGGGCACCATGGTGGCTGTTATTAGCTTCCATGGCTGAAAATTAGGGACGGGGCGGGCTGCTGAGCCCAGTGTGGGGTCGGGGTTGGGTGGACGCATGTCCACGTGTTTTCTCGCCCTCCCTGGTGACCAAGCCACCATCACGTTAATTCAGCGGCCTGGCTGGATCCCGGCTACGGGGCTGGTCCCACTCTGGACTTGGTGAGTCCATGACAGCACTTCATCCAAGAAGAGGATTGAACTAGATGACGTTCAATGTCCCATCCAACTCTTTTATACTATATCTCCCCCAAACTCTCATAAAGACTGTGTTAATATTACAGAACAGCACCCTCTGCCCCCTTATCTGAACACACCTCAATTCAGATAAAAAGCATATCCTCCAAGGTGTCAAGATAAGGGAGTTTCTATTAGAACTGATCAAATTTGTCACATCACCCAGTTTCCGTCTCTGACCGAAATGGGCCTTTTGTTTGTTCTAAGTGGAAATTGGAAAAAACAAAAATTCATTTGGAAATTCCTAATGGAATGAATGAAACAAAATGGCCTTTGCTCATGCACAAAATGGCAGCCATGATTTTGGCCCTCTTGCTGTACAGCAGAGGGCAATTTTGCACACAGGCAGAATGGTGTCCCCCATTTTTCACATGCGCAAAACTGTTTGTTTGGAATTCCGATCGGAAATTTATTCCAACCAGAATGGCTGTTTTGAACCAGCCCTAATTTCTATGTATTATTGATTTACATAAAAACATAACAGCTGCCATACTGGGTCAGACGAATGGTCCATTTAGCTCAGAGTCCTGTTTCCAACAGTAGCTAGCTTTGGTTCCTTCAGAGAAATGCAAAATACATCGGTCATCATTGTCGAGTGTAGCCCCATAAAGTTCAACAGAGCTCCGCTGATTTATATTCCCCCAGATTCTATCCATATGAAGTGCCTTTTTACATATACTTTCTTGGAAGAAACATTTTATTTGAGGTATTTTTTATGGAGCAAGTGCAATTACCTGTTTGTGCCACTGAGTACAGCATATTCATATTTATTGCCATAAAAATGATGCTTCCTCTATCCACAGGATAACACAGTCTTTAAATTCAATGGTTTTATGGCTAATTCAGTCATCGGCATTTAAATAGTGTATTTGATGCATTAGTTCTTAGAAACAATTGTGTGTTGATTTACTCGCGGGTGCTTATGACCTCCTGATAGAAGGTTATTTCTCCTCCCTTAGTGTTACATCTTTATTTATGGGATACATCTAAACAGGACTTGTAAAATTTTGCATAAAAACCCCAACAACCTGCATTTCTCAAAAATGAGAACCCATTTTCACAAAAATGGGTTCTTTTGCTCCACACTTAGGCAATGGCATAAAATTCCTTTACGTAAATATCTTCTCCAGGTTTTTTAATTCTCTTGCCTTTCTGATCTTTCTGAAGCTGTCTCAGTAAAAACCATCTGAGAAGAACAAAAGGCATGAATACTGATGATCAGTTTTGCATCTAAATTATCCCTTAATCAGCCATTTTCCAATAAAATTGAGTCTCTTGTCCAGTTTCAAGTTCATTCAAGGACGTCACTATTCTACAACAGGTAACAACAAGAGTTGAAACGCATACTCACAAACCAAGGTATTCCCGTTGAATTTCCCATACCCAAATCAATATTGGGTACTAATAATCGGTACTCAGTTACAACCTGATTTGGGTACCTGATAAGGGTGTGCAGAATGGACTTAATTCATTTTTGCTTTCCCTTTTATTTTCATTTTTAAAAGTTCATTCATTTTCGTTTCCCCTTTTGTTTTTGTTTCCAAAAAGTCATTCATTTTTTTTTTCCATTTAAAACTCATTCATTTTTTTTTACAATTGATTCTGATTGAAATCAATGGGAATCACTTGGCAGGGCTTCCATGCCTTTAAATAGCAGTTTTATTGTCCTACTCTGACACTTTTCCTTCCCCCAAACGTGCACAGACTACCCCAGGGGGCAGAAATATCAGAAACAGACTGGCACTCAGTGGGCAGGCAGAGAACAGAGGAGACACTGGCAAGCAGCAGAAGCCAAGTACTCAAGGCACTAGCTCAGGAGGAGACAGTGGTGCTCCATTCCTGTAAAGGCTTCAAGTGGCACAGAATGCCCCCAGGAGGCAGAATATCAGACAGACAGCAGGCAGGCACTTAGGTCACTTTTACAAATGACAAAAATGGGTTCTTATTTTTTTTATTTATTTAAAACTTGTATCCCGCCCCTCCTGCCCAAAGGCAGCTCAGGGCGGTGAACACCATAAATTTTTTTTAACAATAAAACATTTAAAAACATATCAACAAATTTGAAAACAACTCATAAAACTTACCCTCCCTTCCCAAATCCTACCGTCCCACCCTACCCCGTCCCCTCGCCAAAAGCCTGGCGGAACAGCCAGGTCTTACACAAACGTTGAAATGACAGGAGGGTGGGGGCCAACCGAGCCTCCTCCGGGAGCGAGTTCCACAGCACAGGGGCAGCCACTGAAAAAGATCTCACATCAGTGGCCACCCACCTCGCCTGGGGAACCTCCAAAAAGGCCACCATGGACGATCTCATGGGTGGAACGGGCACATGGGGAGTGAGGCGATCCCGGAGATAAGCAGGGCCCAGGCCGTGAAGGGCTTTAAAGGTCAAAACCAGCACCTTGAACCTGCCCGGTGCTTTATAGGCAGCCAGTGCAGAGCCCGGAGCACAGGTGTCATGTGCTCCCTGCGGTCCGCCCCCGTCAGGAGACGGGCCACGACATTCTGCACCAGCTGCAGCCTCCGGACCAGCTTCTCAGGCAGTCCCATGTAGAGGGCGTTGCAGTAATCCAGCCTCGAGGTGATGAAGGCATGGATGACAGTGGCGAGGCCAGAGTTTGAGAGATACAGCCAAAGCCGCCGGACAAGATGTAACTGCCGAAACGCACACCCCGCCATGGCCACAACCTGAGATTCCAGACTGAGCCGTGAATTGAGGAGCACACCCAGACTCTGTACCTGCGAGACCATGGGAGGGTGAACCCCCCCCCCAAGAGGAAATTCAACCACTCCCAGGTCCCCCAAACCCTCACCCACCAACATCACCTCCGTCTTGTCAGGATTCAGATGCAGATGGCTCAACTTCATCTAAGCCCCCACAGCCGACAGGCACTGGGAAAATAAAGAGACTGCATGACCTGGCTCATGATCCAGGATCATGCACACATAGAAGGCGGTCACACATTGTTTGCAGACCATGAATTTAATACCTCACAATTGAAGTATTTAATTCATGGTCTGCAAACAATTCACAACCGCCTTCTATGTGCATGATCCCAGACTTCTGTCTCGTGTAATCCCGCCTAGCAGGATTTTGAAACATCACGTGAACAGGTCGCACAATGGCGACCCGCTCGTTTAAAAGCAGCTTTAGATTGTGAACACGCTGCATAAAATCATTCTGCATGTCAATATGCTGTGTGTGGGATTCAGATGTGACATTTTGCATGTTAAAGCCAATTGCACATTCTTTTAAAGCCATTAATTAAATACCTTGACTTCGATAATGTTGAGTAATGTATTGACTGATGTTTCATTTCTCAGTTTACTAACTTTCTGCTTTCCACATTCCCATTTACTGCTTTGCCATCCATTATAAATCCCAAGAGGCAATACCAATGCAATACTACATTTCTTGCAATCCATTTCCTCTTGTATTTCCTTGTCATTCATTGGCTAGTACGCAGATATCTTTACTAATCTGCAGTCCAGTTGCAGATTGGTCAAAGCAAAGGGAACAACATAGAACACTATTCTGATTGGAGGCACTGGAACAGAGGTTAAGGGTCACTAGGGGGAGGTTAAAGAGTGGTCTATGCACTAGGGATGTGAGAACAGAACTGAGTTCGGAAATTCGGTTCGGTTCAAAAATAGAGTTCAGTTCGGTCGACCGAACTATTGGAGTTCGGTCGAATTCCGAAATTCCAAACCGAGTTCGTACATTCAAAACTGGGGTTTTTGGCCTTCCGAACTGGTTTGGATTCGTCTGAACAGTTAGGTCGAATTCAAGTTCGGTTCGAAAGTTTGGTTCGGTTGATCAAACGAACTATTCGAGTTCGGTCCAAACTCCGACATTCTGAACCGCGTTTGCACATCCCTACTATTCACACAGTGATTGACTCAGAACTGCGGAAACAACAAACCTGGAAGTAAAACTGTACCCTCAGCAATGAGGTAAGAAGTAAATGAACGGTATGCAGTAAAGGGTAAGCAGAACGTCAGTGAACTGGGATGGTATCTCGCAGTGTTACAGGAATCAAGAAATCACATTGGTATTGGGAAACGGTTGAGAAATCGATCCCAGTTGCCAATATGGCAAAATTTCTCATGAGCAGCAATTTGGCTGCTTGCCTCACGCCTAGTTTTCACACTACCCAGATTTTTGTTCTGGTCCTCCTGACTAGCCTACTTCAATATACACATTAGTGCTGCAGGACTAGGTTCAATTGAGTCCCTCTCTCTTCCCTGGGGCTTCCTTCTGCTTGAGTACAAGGAACATCAGTCAGTAGCCACGATCCCAGATAGTTTGGTGATTTTCCAGTCACAGGGCAAAATCAAAATACTGCTCATTTTCCATTTCTGATGGAACTGGGTGATACAATCGGTCAGACTGTAATTAAGACTGGACAGAATTCCATCAGAATTCTGATCAGAGCATTTGAAACAGATTTTGGCAATTTGCACATTTGCAAAATGGCTACCACGGTACAACATGATGGTGGCTCTGGCGTTTTTTTGTACATCAGTAGCCATTTTGCTCATGCACTAATTGTTGATTGGTATTCCAGTCTGAACTTTATTCCGATTGGAATATCAATCAGAATACCAACAGCCATTCCTGTTTCTCAGAACTTTTCCACAACATCAGAATGGCTATTATGAACTATTTGGTTCGTTTCTGATGGAAACAGCCTTCATGGAAAGTCTTCATAATTTCAGCCCTACTCCCAAACACAGCCTGATGAGAGTCAGGACCCTTTGAGTACAATTGGGATTGATCCAGTATTAGGAGCTCTACGCCTGAAGTCATTTTGGTCCTAATAAAGCTCTACTTTTAAAGAATGCTGCCTAATAGATTGAACATGCCTTGAAATGAGAAAGAAACAGACATCCTTTTGCATTTAGCAAAACCATCATCTGGGAAGGAACAGCTTTGCTTTTTGAGCAACATTATTGCTTCTAGCTGGATTAACATTAGAATTATTGATAGTCCTCACATTCCATTAATGCCATAATGGCTTTCGCAACTTTAATGGCTATAATTTACAGAGGGATGGCTTGCTGATTGAATTTTTTTGGTAATTGAATTAAGATTCTGGCAAGATTAAAAATATAAAAAGAATTTCACTTGAATCCACAGCCCACGCAAAGCCCTAATAAACCATGCAGCAAGGTGGCAAGAGGGAAGAATTTTAAGGGTAGATAGTTAAAAATGTATCAGTAACATCGCTAGTGCTTTCCATTCAAGTGAGTTATCCCATTGGACAATAAACACAGCATATCAGTTACTTTCAGCTATGGTAGTTACACACATGCATAGCTTGTCGATGCTGTCTGTCTACGGCTCGCTGGTTCACCTCGGGTAAAAAGAAAATGCATGCATCACTCTGTTTTATGACCAGCATACTGATGTGCAATCTGCATTGGGTTTTTTAAAATTTCTTTTTGACATAACCCTTTTCCTTCTGATGTTGTATCTCCTAAACCAAAGGTTCCGAAACCTTTGTGATCCCAAAGTGGTAGGAGTGTACGCAGGGGGTGGGACGGTGTTGTTGATTTTGTATGTTGGTTTCAGTGTCATTTGGGCTGGTTGTGTTTTGGGCCTCAACATTTTGGGAACTTTTTAAAGAAGAAAAATCTGGTAGCTGCTACAGTGGGTTGGGTAGCAAGCTTGGGGGGAGGGGGGTGAATGCAGCCTGTATGTGTAGCATCCATGGTGTGTCAAAAGAAAAGGAATTTTTCAAACCAAGAGTTTTGACTCCAACCTCCGCAAAGTACGAGGAGCTGCCTAGCCAAGTCAGACCAATGGTCAATCTTAGTCTAGTATTGTCACAATCTGACACGGCAGCAGGGTTTCAAATCCAACTCTCCCGAGTCTCTGGCAGAGGCCTCACTCAGGCATGGTACCAGAGATCCTGAATCGGAGATGCTGGGGATTGAATTTGGGATCTTACACATGCAAAGCACACGCTCTAACACCTGAGCCATGGCCCACGCAGATACAGATGCAAATAGGTCAGATTTCCTCTTCACAGTACATACTCACTTTGGTTGTTTTAATTTTGGTTTTCGTGTTGTTGTTTTCATGAATTGTAAGCCACCCCGAGTTACCTGTGGCACGAGGGATGGGGTAGTAAAAGTTTGAAAATGAATGAATAAATAAATATTAAATGTCTCAAAATGGGGTCACTCAGGCCGAAAATTTGGGAATCACAGTTAGTGCTGCAGCAAGTATTTGCTATGAATACTGTATTCAACAAATCTGCCTGCTTCACTTTCGATCTGGTGAAGCAGGTATGAAGCATTCAAAGGCACTGGCAGAGTTACATTTGGAGGGCAGGGAGTGGCTAGAGCTGAAACAGGTACGTAATTTCGGATCCCTGGATAATACCCACATTTTTAGATACCACATTTGGTACCAGGCAAGTTACCCGAGTACTGACTGGGTACCTCGATACCAGAAAAAACGATAATTTTAATCACCAATTTTTTGAACTGGTGTTGGAATTTTTTGAATATTTTTAATAAATATATATTTTTTTAATTGTGAATTTTTAAAAAAACAAGTGTCAGAAGTTGATCAATCAATTAAAAAGTTAGAAAACTGGTGCTGGAAGTTGAAATTCTGGGACTGGAAGTTGATTTTTCAGGAGGAAAAAAAACAATGAATAGGTGTCAAGAGTTGATAAAAATCGATAAAAATGTCAGAATATCAGAACCAGAAGTCGACATTCCAGAACCAGAAGTCGACATTCTGGGACATCAGGAACCCAAATTGGATTGCAATTGGGTATTAATTGGTAGAAGCATAGTCACACCAGAAAAGGGTGGGGTAAAGGGGTCTCTGCTCTTTTCTAATGCCACCATGGCCCTGTTCCAAGCATCATGACATCACAATGCTTGGAAGGGTTGGGGCCAGGTGGGAGCCAGGGCACCACAACTGCACTTAATATCCACAGTTTTGGGTAGTCTATCAGGTGTCTGATCAGTACCTGAGTGCCAAGCCAGGCAGAAATACTGGCTATTACCCGTACTGAATTACCAATTTCCTGTTTTACCAACTAATTTCAGTAATGGAAAGCAAGTAAATGGGTACAGATGGTCAGTCTATACTGACTTGGGAAGTCTTTTGGGTACGGTTACCAAGTCAAACTGGGTACTGTAATTTTGACAGACACACCTATTTTTGTGGATACTTGTTTCAGCTCTAATTTGGTTATTGGGCCAAATATACAATTGAATAACCATAAAACCCAAACAAAGGGCCAGAAAAAGATGGGAAAATGTGCTTTTTCATGAATATGCCAAACTTCTTTTTGGTGTGATGAAAACACGTACTGGCATTTTCACTGTTTTCGCTAGTTCCCGTTTGGTAATTGCCATTATTGGGTACTTCTGGTAATTTTTTCAAGGCAGGAGCAGCCACACATCATTTAACATTCCTTACATGCTGCTTATGTTTGCTTGGGCTTGATTGTAAGTTCACTACATTATCTTTCATCATTTTCCTTATTGGTCCTTGTTTTGGCTCCTTGCAAACGGTTTTGATTGGTGTATTTCAAGCACTTGTTTTCTGCATTCTGTTGCTGGAAACTGTTGTAAGATGCTAGAAAATGACAAAAATACAGGAAACTAAGGGTGTTAACAAGTGTGACGGTGGCCTGCTCAGGCTTGCATAGACACACTTTGGCCTGCGGGCAACCATTATGTTTATCAGGGGCAATCCAGATGTTTCCCCCAAAGTTTTCCTGAATGTGTTGGTAGCGAGCCCAGGCTGTGATCCCATATACCTCCAGGAACATGGCCCAGGTTAACTGCCAACACACCCAGGAAATGGCCTGCGCAACTGGCTGAAGTAGGCTATCACGTGTGGTAACCTGCTTTTCTTGGCCTGGAGTGGCCACCATGACCAGCTGCCATCATGGCTGTCATTGGCCACCATGGCTGCCCATCATGGAGGTGAGGCAGGCCACTAGGTGCAGTGCGGGGGCAGAGCTGGTGGACTGCATATTTGTGTGGCTTCCCTATCCCTGGCCCAACCATATGAGTAGTTGTTCCGCAACTGGACCTGACCCTGACCGGGTTGCCACTGGCTTCCTCGAGTGGCTTGTGGTGGTGACGTTCCGCCAGTATATTTGTTTCACCCTAACTAGCAGAATATACTGAAAAATTCCAGAAAATACCAAAAATTACTGAAAATACCAGAAAATACCAAAAATGGTGGACAATCACAGGCATTCATCTTGACAAAGGTGGAAGCACAGATTCTGGAAGTGTGGATAAATCAATTAAAATCCAATGGATTCAATGGATAGTGAGGAAATGCCGAGGTAGAGCTGCAAGTGCTCCTGATAAGTAGGTATTCCTTGATGGAATGAGAAGTTGTTCTTACCGCAGCTCTACTTTTGAACCCACAGTGCTCAAGTAGGCTTGACATGAGACAACATCCTTAATAAAAACTGTGCTCCATAAAGTGTGAGCCAGTTGCCTTGGGTATTTCCCCCCCCCCCTTTCCTCTCTGGGAGTTCTTGTCTGAGCATTGATAAATTAAACGAGGCAACTCCTTTGACAAAGATGGATGGGGAGCTTAACAGATACCCACTGAACAAATGGCTGATTTGTGTATTCTTCCATTCAGGATTAAGCTAATAAGATGTTCATTTATAGATCTATAACTCCATCATTTAACTGCTCAGAATAAAATAAGAGCAGGTAAGTTTTTACCAGCTACAAATTTATTTCCCATCTTTTATGTTTTGCTCTATGCGTATTTGCCTTAATAATCCAGAGAGGAATGTTAATATTTCATTAGGATGAAACATTATTTTTAAATAAATCAGAACAACAAATAGTTATTTGAAATTGCCAGACGTAGCTGCAGTTTTATTTCAATTTGGTTTGACGATGGCTTCTTTTGTTTTAAAATGATGACATTGTGCAACATCTGAAAGCATGTGTGTATATATCAGGTTCCTTTTTACACACTTCTTATCTTGAAATAAGATCCAGCTATCTGATTTGTCAACTAGAGCACGATGCAAAGATGAAGTCCCAGCTCCTAGACCAGAAGTGGGCCAACTGTGGCTCTAGATCCACATGTAGTTCTTTGGCTACATTTTGGTAAATGGATTCCGCTCTCGGCATTAGGAAACTTTGCCCACCCTTATCCTATACCAACCACACCCTCCCTTCCACAACTATGGAACTCGTCCTGGAGATTCTAGTAGGCCCTGGTCCTGCCTCACCTACCAGGATTCGGGAGTGGTGGCCAGCCAATCAGCGCCACCACCTCAGCCTTCCTCCAGCACAGACATTCCACACATCATCTCTCTGCCTTCTTCTGACCCCATCCCCATCTCCTGTCTGTCTTGCCTATGCCCCGCCTCCCAGCTTCCTGGTTGGCTGCCAGCAGGCATAAAAGGCATACAGGAAGATGTGTGTGGGGTGGGGTTGGGGAAATGACATACTCTCTCAACTCCTGACCTTGTCTCTGCTCACACTCCCCACTCATAGCTTTCCATCTTGCTCCCAGCTAGGGCTGAAACGGCAATCCGCCACGATAGCGGTTTCTGACAGAAAGAGCTATTTTGCAATGAGCCACACCACCGTGTGGCTCATTGCACCGTGTGGCTCAATAGAGACGTTTATTCTGCTACTTTCATTCTGGTACTTCCTCCTGCACTTTCCGACATGCGGTCACGGTGCGAAAGTAGCAGAAAAATGTTCCTTCCAACATTTTCTGAGATTATTCCAACACTTTCTGACACTTTCCAATAATTCCGATGTCGCAAAGCAAAGGGTCGTGGAATTAGTGGAATGCTGGTGGAAAAGCTGTGGAAAGTTGCAGGCAATTCCGAAACGGTGGAATGAAATATTGGCGTGGAAAAAGGAGTTGCCGCTTCAGCCCTACTCCCAGTCTTGCCATGCTACCCTCTCTTGGTCTCTATCTTGCTCCTTATGTCTTGTGCCCCCTTTAGTCTGATCTTTGCCTCGTTCCCAGTCCTAGTCTCCTTGGTGTCTTGTTTATGAGAAGAGCCCCAGTTCTCATGAGAATCTTGGGAAAAACCCGAGAGAATCTAGAAACCCTAGTGAGAGCTCACGAGTTCTTGTTAAGGTTTGCAAGAGTCTCGCAAAAATGGTGGTGAGAATGGCCAGTTCTCGCAAGATTCTTGACCTGGAAAATCTTGTCCAGATGCCCATTATGAATGAGATTTCTTTAAGGTGGAGATCTTGTTTCAGCCCTAGTCTTGTTCACTTCCTGCTCTGGTGTTGTTCCCTAGCCCCTTCTCTGCCTTAGTCCTTGTTCTTGTCCTCAGTCTTAGCTCTTATTGTGTCTCCCAGCCCTGACCCTGAACCCTGTTACTGCCAAGTGCCACGTCCTCCCACATCCTGGATTCCACGTGACCCTTATAGATTCATTTAAGCCTGATCCTGCTCATCTTTTGGAGGTAGTATTAGACTTTTCTATTTTGCCAAGTGCTTGGCAGGTGGGGATAGGGGCACAGGTGATTTGGGATAGGAGATTTTAATCGGGTTTTATTTGCATATTTTAACATATTTTACGGATTGTAACCTGCCTTGGGATGAAAATGGGAGTAAATAAATAAATACTGGTCTGCTGTTCAGCAGACAGAACAGCAGGATGGTGTCATCTTGCGCATGCACAGAATGATATTCCAACCACTGAACGGCAATCAGATTGGTGTATGGAGATCTGCTGCAGTTAAAAATTCACCGTGAATCTCCATGCCCCATTCTGAAACCACGGATAACATCTGTGAAGATGAAAAGGCTGATGCAACTCAGTCCTTAGAACAGAATGACTTAGAACGGAAGGTGGGGTCTGGAACAAGGTGTGGAGATGGCTTTGGCTGAAAGTCGCAAGCTGGAAAGGATCGCATGAATTGATATTGGGAACTATAGGAGTAGATGGAGCACATGCTGATGGATGAAGCCGAGTCAGACGCCATAGTTATCAGAGGGACATCAATGCTAGAAGAGCTTGGGGTTGGGAGTCAGAAGCTGGATGGCCAACCGTGACATGTGGTTGATCGATCATGAAGTTGGGTTGAGGGTAGTAGGAGCAGGTGTACCAGAGCAGAGACTGGGGTGCAGAAGCAGGCAGGAGCCAAAGTAAGGGACAGGGAGCAAAAATAGGCGAGGCATAGTCAAGGCTGAGAGTGAAATATGTCTAGAGCTAGGTGGCATAAGTGATCCGAAACATGGAACAATTGGATTAGGAGAGATTCAAAAGATTAAAGCTATGTCATTGGGAGTGAAGATACAAAAGAAAGACCCAAATGCATTCCAGTAGTCCATTAACATGCATCGGATGTTGTTGAGGTGCACTGTTTCGTTTACCACTGAAGAGAATATTTGTGCCAGTCCATATTCATCAAATTGTCTGCATTTACCAAGGTGACGTCAAAATAAATATTGCAACTGGTTCACTTTTTAAATATTGGCATGAACAGCCAAAATACTGAAGACATAAAGTAGCAACGTGCTGGGGAAAAACAGGAAGTAAAGAAATCAAGTACCCAAAACAGCGGAAGACATGAGAAATAATGAAGACACAAACTACCAAAGACATGGAATAACAAAGTGTTGAAAACTCCCAAACTGAAGAATTTGAAATGTGCACGGAATTCAGTGCTGGGTAGAACTGAAAAGGGATACATGAAAAAAACTACGTAAATCTGTTGAATCTACACCACCGGGGGTGGGGTGGGGGGGGGGTGGGGAAGCAGTTTGGGTAATAACTGATATCCATGTTTTCTCTGTTAGGTATCCAGTTTGAGTATTCCATATCAGGTTTTCCTATTGGTTAAGTCAGCTGTCCAGTCTTTTTGGTATTTCGGTAATGTCATTTCAGCAATATTTGCTCTGTTGTGCATGCATAATTGCCAAAAATCCGTGGTGTAAGAAGGCTGTGGTGGACCCAGGCTCAAGTCCCAATAATGGGCCCCCCAGCTAATGGGTCCCTAGAGTTGGGGGGAGGGAGGACCTCCAGGGTGGGGAGGCAGGTCTTCCCCATGAAAGCTCCCAGCTGGCCCTATGGAGAAGCAGCAATTTTGCAACAAAGGTGCAGGTAGCTTTTTACCCTTAACAACTCTTTCTTGGTGGAGCCCTTTGCCAGTGTCCAAAGTATCACGGGGAGATTTTCAGAGTCGGCAAGATCGGAGTGCTGGCTCGACTCCCTCCCCTGCCCACTCGGAACATTTCCTACTGGTGCTCAGGCCACTTGCAAAGGGCCCCCTCAGGGTCTGGGGTCAACTGAGCCCCCTCACTGCATAGTACCTACCCCCTGCCAAAAATAATACAACTAGAGTTGTAACTAATAGCCTCAAAAATTGGTATACCCGCTGAATTTTCTGTAACCAAATTGAACTGAATATTTTGGGTAGCCTAACCGTTTTTCGATTGGGTACCTAAATTACTGACATACAGAAATACGAACAACCAGTATACTGAAATGCCAATTTTGTCCTGCATTTTGAGATTTTTCTGGGAAATTTTGTATTTCGGTATACCAGTTTTTGGCTTTTCGGGTAGTTGATTGGTATTCAGGTAGTGAATATTTGAAAGGCTGCCATAAAGATGATGGAGGACAAATGCTCTCTCTTGCTATGAAGTTGGGTTGAGGGTAGGTGCAGGTATGCCTGGAGAAGAGACTATGGGTATCAGAGCTAAAACGGGTAGTACATTTGCTACCTGTAGGTAACACCCACATTTTTTAATAGCCTGTTGGGTGTCTGATCGGTGCCCAAGTACTGAGTCAGGCAAATAGTTTTCTGAAAATACCAGGTATTACCATTACCAAATAACAATTTTACCGATCAGTACTGTTTGGTAAAATGGTAAATCAGTACAGGAGTCAGGATGGGAAATTGAAATATCAACACCAGAAGTCGGAAAATCAGTCCCAGAAGTCAGAAAATTGGCATAAAAAAGAATAAATGGTTATATTGGGTAGCCTGTTGGTCACCGATCAGTTAACAGTATGTTACCGGGTCAGGTCAAGTGCTGCAATTTCGATAAATGTACCTGTTTTGGCGGGTACTCGTTTCAGTTCTCATGGGTACAAGCTGCCACAAGGGGGGTTTAGACTGGTCATTAGGGTAAAATCCTGGCTGTCAGGGGAATCAGGCAGTGGAATGGGCTACCCAGGGGAGCTGCGGATTCTCCATCGTGGGAGGTTTTTAGGAAGAAGTCAGATGAGCCTGTGTCTGGGATGCTTTAGGTCTGGCAAATCTGGCACCAGGCAGAGGGGGTTCAAGAACCCTCGTGGTCCAATTCCAGTTCTGTGATTCTACCTTCGGGTCCCTTTCCCCCCTATTGGACCTAAAGCTGCAAGGCCTTGTAGTCTCCTTCTCAGTTGGTGACACACACACACACACACCCCCTCCGTCCAGTCCCACTTTCCTACCAGTTAGAATCATATCATCCTACCTCAAATTGTTGAAATGCTGAGAAAATATTGGTGCCGTCAGCCCTGTCCTTCCCTGAGTGACTGGAAAGATGCCTTTGTAAATGGAGAGCTGAAAGCTATTGTTTTCCACTTTCTTCCACTTCTGTCCCTGCTCTATTAAGCGACATGGTTTTTTCCTTCTCCCTGAGTTCATTTTATTCTCCTCCTTCCCCGACATAGCAGAAGGGATGCATGCTAATGAGACAGCGCCTAAGTCAACCATCGTACTGTCTCTGGGTGCAAACAACAAGCAGGCAGCTTGTCAGTTCTCAAACAGGTCTGGGTCACCTGGTTACTTAGAGCTATTTGGCTGGTACAAGTGAGAGCCAGATTGGGATTACACATTCCTTTATCATTTTAATGAATGCAGCTTTCAAACAATAATAATTCCCACAGCAAAGCTTTACATCCCCTTCTTTCTTGTTTTCCTTTATTTATGAATTGGCTGGAATATGGGCATTATTTTAGCTTCTACACATTGGGTTCTGCTACTTTGTTTTGAAAGTGTATTGTAACAGGTAGCGCCTAAGTACTTGCAGGGTCAGGCTCAAGTGGGCTGGGGTAAGTCACAGCAAGGGTGCAGCCCTGAGGTGCAGGTTGGAAATGGACTGTCCCTTTCAGGGTGGAGAACCTTTTCCTTCCCAGAAGCCACTCTGAGTATTACTAGTACAAGGTCCAAATGCCTCCTAGAAGGGGAGGTCGTGGTGTTTAAGAGCTGTGTTCAGGAAGGGGAGGTCCAAATCATGGATCTTTCCCCAGTCTTTATGTGCATCCCTGCATCTCCACTCCATTACTCCAAGCTCAGTCTTTCAGTGGTTGGGGGTTAGAAATTGGATTCAGGGTCCAATTAAAAATGAAGGTCACATTAGTCCCCGGGCCTGGGGTTCCCCCATCCTGGTTTTAAAGGGATCTGAGACCCAGACAGCCAGGGTTATCCTACTGACAGTGAAGAGCAGTTAGCCCAGATGATGGCTCCTGGGCCTAGGCGAGGCAGATGGTTAAAGCTCAAGTCTGGTAGACGGGGCATATGGTTAAAGCTCAGCCTGCTCCTTCTTTGAAAAGGGTCATAATGGCCACAGCGGATATTTTGCACATGCACAAAGTGTTTAGAAAATTTATTTATTTTTTTAGAATCTCATGAGATTTCAAACCATTAGCAAGGTTTTCTTGAGATCTCACTGCCGGTTCTCGATTTTCGCAAGATTCTTGTGAGAATAATTCTGATTCTTGTTTCAGTCCTACTGTAAACATGTTAGGGCAGGGATTAGAGCTACAATGCAATGTTGCAAATGTGAGTTCTCTCATCAAAGCCCCAGTTTTTTATACTGGCTTGATGAACCGAGAACTTCCCGGTACTTGGGAATGTCTCCATTGAAATTTTGATAATAATTTTACCAATAATTTGCTTATTGGGATCCCGTTGTGATGCTTACTGCAGTGCTGTATCATTTACTGCTGTGCTGTAAAGTTCTAATTCTGACATAATACTGAAGTCAATTGTCACTGCATTCTATTCTTCCTTTTTTGGTCAAGAATCTGGAGGGGACAATTCTGATTGGTAAAGCAACCAATTCTGTTTGCCAGGGACCAATTCAGAATTACAGGGTATGGGACAATTCTGATTTGTTTTGCAGGGGCAATAAAAACCTTTGCAGTGCAATTTTCCTCTCTTTTGTTGGTGACTTTGCAGCAGATTCTAGGGTTAAGTGAATGCATGGCATGTATAAGTCTTCTATCTTTGTGGTATAGAACATGGAACTTCAACATTGAGATACGGTAGAACTAGAAACGGTTAGGGATGGGCGAACAGAACCGAGTTCGGAAATTTGGTTCAGTTCAGTTCTGAAATTCAGTTCAGAAGTTCGGTCCGGTCGACCGAACTATTTGAGTTCAGTCCGAACTCTGAACTTCTGAACAAAGTTTGGAAAGTCAAACCCCATTGAACTAAATGGAATATTATCTTTTAGGGATAGGCGAACAGAGCTGAGTTCGGAAATTCGGTTCAGTTTGAAAATTGAAAAGGTACAGAGAAGGGCAACAATAACGATAAAGGGTATGGAATGGTTTCTGTATGAGGAGACGCTTGTTGGTTACATCTTTTTCTTGGAAAAGAGACAACAAAAGCTGAAACTATGGCTGAAATGAGAGCACAGTGAAATACCAATCTTTCAGGTGCATTTGCAAGTGTTCTTCGGTACCTCGTCAATCTCTGGTGATTCCATCCTTCCGCCATTGTCAACATTGTGCCTGTGATTTTCCATCAATTTCATAACTTCCTAGCATTTTTCACCATTATTGCCACTTTCCAGCATTTTTGTCACTTTTAATCTCTTTTCATCACTTTTACGGCAGGTTAACAGCAATTTCTGGCACTTAGTCAGTATTTTGGCATCTGCAGAGCCCCGGGGGCACATGTGGGGTGCACACAGGCCTTGGGATCAGCCCCATAACAACTCTGTTCCACTCATGAAAAACAACAAAAAAATGGCAAAAACAGTGGAAAAGCTGGTAAGCTTCTATGTCACGTGAAAGAAAGCGAATGACCGGTTTCTGACGGAAAGACATATTTGCTGCAATTTATCATTTCAGGCCTAGTTGAAACAAGCAACTAAATTGCTGTTCATGAGGAATATTGCCCTATCAGTATACCGAGATCGATTTTCTGAAACCAATGTGATTTCTCCATTCTCGCAATACCGCAAGATACTGTCCTGATTTATCAACTGTCTGCTTACCGTTTACCACGTCCCATGTACTGTTAATTTACCACTTAATGCCTTGTTACAGTTCCTGTTTTACATCCTGGATTGTTGTTTCCACATTTCTGAGCCAAATTACTACGTGAATAACCCACCTCTTAACCTCACCCAGTGTTCCTTAGTCTCCACTCCAGTGCC
Source organism: Sphenodon punctatus (assembly GCA_003113815.1). Taxonomy (NCBI): domain Eukaryota; kingdom Metazoa; phylum Chordata; class Lepidosauria; order Sphenodontia; family Sphenodontidae; genus Sphenodon; species Sphenodon punctatus. Next base: position 10,144,441 of record QEPC01007512.1, read on the forward strand.
TCCCATCAGAATTGTTGTTCTGTGTTGTTGCCTTTGCTTTGACCAATCTGCAACCGGCTTTCAGATTAGTAAAAGAGCCTTTGTAACAATCAATGAGTGACAAGGAAGTGCAAGGGATAATGGAGTGCAAGAAATGCGATATTGCATTGGTATAGGTAAAGGGGATCCCAGTGAGTGGAACATTGCTAAATCAAGAAACAAAATGTTGGTTGTGAGATATTACCGAATACCAAGAGGATCTTGATCTAACCAAGACAGTACCAGGAACTGGGATTTCAATGAGATTTCTCAATTTGGTGAGATCTCGTTTCACCCCTAGAGGCAACTGAGAGGGGCTATGACAGAAGTTTAGTTTATAAAATCATGAGTGGTGTGGAATGAGTAAATAGGGAACAGTTCAATATTTACCCTCTCAAATAGCCCTCGAACTAGGGGAGACTCCATGAAAGTAACTGACAGCAGATATAAAACAAATAAAAGGAAGTATTTTTCACTCAACGCACAATTAATGTGTAGAATTTGTTGCCAGAGGATATGGTCATTGGGGCCATAGTATAGCTGAATTTTAAAAAGGATTAGATAATTAAATTCTTGGAGGGTAAGTCCATTAACAGCTATTAGCCAAGGAGGTTGTGGGACATAACCTCTGAGTCTCGGGAGTTGGGAGCAAACAACAGGGAATGGACCACTCCCGATTATGGACCTGTGGGGCACTTCTCCCAAGTGACCGAGCTTGGCCACTGTAGGGACTGGATGCTCGGCTCGATGGACCATTGGTTTGACCCAGTATGGCACTTCTTATGAAATGGCAATATTTCACAGGGGAAAAAAGCCAAACTATTTTCAACCACTTCTTACTCAAGTCAAGCAGGTGCATTCACCAAAGGTATCATTCAGAATCTTCCTCCTTTGTCCTGACCTGGAAAAGGAATTGATTAAAAAAGAGCACTACAAGCACTTCTTATTTATGAGCACTGGTACCTTCTGCCTAGACAGAGAGAGGGGGGGGGGGGGGGAGGGGGAAGAGAGAGCAAGCAGTTCTCAATTTACACTCCATCTGCTGGGTGCTAGTTAATTTAGCAGGTCTCGCCATTCATACAACAAATTATACTTCAGCAGCCTGGCACAACTTCCATTTTCTAATTGTCCTGATTCATAAACCTGCTGTGTAATGAGAATGGCTTGTTTTATATGTTCTGTCTTGTATTTCGCATTTGCAGAAAGTCCACCTTTAAGCCTCTTCTGCAAGCGGACACTAGCTCCTCTATGCAACAGAAAGGGGAGGATTAGAAAGAAATCTTGAAAACATAATTGTGGCTGCATTGTTAATCATTTCTATACCACTTGCTAGGGCTGAAGTGAGAATCAAAAATCATGCTGCCAAAAATCTCACGAGAATCGGGAATCAGGGTCAAAATCGCACACAAAGATCTCAACCCTGATTCAGATTTCAGCAAGATTTCTTCCTCACCCTCCTCGCTTCGCCCCCTCCAGTGATAGTCTGGTCTCCCAGCCCAGAGAAATTAGAGGGAGGGAGAGAAGGAGGGAGGAAGAAGCCACCTGCAAAGCAAACCTGTTCAGCAAACCCTGTCCAATTTACCATTACTGAACCAAAAATTGTAAAATGTACAGCCACCACTACCCATTACCGTTTCATTGAATATCCACTTTGGCTATTGTGGGTTGGGTTTTTCAGTTTGGTTATTTTATTTTTTCAGCCATTTAACCAACATAACCATGGGTACTTTCTGATGGGACGGGACGGCATTCGCCCCGTCACGGAAACAACCCTTAGATTCCTTGCAGGGATCACTCCGGCATGGCCAACAGACGTCGGGGAGGGGGCGGGGCCGCATGGCGCAATGAGCGGCCGCACGCCCCTGCCCCCCCACGCTCCCCCACCCCCCACCCTCTGGGGAGACGGGCGGGTGCCACGGCCAATGTGGCCGCAGCGCCCGCCTGAAATGACCACGGCCCGGAATCCCAGTGGGGATTCCAGGCCGTGATCGCCGTCCAGACGTGACGGGCCCCTTCATCCCCGCCAGGAATCTCATTCACCACACAATCGGCGCTGACCCCGCCGATCTCTTGGTGAATGAGATTCCCAGCGGGGATTGAGCGTGGTTAACAGCTGGGGGGGAACTTCTGGTTCCCCAACAGATGTTACGAGGGCATTCCCCACCACAGGGAATTGACTGTGGTTGAGCGTGATCTCGTAACATCTGAAAATACCCCATGTCAAAACTCTGAAATACTAGTTTAAATAATTATATTTCCAAACTAAAACAATTTTTAAAAACAAACAAACAAGCAAACGTGTCCAATACGCTACTCGAACCAAAATTTGTAAAGTCTATAATAACCATTACCTATTATGCATCTATTGGGTATCCATCTTGATTATTTCTGGATGGGTTTTTCAGATGGATTATTTTGTTTTTTTTACCTTTTGGCATGTCAGTTTGGGACCGGCCCCATAGCAGCCCGGTTCAACTTGCAAAAAATAACCAAAATGGCAAAAACAGTGGGAAAGCTGCTAAGTTTCCATATTGTGCAAATCCTGGTGAATGCCCCGATTTCTGGTGGAAACAGCATTCTCCAAGATTTCTTGTTTCAGGCTTATTTAGGGGTAGATGGGTAGGACTGGTGGCAAAGGAGGCTCAAAATTCCCAGATGGGAATGGTTGGAATGTGATCAGAAAGATCGGGAGAACTTCATCCTTTCTAGCTGGCTCTCTACCGACCTTATTAGATTTAGATTTATTAAACGGCACCAACTTTCAACTTGGCCGAACACAACACACAAAACAAAATAAGCACCAAATAAACATCAACAACAACATAACACTTGGTCCTATATCATCACAAGACACTAATGTAGGGACCTTATTATGTATTCCTTGTTCAGGAACTATTTAACAAGACTAGAGCTGAAATGGAGGTAGTTCCATAACTGTGGTTAATAACCAAAATTCCAGATATCTAACTGGACAACAGATTGGTAACCACATTGACTTGTCCAGGGTCTTGAGTCCAAAGAGTCATTGAAGGATTGGGGCCCAGGTTCCAATATAGTGCAGGATCAAGGTGCTGGGTTCAAGGGTCATGATTCATGGTGGGGATCACCACACAGACCAAGTAGGCATGCATAGATGAAGTGAAGCAGAATAGGCGAGGCAAATGGAGGATAGGACAAGATGAGGCAGATGAGACAGGACTGGACAAGACAAAATCCTTTGGAGACATGATCCCCAGGTGACCTTTCCACTACTGGTCTAACAGTGCCACCCAATGAACAATGATCAAGAGGCCAATGCAACCCTACATCCTAATCTTTGCATAATGTGTTTAGAATGGTCTGGGATTGTGGGTTTTTATTTTTATATTATATGATTATTATTTTTATTATATCCCTCTTTTATGTACTATTTCTATTTTTGATTTACTGAGATCCTGTGCAAATCTGCTCTGCATTGCAACAAAAGCCTTATAAATAAATGCTGCCGCTGCCCCATTTTGCAGACACAGTTGCTGCCTTTCTTCCAAGCACTGCTTGCTTCATTATCGCAACAAATGCTTTTATCTCACCCACAAGGCAAGAGCGTACAAATTTGCAGTTAGGTAGATATAACCTTGCTTATTTAACTCAGTCTAAATGGCATGCTAATATTCCCCTTAACTGTGGCTTTTAAACCGTTTCCCCTTGTAACTGTTAATCACCTTAAAAGGTATTGGATATGCAATTTCCTTTAATGATGTGAAAATATTGGTGGCTTCCTTTCTTTGGAGCCTTATCCACAGTCGAGCAGTGATTAATAGCGGGAGTTTTTAAAGGTAGTCAAAAAAAAAAAGAGCTCATAATAGTTGATTTACACCAGGCGTGGGCAGAAATGGCACAAGGATTTGTGCTGCTCTAGGCGGCTGCAGCTCTCCCAACATTCCCATCCCTGACCCCACAGCAGAGCTTACCGGCAGTGGGGGGTGGCGGCAGTTCTTGCTGCCCCCTTCCACCTGCCATCCGAGATGGCTGCCTGGCTTGCCTCTTTGGTAGCGTTGGGATCGGAGGAGGTGGGGAACTTTTCCCTCCTGGGGGCGACTTTGAAAATTAGAACAAACTCCGAGGGCCGCGTTCAGGGACGCTCAGAAAGAGGAAGGATCTGTGCCGTGGATTTGTCCCCTATCTTTATTTAAATTTTAATTTGCGTGCATGCCCTCATCTCTGCATCCCTTGTGCAGGGCTTGGAGATAGGAACTGGATCCAGGGGCCAGTTCCAGAACCTGGAAAGGGACTAAATGAACTAGCTGCAAGCCATAGTTGGACTGGGGGTTTGACGTTCCCCACTCTTGATTTATGCCATAAATTGGAAGAAACCAGCTTCTCCCCCCACCCCACCCTGAATCCACTTTCTTTCTGAGTATGATATTATCCTACATGTGTCATCATTACATCAATCAATACATGTTTTGTCTTCCCACAAATTTGCCTAATTGCTTCCCTCATTTAGACAGCCCCGGAGTCATTTGCTAATGAACATCGTCCCGCGCTAATATGGCATGGAAGATTTACACAGGAGTGTTAGAGGAAAAGGGGGTGGGGGGTGGACTGGGGAAGGGGAGGGGGGAAATGCTAGGCTTGTCATTACATGTGCTGGAGACTTCCTGAGCCATTAACATGCAATTACTGTACAGCAGCCTGGAAATTAAAGTCCAGTTACGTTTTGCATTAACTGGTGCTAATTGCACCCTATGAAAGCTGCTGTGGTATAACTAAAGGAGTGGAGATGTTGAATTCCTTGTTGTTTTTGTAAATGACAGTGCACCTATCATTCTTGCCAGACTCCGGTCCACAAACCACACCATTCTTGAGATAATTCACCTGTCAGTCTTTGCAGACTCCATACTATTCTCAAGGTCCTTCTCCAGCCACAAGTCAGTAGACATCTGCAGTTCATAGTCAGCCACACCATTATCAGATTCCTTCACCTGCTATAAGTCTTTGCAGACTCAAGCCCACAAGCAGCCACACCATTCTCAAGTTCCTTTGTCAGCTGTATCTTTGCAGCCTCTAGTTCACAAACCATCACACCATTCTCCAGCTACTTCGCCCTCCAGTTACTTCGCCCTCGCTGCAGACTCGTCTAACCGCAATCAAGCCAAGCACGTGCACCTGAGACTTCGCATCTATGCCATATAGATTAGGGATGGGCGAACGCACTTCGGAAGTTCGGAGTTCGGACCGAACATGGTCTGTTCGGTCAACCAAACCGAACTTCCGAACCAAACTCAAATTTCAAACCGAACTGGATTTCCGAACTCCGTTCTGTTCGCCCATCCCTAGTGGCAACACACACACAAAAAACCCTGGTTTTGAATGGCCGAACTTGGTTCGGAAGTTCGGAATTTGACTGAACTTGGTCTGTTCAGTCGACCGAACCGAACTTCCGAACCAAACTCGAATTTCAAACCAAACCGAATTTCCGAACTCGAATTTCAAACCAAACCAAACCGAACTGAACCAAATTTCCGAACTCCATTCTGTTCGCCCATCCCTAATATAGATGGCAGAGCTATATGGCATATAGCTCTATGCCATAGCTCCGTGTCTATCTTATTGGTCTGTAAAGCGCCAGGTACACAGCTGGCGCTATAAAATGTTAATAAATAATAATAATGATTTTTAGACAAGATGCTCCCATGCATGGACACTCACTGTCCACGTGACGGTGCACTTTCCCGAATTCGGATGTGTGGGGGGGGCGTGTGATTCCTTGACCCACGCGCTGCCCACCCTATCCATGCATGGGGCATTCTGGAGAAAACCGGAGTACCCCGTGTAGGCTTTGTGTGGGCCGTGTGGCTGTACATGAGGATGCTCGTGTGAAATGCTTCCCCATGCCCCTGCACTGATCCCCACCCCTGCAGCAGCGCTCATTTAAAAACATCCAAAGTGATTCGGGTACTACAATTTTAACAGGTATGCCCACTTTTGTGGGTACTGGTTTCAGCTCTAATATAAAACTGCCATTATTCGGCAAGGCCCCAGAGCTCATTTTTCGGTGTTACACATCGGACTCATCTCTTGCAGCCAAGAGGTCATCAAATGTATTCATTTAGCAGCCTGATTAGAACAGAAAACAGAGTCAATTTTACTCTCAATGAATCATTTTAAAATAGTCCTGAGTTTTTAATCTCCCTTCTTCCCTGAGTCGGTCTGCTCTCAAGCTGTTACGGCCCACTTCAAGCTCTGTCTGTCCACAAGAATTTGTGATTAGTCAATGACTTTGCTACACAGCTCTCTCTGTTCTCAAATCATTAGAGAACATGTCAGAGTTTGGTGGGTATTTGTAAGGGAATACAGAGTACACAAGGCAAAGAACAGCTTCTCTTTGAAGCAGGAAACTCTGTGGATTCTCTCAACTGGGAAAGAACGGCTAAGACAAAAACATATGGTCAGGGGAAAAATCAAATTCCGAGCACGGATGTGCCTGAGTTGTGAAGTTTTGAGGCAGATGGGAAATTGAAAGGTGAGCTATATGAGTGGGGGAAATGGATAGTATGTGCTCTCCTTAGAAATGAGAGTGCTGTGTTTGAGTCCTACTCTAACTGTGCAGCCTAAAGCAAGTTTGTTCTTCCTTGGTCTTCCTGTAAAGTGATGTGTTGCTTGGTGGACAATGAGCTCAGTTGGTGTTGTGATGCTTTATGTATTGGCATGAGTTTCCGTGACTGGGATTTGGAGTTGCCAGTTCTCTAGGTTTCACCCAGAGATTCTGCGTTTTGACTAGATTCTCCAGGCTCCAGGAATGGCTTGGTTTCTCTGGTTCAGTGAGGGTGTCCTTGGTAATCCAGAGTAAATGGAGATTCTTGGGGTGGCCATGTTAGAATGGGAGTGGGCAACAGAGAATTTTCCGCCCCCTTTCCAACATGGCTATGGTCTTATGAAGCATTGTGTCATCACTATTACATATGCATAATTACCCAATATGATGCATTAGGGCTAGTTTGAAACAGCCTCTTTGATTTCACCAAAAAAGTTCCACAAGATTGGAATGGCTCTCAAAATTCTGACCAGAACTCTGATCAGAATAAATTTCCAATCACAATTCCATCAGAAGTTTTTTGCGCATGAGCAAAATGGTGACGGCCGTACAAGATGACAGCCCAAATGGTGGCCACTCTCTTGTTGTACGGCGGATGTCATTTTGTACACACACAAATGGCTGTTTTGTTTTTTGTTCGGTCTGACTGAAATTCAGCCCAAGAACCAACTGGATTGAACAAAACACCCAGTTTCATTGGAGATAGAAATTAGGAGAAAACTTTGATTTATGTCTATGAGTAAAACCAAACAAGATGATAGCTTACACCAGGTGGCTGCTTAGTAGGTGAATTGTTGCCCATTTATTAGGTGTCTGCCAGATGTTTAACCCCACCTGCCATGTGGGGTGATTTCAGACGTGACGGGGCGGCATTTGTCCCGTCACGGAATCACCCTATTGATTCCCCGCCGGGATCAATACTGGCACGTCAACAGACGTGCCAGCTGATCCCGGTGGGGAATCTGGGGAGGGGGAGGGGCTGCGCGGTGCTACGTGCAGCCGCACAGCCCCACGCTCCCCCCAGCAGCCCACCTGCCCCCCAGGAGATTGACCACGGCCCGGAATCGGCGGCGAGCACGGCCACCGATTCCAGGCCGTGGTCAGGCCGTGGTCAGGGAACAGACGTGAAATTCACCGTGGTTGAGCATGTTAACGTCACATCTGTTGGTGGGGGGGGGGAAGTAATTCCCAACGGGTGTTCACCCCAGGCGGGAATAACTTTGACCATGCTTTTGGAGATGGTCCCCGGACCATCCTCAAAAGCGTGGTTATTTTGATTCCTGCCAGTGGTTCACTGTGGTGAACATCTGGCGGGATTCAAACAGATGTTACGGGACCATTCACCCCCACTGCCGATTGACTGTGGTTGAGCATGGTTTCGTAACGTCTGAAAATACCCGTGGTCACCAACCACCTGCCACTCATGGCATAGTCCGGGGATATCAGGGGCCCTGCATATGGGTGAATGCAGGCTAATGTGTGCCCACATGGTCATGTCCCATCAATTAGGTTGCATGCAGCCTCGTGCACATGCAGCACCATAGATTTGAGAGTGAAAGCCTAGAGCATCTGCACAGGACTGAAACTCAATCACAGTATTCTTGCTTTTCTCAATGAGAATCAGGGTTCTCAGCTTGTTCTTGCAAATGAAAACAAACTGAGAATTGCCTGGATTCTCACTGAGTAAGGTGAGAATCTCGAGAACAGTCTTCCTCCTGCACTTGCCCAAAAAAAACCAAACCCTCACCTGGCTCCCTCTCTGAGTTGGGGGAGACTTCTCCAGCTGCTGGGTCTCATGGCTGGATTGCTCTCCACTTGGCTTCTCTGTGGGGAAAGTGGGGAAGCCTCCAAGGAGGAAGCAAAAAAAATATAAAGATTCACTGTGCATGCACAAAATGGCCCAGCTGTTCTTAGAACAACTTAGCCAGCTCCAACCTGTTGGGTATTTGGGCACTGATTGGGCAGCAGACAAGCTACCCAAAATTGTGGGTATTACCTGTGGGTAGAAAATGAGCTACCTGGTTGAGCCCTAGACTGGTCCCTGCCCCAAGGCGGTTACAGTCTAGGACAGACAAGATGGTGGAAGCAAGGGAGAGGGGCACATAGGGAGAGACAGGGATACATATGAAAGGTGAGAACTTGCTGGTATATGTGCTTAGCTTAGCTACTAGGGGAGGGGAAAAGATGCTTGTAGCAGGGTCCCCTTTACCTTGGACATTCAGGATCCGAGCCCCAAATAGCCAGGACTGTAAGTGTCCATTTTATTTACAAGTGTTACCATACTTGTCCTCCACCTTATATACAGACTGACAGTTCTCTTTATCCCATTATATCATCAATACTGAGCTCCTTGCTCATAGCAGCCTGCTTGGCTTCTAGTCTCACAAGTCAGTCCCACAAACCCTTTGCAGGCTCACTCCAAGCTAGCCCAAGATAGCTCCCTAGTGTCTGGTCTCTCTGTCTGTCCCACTCCCTCAACTGTGCAAGCCACAGGCTTTTACCATCTGAGCTGGATAGACACCACATTAGACTCTTAAAGGGGCAGCAGCCAGTTGAGTCTCTGCTCTGCTACAGACCTCCCCCTCTGATGAGACAGGCCTATTAAAATAGGACTGTCTTAAACTATAAGGAGAACGGCGCGTACATCATGCATATAACTCCAAGACACACAATGAATCCATACAATTTGGTTTGGCCACATGCCTCAGTTTCTCCAGTAGCCACTTTCCAACATAATACACGATAACCAACACAATAGACTAGTATACATAAGTTGTCTGGTGGTGAAAAATCTCACAACATCGAGAGTCATTCCCCTATTGCATCACTCCAATGCCTTTAGAAATTTCAAATCCCCTGAATAAATATCCATTTGGGCCCCAGGAGGTACCCCGTTTCCTACAGACCGTGCTCCTTTTCATCCATTAACAACTACAAGTGGTGACTGGTGTCTGGGAGGCAATTCTTCACCTAGCACTTATTACCTATTGCAATGGGTCTGGGGAGCAATCCTCCAGCCAGCCCTGTTACTCAAGTTAACTTAGCTGGCTCCATTAGCACGGTGTGATAGAGATGTTCATTCTTCTACTTCCGCCATTCCGCTACTTTCATTCTGCCACTTCTGCCATTCCGCTACTTTCATTCTGCTACTTCTGACGGCAATTTCCAACATGTGGTCACGCTGCAAAGTAGCCGAACAATGTTTCTTCCGACATTTTCCGATAATTCCGTCGTCTCAAATCAAAGGGTGCGGAATCAGCAGAATGTCCATTGAAAAGCTGTGGAAAGTCATGGGCAATTCCTAAATGGTGGAATGAAATAGTGACATGGAAAAAGGAGTTGTCGCTTTAGCCCTAACCCTGAGAATGGTCGTTGTTGGAGACAGAATGCTGGGCTTGATGGACTGTTGGCCTGAGTAGTATAGTATTTATGTTCTTAAGCTGGACTGGGAGAACATATCACCACAACCCAGGACATAAGGAGGCCCCCTAGAGATGACGGAACTAGTACTCTCACATCAAACCACCCCTCCTATCCTATGGCTGTAGGTCACTTAAGTTGAAGTGTATAAAGAGGCAGAATAATATTGCTAAACTCATTCACTCCAAAGTCACCATCTCTCTTTCTGACTTGAGAGAAGCATTGAGCCTTACATGATACTTTAATGGGAAATGCCTGCAATGACAAATTAAGAGAGTGAATGTTTGCGACAGTGATAAAGGGAAAGTTTAAAGCTTGCATTTAGATAAATTGGCTGGAAAATTTGATCCACACACCCTCTTTCAAATATGATTATACAAACATCATTTGCATAAAGATTGCAATTAAAATTCTGCCCACAGCATAATAATAATTAAAAAAAAGAAAGAAAAAAAAAGGAGGAAAATGGTATTAAAAGATCAAGGGAGGAACGTTTGAAAATGTCACTGTGTGATGTTTTGCGCTATCTGCTAAATAAGTAATTGATTGCCAAACCTATCAAAGTGAAAGGAAATTAAGTCAGCTAAGGCCGGCTTTATAGCAGGCGGTTTGATTTTTCTGTAGGTTATCGTTACTTTCAGAACACATTTGATTTTTTATTTGATTTTTTGTCCATCACACAAACTTAAAGCAATTAGAATGTAGGAGTTGCTTTAGAGCAGGGGACACTCGGAATTGGTGTTGGAGTCTGTGCTGAGACATGCCTCATTTCTCTGTACGGAAAACAGTCATTCATTTTTGCAGGAGAAGGGAGCCTCAAATACGGGCTCCTTGTTCAACAATCGAATGAGTCGAATGCTCATTCTGTATTGAGGAGAGCCAGTGTAACCTAGCAGATGAGCTCTTAGACTTGGGAGACCAGGGTCCTTCAAATCCCATATTAGCCATGAACTCACCGGGTGGCCTTGGCCAGTCACTATCTCTCAGCCTCAGTTCCCCATCTGTAAAATGGGAGCAGCAATGATCTCAAAGGGTTGTTGTGAGAGTGAACTAGATAAGGATTGTAATGCATTTTGAATACTGGAAGTACGACAGACATGATTAATAATAATAATCTTGAGCAGAGCTAAAATAAGTATTTTGTTCATCTTAGGGTGATTTCAGACGTAACGGGGCCCGTTGGCCCCGTACCGAAATCACCCTAGTCATTCCCCGCCGGGGTCACCCCATCACGCCGCAACAGACGTGCCGGGGGGATCCCGGCGGGGAATCTGGGAGGGGGCGGGGCCGCGCGGCGCAACGTGCGGCCGCACGGCCCCGCCCCCTCCACGCTCCCGCCGCCCGCCCTCCGGGGAGACGGGCGGGCGGCGGGGCCAATGAGGCCGCCGCATCGGGCCGGATTCGCCACGGCCCGGGGTCCCGCCGGTGATCCCGGGCCGTGGTGCCCGACCAGACCTGACGCTGGGGTCCACCCCGGCATGGGATTGCATTCGACATGCGGCGGCCTCCGGTCCCCCCGCTTCGGCTGCTCACGTGTCGAATGCAATCCCCAGCCGTGGTAACATCTGGGGGGAAACATCCGTTTCCCTCAACAGACGTGATGCTATCACAGCCACCACGCAGAATTCACCGTGGTTCACTGTGATATCGTCACGTCTGAAATCACCCATAGTTGCCTACTTTGATCTGGATCTGCCGTTGTGAATAATAACTTCTACTGGCTTTCCACTCCATTGTATACCTGTTTTCAATATTTTGCTTGAATTATTTTATTGTTCGGCTACCCACTATTTCTGTTAATTAAGAGCATAAGTACCACCATACTGGGTTAGACCAATGGTCTATCCAGCCCAGCTGTCAAACCGCTGTCCTGAGGGGTTTAGAGTGCTGCCCTAACCACTGACACCACCACTTAGGCCCGATTTCAGCCCAGTTCCCTCTTCCTGGAACTGGATAGCCACCGTTGTGCACGTCCGACTGCTCCCTACCAGCCAGAGGCTTCCTATGTGGCTTCCGGTTTGTTTGTGGTGTTTTGTTTTTTTTTAAAAGAAGGTGCGTCGCACCTGGAGTGGGCCACCCATGCGGTAACCCCCATCTCCCTGGTTCAGAAAAACGGTGACCATGGTGATTGCGGTTGGAGCACCACACAACCATACTGCTGTCCTTTCCTCAGCATATGCTAGTGGGGAGACAAAGACCTCACGCCAAGCCCCAACGGCTCACCATGGCAATCTCCCCAAGCCCACAGGGGGTTGGCCCACGCAGCCTGGCACTGGCTGTCCAACCACATGCCGGAAAGAGTGGATCAGCATGCAGGGTAAAAGGAGGAGGTGGAGGGGATGGGGTCTCACTTACCTCCGCCTGTTGTAAATCGGCAAATAATGGTGCTGAAGGAAGAAACGGCATGCTATACACACAGTATTGCCTGCCCACTCCCAGGTCCAGGGAAAAGAGGGTGGGCAACCCAGCACACTGCTCTTTAAGTGCGGTGCAAGCACAGCTTTACCTGGGCAGAGGAGATAACCTCTTTGCTCTGTCCACTTAACCCCCTGTTTCCTGGGTCGGCTGGCAGAAGTGCGCCCTCTCCTATTGCGAGGGTTCCTTGTTTCAGCTGTCCTGCCAACATTTCAAGCTGTCTCCAAAGATGCCCAGGAGTCCCAGGACTGACTAGAGGGAACAATTTCAGGTTCTGGGCTCATTCTTTCTTAGTTTCTTCCAAATGGTTCTTCCATCCCTGCTGTAAACATTAAGCAATTGATCACATCCATCTATTCACTGCCTTGAAAAAAACCCGAACAAACAAACAAAAAAAGACAGTGTAGTCATAAGCGGCATTCTTCTTTTTCAAGATGACACATTGTTATCTAACTTCATAACTCATGGGGCCCCAACTGTGAAATAAAGACAGCTGTTGCGAGAGGGGAAAACCAAACTTGAGCAGTGTGAGACTTGTCTGATGTGTGTGAAGATAAAAGACTTCTTTGTCAACTGGCGTCTCATTGGTTGGATTTTTTTTTTTTTTTTTAAACAGATGAACACTTGAGTGAGAAATGTAGTAGTGATGCCTCCAGCAAGAAGAGAAGCCAAGAATTCCAGAGGAGACTCTCGGGAGCCAGAATGCGGAGCTACATCTGCATTGATAAAGTAGGAGGCTAGGAAAATAAATGTGTTTTGTTCAGAAACAGTAAACTCTCAGTGATCCAAAGTCCAATTTTCCAAAGCTGTGCTGTGTTCCCATAGCCCAATGGACATGACGCCCAGCAAGTATTTGTCTGGATGAGGCCCAAGGACTTTTCACCTCAGTCACGTTCCATCACCAGATGCCTATTTATTTTCAGTGCAGAATACTCAAACATCATAGTTCAAACATCAACACTGGGGCTGATCCCATGCCCCGTTGGTCCAGCGCACCCCCCCACACGACACAATGTGCTCACAATGGAGGTGTGTGTGTGGGCGTGCGCGGGTGCTCATGGGACCTGAGGGGCATTAGACCGACCCCACCATCTTTTCAATCAAAGACTATCCTATCATAAGGCTTCCTTTCCCAAGTTGCAAGTTCAGCACTCTGGTTAGCTCCTTGCCTCTACAGAGTGCTCTTCTCCAGTTGGCTGCTGGGAGTAAACTGACCAGGTCCCAACCTCACGGTCTTTTATACCTAGACAGGGTCGTGGGCATTCAAGGCAGCCAGCTCCCCTTAAAAGGCCATATGCCCACAGTACCAAAGCTTGTTTCCCGGGGGCTCCACTGCGCAGGGACTTGTAATAGCTTCACTTACAGTCTCCCAATTTAAGCCTTTTAAAATTAGATCTGAAACTAATATTTATGGTAAAGACCATATCCAAAACCCTGTGAACGTCCTGAGTTCAGTGAGGTTCTGAATATACAGGGTTCAGCTTGGTTTATGTGAATGTTTTAGGGCTGGTTTGAAACAGCTATTCCATCTTCACAGAAAATTCTGCAAATACAGAATAGCGGTTTCTTTTATTTATTTATTTTTTTAAAAATCAGGATTCTGACCAGAAATATATTCCTATTGGAATACTGACCAAAAGAACCCTAAAAATGAAACCCGAGCATGTGCAAAAATGGCCGTTACCCTTATTCAAAATGGTGGTGACAACATTCCCTCTCCTTCTGAGTGTTATGACATCTTGGAAAATTGGGTGTGACCATGTCAGAAAGGGATGGGGCAAAGTAGCTCTCTTGCCCCCAGTCCTCCTGTCCCCTGAATGCCCTTGGTGCCAACCACCATTTCAGAATCCCTAGGACTGCTGGTTCAAGTAAGTCCCAAGGCCTTACGTTGTGAGGGGGTTGAGTGGACCACCTTCCTGACCTTGGCATAGTGGGACCGGTCCGTTCTCATCGGAACCCAAACCCCTAGTCTGGAAAGGCAGACTGCAGAGTTTCTATCACTGAAATCTTTCAAAGAAAGAGCTTGGCTCCTGCAATTTCACAATACTGCAATCCAATCCACTGTGTTGCATAATTGGTATTTTAGTAATTTCCTTCCCCTGTAAGACCTTTCGCTATGGCTTTGTAATTCCAAATCAAATACCCAAAACAATAGGTTTAATTTGAATTGATAAAATACGAGGTGCATCGACAATCACCAATGCTCGGATGTTGACCTATTTAAGTAAATCCAGCAGCAGCTGATAATTTCAAGGAAGGTCGAATGGATTAAAAACAAACACACACACACCCCCACACACACACAAAGCAAAGCAAAGCAGTGAATTAAGAAATGTGGAATGTTTCAAAAGCTAAGTCCCTCTTCATCTGGATCAGATTTAAATCAATAGGAGAGGATCTAAATTAATAGTTCTAAACATGGACAGAGAAGAGATAATACTGTCCTCCTTCATGCTCTAGTTGAGCTTCCTCTTTGATTACAGCCTTGCCTAGAGGAGATGACAGAATAGGCCATGGTGGGAAGTTTCTAGAAAAGGAGTACCTGGGGAAATACATACAGGCACATCAGCGGTGGGAAATCTATGGCTCACAGTAGAGTTGGTTCAGAAAGCCAAGTTCTGTCAAATCAGAATAGCTTGTCGAAATTATGACCAAAATCATTTTTCAGTCGATATTCTGACTGGACGCTTTTGGGCCTACGAAAAATGTCCATTGCAATTCTGCGCACGTGCATAGCGGCAGCCACCATTTTGCGCATGAGCAGATTGCGAGCAATTGCGAAAGGCCATCCTCCCCCGACATCTGGTCCGAGTTCTGATGGGACCAGGCGGAAATTCCAATTTCAGCCCCATCCCACGGTCCTTTTGCCAGATGGGGTGGCTGTCAAATGACCCCATTGGCTCAGCAGGCATGCTCTCCAGCCGCCATTTTGGAAAAGGGAAGTCAGTCTGTACATGCACAGTGACCATGTCGTGTACGTGCAGACCAGCTGTCCTTTTCCAAAATGGCAGCGAAGCTGCCACCGCCATTTTGGAAAAAGATGGGCATGTGCAGAATGGTCTGGTGGCCATTTTTTTGCATGCACAGTGATTTTTTTGATTTTTTAAAAAAAATATGATTATTAACAAAATAAAATAAAATAAGAAACTGGTTTTCAACAAAAACCCTACAATGGATGGTTTTCATGAAACTTAAACCTTCTACACATCCCTATCAGCCACCACCCTGACAGTGCACCAAAAAAAGGAGGAGAAAGCCCCCTCCCACACATCATAAAATACATTTGCCTCATTGCCAGAAACTGTTCCAGAGAATATCTCCAGTGCAGAGTGAATGCAAGCTGCCTGCATTCCTCCTGCCAGATGTTTCTCCCACACACTGGGCGCACGACTTCTCTGAGTGTCTTTTGAAGGCAGGAATTCCCCTGTGTGCACGCTCTGCAGATTCATCTGTACACGCAACAGATTGCATGAGGAGTGTGCTGTTTAAAATTGTGGAAGGGAATAGCATCCAAACTGTGGGCCGCCATGTAAGATACATTTTTCAAGTAGCAATCGGCCCAAACCTCATGTTCGTTGCTCATGTATGAACTCTACCATCTGATGATCAAGCACCAAACCTGTGTTTTCCTGCCTCCAAATTAAACTGGACTTACAAACTCCGTCCCAACCTCCAAAGTCTGCCCCCTCCCAACCTTCAGGTCGCTCCTGAAAACTTTCCTCTTCTGCCAAGCTTTCCTTAGCTCCTCACCTCTAGCAATTGTGTGTTTATGCTTTTTCATTATGCTGTCTGATCCTTCAGCATCCCACTTTCTCCATTGTAGCTCAGTGAAGCACGTGGACCTGTAACATCTCAGCTAGGGATGTGCGAATGCAGTTCGAATGTTCAGAGTTCAGCCCGAACTCTATCTGTTCGGACGTCCGAACCGAACTTGAAAATAGCCGAACAGTTCAGTCATGTTCGGGTGAGTTCGGGGTCGGGAAAAATGTGACTTTGGGCAGGAAAAATGTGACTGAAAGGGGGAGACAGCTGAGGAGCAGACTTCCTGGCACCAGGGGTGGAGACCAGGGGTGGTCCCAGGATACCAAAAAATCTTTGAATTTGGTATTGATTTCGGTATCAATAGTGCTATTTTTGGCTGTTCGACTGAGTTCGGCCAGATCGAACTCTGCCGAACCCGAACTTGGGTTTCAGACCGAACGTCTGAACATCCGAACCGCGTTCTCTTCGCACATCCCTAATCTCAGCTTCGTGAATGTCTCTCTGTTTTCCCCATGTACCCCTCCAATTGTCCATTCTAGACTGTAAGCATGTTGGGCCAGGGACCTGTGTATAATCATGACTGTTCAGCACCAAGCACATTGCTGGTAGACCTGAAATGAAAAATTGGGATGAACACTGTTTCTATTGGAAACAGGTCGTTCGCCTTCATTGACACAACGTAGAAACTTACCAGCTTTTCCGCTGTTTTCACCATTTGTCATTATTTTTCGTGAGTTGAACAGAGCTGCTACAGGGCCCCATGCACAGACCAAGGACCCTATGTGCACTCCCCTGGGGGCTGTGGAGACACAAAAGTGCAAGCCAAGTGCCAGGGAAATGCAGGAAATTGCCATAAAAGTTCTGTGAAACTGTCATATAAGTCCTGAAAAATGACAAAAGTCCCGGAAAGTGACAAAAATGGACAGAAAAAAATAATCCAGGAAGTGACAAACAATTATGAAAAATGCCAGAAAGTTATGAAACTGATGGGAAATGACAAAAAATTATAGGCATAGATATCAACAAGGACGGTTATGAATTAATTATTATTATTATTTAAAATGGGAATAATAATGACTGACCTCACAGCCAAGCTGTTGTGAGGATGAACTAGATAAAGATTTGAAAGCACATTGAACACTGAAAATCTATAGAAATGCAAAATAATATTTATTCCAATTTTTACATCACCCTTCTCAAATAGGCTTGGGGGTGGGGAGGGGGGAAGCCCCCACCAACCTTTTCCGTAACCCCTCCACCCAACCTTATCCTTGCCTGCCATTGAATGCCAGGCCAAACAAAAAGGCCGTACATCTTAGGGATGTGCGAAAGCGGTTCGGAAGTTTGGAGTTCGGCCTGAACTCAGCCAGTTCGGACAACCAAACCTGAACCCGAACCGATCGAACCGAACCCAATACCAAACTCTGAAACGGCCGAAAAGTTTGGTCAGTTCGGATAGAGTTTGGATGAGTTCAAGACCTGGAGTAGTAGCCAGCCTGCCCAATCACCATCCCTTTTCTCCTCAGACCACTGGCTTCACAGGCTGTGATTGGCCACGAGCTAGGCTGCACAGAGCCAATGGGGCTTGTGGTGAGGCGGGCGCAGCAAGTAACAAAACTCATTGACCTCCCCCCTTCCAACACCTTCTGAGCTAGGCATTGTTCCTGACAGCAGGCGTTTTCAGAAGGCTCCTTCTCTGAGCAGGTTTTGTTCCTTCCTATTCCTAATCCATTTCCATCCTCCTCCTATTTCACCCATCCAACATATCATCATTTATTTAGATTATATTAGATAGATTTAGGAGTTATTTTTTGTTTTTACCCCTCCCTGTGTTCAATCTTCCTCCCTCCCTCCCCCCTCCATTGAATTCTTTTCCTCTCCCTCTATATATTCCATCCCTGATTCCCTTCCTCTGTTTTTGGATTTATTTAGAGTAGGATTATTAGATTGATTTAGATTTCATTTCAGTTTTGTACCCCTCCCTGTGTTCTTTGTGTCCCCCCCCATCCCTGTCTAATATCATGTAGATAGAAAGATATTAGATATATAGTTACTAATAGATACATAGTTGTAGTAGGAGTTAGCTTAGTTATAGAGATAGATAGAGATAGCATTAGTGTGTAGTGATTCAGTTTTGATATTTTAGAGTGTGTTTGTAGGACTAGGCCTCTAGATATAATATTTACTTACATAGATTTTAGAATAGTTAATACTATAGTTAGAGTTAGTGTAAACAATATTAGAAAAATTTGAATATATAAATATATATTTATATATGTGTGCATTTTGGTTGGAAGACATGGAGAAGGAAAGTAGGAGAGGCTGTTCTGCTGCCCATAAGGTGGGCAATGGGGCACGTGGCAGAGATGGTAGGGGTAGGGGCCGTGCCAGCAGAGTGGCAGCAGGCAGCAGCAGGCAGAGCCCATCACCACACCCCAAGCTTCGCAGGCATGATTTGGGGAGACAGGGTTCAGGGTTCAGAGGCTCCCAGCAGCAGTGGCACTAGTCTGGAGGTGGTTCAGCGGTGCCTCCTGCCATCGTCCTCCAGTGCCATGCAGGGCACTGGAAGGCCTGCAGCAGTACATGAGGCTGTGGCTGTCTCTGCTGCTGCAGGAGCAGGTGCTTCTAATATTCCTCCAGGGTCACCAATGTTCCCTATTGTTGAGGTGATCCCTAGCAGTCCAGGGCTGGTGGATCCCACCCTGACTGCTAGAGGCAGGGCCCGATCCCCGGGCAATGGCAGGAGGGAGAGGAGTAGTAGCAGCAGCAGCTTTAGGGGGCACAGGGAGGAGAGTGGCACTAGCATGGTGGGCAGTCAAGCCTCAGGGTCCCAGTACTCCCCTTCATGGGGCATCACCATGATTGAGGACAGTGAGACAGAAGAAGATACGAGTCCCGCAGAGGAGACATATGGAGCTGAGGCGATCGCTCACGCTGTCCCTCCTCCCAGAGCTGTGTTGCCACCAAGTTCTGCCCCTCCCAGCAGCACTGGCAGCAGCAGTGCATCACCCGGGGTGGGCCAAAAGACAGGAGGAGGGGAAAAATCCTCTGTCTGGGCACATTTCAAGCTGGTGCGGGTGGATGATCCCAGGGAGGTGAAGTGCACTTTGTGCAATAAGGTGGTGAAGCGTGGGCAGGTGCTCACCAACCTTGGCACAACTGCCATGGTGAGGCACCTGAAATCATGCCACAGTGCTCTGCTGCTAAGTGGATGCCAGCGGGTTCCCAACTGCAGCACCCAGTTGCCCTCCTCCTTCAGTGGACAAGCGTCCCGCACCAACTTCTGCTGCCTCTAGCAGCAGGATCAGTCTGGGGGCAGAACAGCAGCAGGAGCCTCGCCAGCAGCGTCAGTCCACCATGGAGGAGCTGGGGTGGGGGCAGCTGCCAAGACCATCGGCAGCTTGAGGGCAGCGTGGCTATCAAGAGAAAGCCAGGTGCCTGTTGGGCGAAATGATTGCGCTGGATGGGCAGCCCTTCTCCATTGTAGAGGACATGGGCTTCAAGCGGCTGATTGGGTTCCTGGCCCCCCAGTTTAAGCTGCCGTCCCGCACCACCCAGAGTAGGAATGTGTTGCCAGACCTGTATAGGGCTTTGAAGGAGCGGGTGAGGGAGCAGCTGGCAGGGGCTGGGTGGAGGTGCATGAGCTTAGCTTAGTTAAAAGGGTAGGCTGGGGGTCCTGGAGGAAAAGATGATATAAAAGAGAAGCATAAAAGAGCAGCCTACGAAAATGGGGACCCGGGAAAAGACTGATGGTAGAGTTAGGTTTTTAAAAGGGATTTAAAAGTTGGGAGGGTGGGAGGGAGCAGAGAATCTGAGCTTGGGGAGGGAGTTACAGGCATAAGGGGAAGTAAATTCATCCTAAAATGAAAGGGCAGATACAGTCTGTACCTGAAATTGACTGGCAAAGCCATCTTTCTTATCAGCCACTCTTGCATCTCTGCTGCCTCAGAGATTTACTTTGCGTAGACAAAAATTGTACTCAAGTGAAAACTTAAGAACAGTTTATTGAAGCATTTAAAGTAAATGTCTGCAAGGTGTTCAGAGTCTTCCATAAGAAAAGCAGCTCCTATAAATCCTCCGCCACTTTCACCTTCAGGGCTTGGGGAAAAAAAAAAAAAAAAACGCCTCACTTCTAACGCCATGCCCACTGCTGAAAATTTGCAACATCAATAAAATCCTGGTTTTGTCAGGACAAATGGAATTTTAAATTGAATCCTTATCAAATTAGCCTTTCGTCAAGGTCACACAATATTGTGTGACTAACCTTTTCCTAAGCTGTGCACATGCTTTGGCTGCCGGAGGTGAAAACAAGACTAATTCTAGTGAGTTTATCCAGCCAGAACACTCAATAACATGCAATAGAATGAATGGGGTGACATTAGATTTAGTGATAATTTAGGTAAATAGATACACCAATGTTCAAAGTGCGATGCTTTAGTCTCCTGTCCAAAACGAAACGTAGGCACTTACAGCACTGAGTTCATCCTTATTCAACAGCCAGGGAATAATGATCACATCTCCCCGTTCACAAGCCATGTTTCCTGTTGCTATTAGAATTAATTGGTATGGCCTTGTTGCTTGGTGTCTCTTTACGTTTCAGAGCACCGCAGTTGTCTTGATAGAGCTGAAACGAGAATTAAATTAATTCTTGTGAGAATCTCACAACCCTGGTGAGATCTCACGAGATTCTCAAGAATCTCACGAGAATCTCCAAAATACACCCAAAATGTCTACACATGCGCAGAACGGCCCTGGCGGTCATTTTTGCTCATGCAGAGACAATTTTGGGGGCTATTTTAAGTTTGCAACAATCTTGCAAAAATGCCTGATTTTCGTGAGATTCTCGAGACAAGAAAATCTTGTAGAGAAGCCTATCATCAATGAGATTTTCAAGAAGGGAAAAATCTCGTTTCAGCCCAATCTCAAAACCCCCATTTCCTCCCTCCATTAATGAGTATTATTAGGGTTACGAATTTGTCATGGACATTTTCTTAAAAAGTCATGAGTTGGTCATGACAGGAATGAGAAAAAGTTGCGGAAAACTCATGGATAATTAAAAAATAAACTTTTATTCCATATTGTATTTTCTACTCCCCCCCCCGACTGTAAACCCAGGGATTAGATTGTAACCCCGCCCCCCGGCACAGATTGTAATCCACCCAGCACAGAGTAGAAGAAGGAGGAAAACACGCCCCACCGCTTAGATTGTAAACCCAGGGATTGTAAAGCCCTTTGAAAGCCCCAGGCTTAGATTTTAAGCCCAAGCAGGGGATAAAGGCAGAGGAAACGCTGCCATCTCCTCCTGGGCACCTCTTGAAGCTCTGACAATGGTAACGTTCTCTGCCTCTGATCCCGCCGCCACACCATGTCATGCTGCCACTTGACCATGCCCAAAGCTTCACCCTCCACAAGAAACACTGAGGAAGGGTTGGAGCTCCAGGGAAAGGCCATGGTTTTACCCGGTGGCGCCCAGCGTGCTATTCTCGCTGGCTTCTTGCCGTGCCGCCACGTTTCCACAGCCAGGGAGGGGTTTGGAACTCCAGGGAGACACCGTGGATCTTCTTAGCACCACTGAGCGTGCTCTTCTCACCAGCTTCTTGCCGGCTCTGCTCTTCAGTTTGCGGGAAATCTCGAAAAACTTGGGAAAATCATGGAAGTCATAGGAAGATCTCAAAAGTCATAGAGGGAGGCAAAAGTCACTAAAACATGACTTTGTCATGACTGTGACAAATTCTTAGCCGTATTTATTATTTATGCAGCACTTTCAGTGATCAAAATGTTTTACAATTCTTATCCAGTTCAGTGATTCTCAGGCTGGCGGGCGGGGGGGGCAGATCCCCCAAGGGGGGCGGGATGAGAAGAGTCACATTCTGCAGTCCTTAATTTGTAAAGAATGAATTTCAGAGGCACAAGGCTTCCCCAAAAGCCACACACCCCTTGCCCCAGAAGCCACGCCTCCTAGCCTAGAGCTTTTCAGAGCCAGGAACTGATCGCTAATCTCCACCTAGCAACCTGATCACTGGACTACCCTGCCTCCCTATAGCAGTATATAAAACAGGAGTTCTTGTGATTTAATCTACATGATAGTCAGCATGGAGGGACAATGAGGAGAGGATGGAATGACAAGTTGAATGAGAAGCAGGAGAGCATCCGTTCCTCTTTATGCACTTGGAACGTTGAGGGGCGTGTGTGTGTGTGCGTGAGGGGTGGAACTTATTCACTGAGGGGTGGAACTTATTTTCTGAATGGCAGGACTTGGTGGGGCTGGTCCCATGCCCTGCGGATCCTGCGCGCAACCCGGGAACATGCACATGCTCACAATTTGTGTGTATCTCCATTGGAAATGCTTCTGGCTGCGTGTAATCTACTTGGGACCAGTACAGATTCCATGTGGAGGGGTTTGGGATGGTCAACTTTGTCTGCTGGGAGGTATCCAATAATCATAACCATAAATCCGAGAGTAAATCAGTAAATCAGAGCTGGGTTGGTACACGACTGAGGCACATATTGGGTCCTACTATACTCCAGATAGCCATCATGTTGCACAGATACTTCCTGTTTCCTGCTTCCTGTTTATCAGACACCCAGGCCATTTGTGCAAAGCAGTGCTATTTCTGAAGAACATGCTTTACAGACATCTCTCCTAGTAGCATGAGGCCACAGCATGTGCTGAAAGCCCTGTAGGGCCTAGGTTTTAGATAGGAATGGGCGAACACGGTTCGGAGTTGGGACCAAACGCGGTCTGTTCGGACGTCCAAACCAAACGTTCGAACCGTCAAACAGTTCGGTTGTGTTTGGATGAGTTCGGGGGTGGGAAAAAATGTCTTTCCAGGGCCAAAATTTAGGTTTCGGTTTCAATTTTGTTTTGGTTTCGCTATTTTTGAATGTTCAGCCAAACCAAACTCAGCTGAACAGAACCATCGAACCCGAACTTGGGTTTCAAACCAAACGACCGAACATCTGAACCACATTCTGTTCGTCCATCCCTAGTTTTAGACCCATGGGTGACCTACAGTACAGGGCATCCTACCAGTGCTCATCAGCAAGCTACAAGTGACAGGGAAAAGACCTTTATATCTTTCTAGGGCTGGGAGATAACTGCTTTTTTGGTTAATGCCACTTAACACAGGTCGTAGAAGGCTCCTTTTTTCTTCTTCTTCAGGAAGGGATTAGAAAGATATTTTGCTACTCGTCTTTCATGCTTTCTTTTGTCATCTTGTAGATGGATTTAACACACCCTCATCAAGAATCCAACCTATCTGCAGCTGGGAAGCACTTTTTGGGATCCTTCCCAACTAACGAAATAGAGAATAGACCCATATTTGACAAAGTATTTTGGCACACCTAATAGGGGGATAATGACAATTAGGTGAGCACTTTATGCGCAAATGCTCTTTGAATGCCTTCAACCTCGCCCCCCTGCCAACCACACAATATTTTCCAGCCAAAGAGAATTGATGAGGCTACTTGGCTTATCTAAAATAACTTTTCTCCCACAAGACCCAGCTCATCTGTTACATGAATTCATGCATTCGCAAGGTGTGCTATTTCTGATTCAACATTAATGTTTACTGCTTGGAGGAAGACACGGCTTGGAATTTGAAGTTAGCCTTCAAAGTGAGGGTCTCCTCGACGGAAACCAAACCAGACATGGTGGCTTACTGTTAGCCTATGTAGGGTTGCCAGATGTCCCCTCTGCTAAATGAAGGATCTTATTTTAAGGGATCATCATCTTTTACAGAATTCTAACACCCCCTAGCACATAACACAAATATCTCATTTAAGAGCCCAAACAGCCTAACAACATATAATATTGATTATTTATTTATTATTTATTATTTATTAATAAAATTTATGCGCCGCCCCCTCCTGCTAAAAGTATTTTAAAATAGATATTAAAACAAAAAACAAACCAAAATACATAAAACATAAAACCCCAAAATTAAAAAAATTCATGCCCAAACCCTCCCTAACCTAACTTCCGAGTCCAAGAAAATATAGTGGGTGGTCCTCAATGAGCTAACCTACAGAGTGCTAAAAGTCAAAAAGCACTTGGTCCATTAATAGTAAACTAACATATCAGCAAAAATCCAAAAATGCAAAAGCTGATAGGGCAAATATATGCAGGGTGGAGATACATAAAGATGAAATATATATTAATCATAAACGCAAACGCCAATAACCTAAACCCACTCCAAAAAATGGCTAGTGGTAGGCAGGCAGGCAATGTCGGAGATGACCCTTTGCAAAACCCATGAATAAACTGGTCTGTAAAGCACTCTAAATCAAGGATCAACGACACTTGGTCCATTAATGGGAATACAACAATTCCAATAAAATTAAAACAAATGAAAACTATACCCACTTAGCAATCAAATATCAGGGACCAACTCCTGTTGGCCAATAATATCCCAACAGGCTCATGATGTTAACAAACATTTAAATGGATGGCTCACACTGGCTGTGGAGAAATAATCAGCAGAAATGAAAGCCTCAAACAAGTCTGTAAACAAAGTATTCCGATGTACTATACTGTAGCCCCTACTTTTCAGGTGCACAAACCCCACAGGGACCCGCTTCCTCTTACCTCCACTGCCTAGTGACTCCACAATGCCTTGCAGACCTGGGAACTAACCACAATAAGGACAAGCCTCTCCTTATATGCTAAAGCCCATCAAGCATGCATATGGGTTACACCTATATCCACTTAAAGCAGTCAAATGAACAAAAGGCAAAAAGAAAGGCTGTATAAGAAGCAGCTGTAATCAATGGCCTCATTGAGGCCAAAAGGTGCCACAGTCTGTAATCTATGGATCCACTGAGCTTCTTTCCTCAACAACAAAATATCTCTGTTGTGCCTGTGTTGTCCCACAACATCCACTGCCCAAAACACAAAATCAGGAGGACTATGGTTAGCCTGCAGAAAATGCTGCACCAATGGCTCATTAATCTTCTTATTCTTAATATTACTCCTGTGTTCCCCCATTCTTAATTTTAATTTCCTGGTAGTTTTACCTACATATAACAATGGGCAAGGGCATCTGATCACATATACCACAAAAGAAGTGGCACAAGATGAAATATTTCATCTTTATGTATCTCCATCCTGCATATATTTGCCCTATCAGCTTTTGCATTTTTGGATTTTTGCTGATATGTTAGTTTACTATTTATTAATGGACCAAGTGCTTTTGATTTTTGACTTTTAGCACTCTGTAGGTTAGCTCATTAATGTGTTGTCTTGGACGTTGCATGGCACTATATATTTTCCAAGCCAGTCCATGATATTGTTGTTCGCGTGTAGGATTTAAGTGTTGTATTTTGATGCATTTCCATCTGGCATATTTTTGTATTATCAGTCCTTTTTTCTTGATGTTCAGTTTGACTACATGTGGCTATTTTCGGCTGCTTTATAGAGGATCAATATGTTATAACTTGGGAATTTAGTTATATATATATATTTTTGTTATTTAGTTAATGAATGTTCATTGTTCTGTTTATTTCAGATTTATTTCTACACCCCTGAAGAAGGGTTTTCTGTACCCGAAACGCGTCGGGCTGTAGATTGTTTTTATGATTGTTTGTAGTTTTATTATATTTGTTTGCAATTTCTTGGTTTATTATATAAATATTGCTTTATATTTATCCATTCCACACAGCATCTTTGTTTGTTTTGGTTTCTAGTATTGTGCTGTTCTTTTTCCCACTTTTGTTGGACTTTTGCCACGTGTATAGATGCCCCTATGCATACTCTCTCTCTCTCCCCTCCCACACAGAGTAAATAAATAAATAATTCAAGAACAGATAAGATATGTTTAGACCAGTGTAGTGATGAAATGCGTGCCCACAAAATGGGAATACCCATCAAATTTGAGTTACTCAATCTGTTTTAAGCAGACTGGACATTAAATCTTACTGTAGTAGGGATGTGTTAGCACCAGTCTGAAAGGCACAGGTGCACATACTAGCAGTGGATCGCACCTCGAGTTGGCGCTAACAGAAGCACAGGCGGCAGCCCAAAGGAGGACAGTGTCTAATAGAGCACAGGTTTGATAGCCTCTGGAAGCTGAGAGTCTAGTGGTTGAGTATGGTCAACCAGGTGGGCATGGCCAAGCCCTGGAACCCAGGTGTATAAAGGAGAACTGTGAATCTCAGAATGGGGAGAGACTACCAGGGAGAGGCAACCAGGGGAAGGGCTCAGTAGAGGGAATCTGTTGGAGGTCCAAAAGGGTCCAACCCTGGAGAATAGTGAGGAGGCTCTGGGAGAAGGCAGGAGCCGAAAGGAACCCCGCTAGATGATATGACCAGGCTGTAAAGGGATGCAAGGAACTGTCAACATGGATGGGAATGACTGTACCAAGTCAAGGGGGCCTGCTACCAGGGCTGGAGGGCCTGGGTCAGGCCAAGGGCCTGCTGTTGTATAGATACCTGAAGGGTCCTGATTGTACGCAGGGCAGGCTCTGCTTATAGTACTGGTGATGATGAACATAGTGTAAATAAATGACACAAAAAAGCAAAGATCCCATGTGGAACAGGCACCCGGAAGATCCTGCAGGAACTCATCTCTCATGGCCCGACCCTGTTACAGTTATATTTAATGAGTTACCCAAATGACCAAAAAAGTATTCGCTTTACTAAATTGCTAGTTTTCCATTAACAATTTTCCATTTTGCACCCCTTATGGAGACAAGATGGTGGTTAGGTATATTCATAAACACGTTAAATGGTAAGCTGGAATTAGTTGGGGAAATGGAAAATCAGCAAATTGTTAATAGTAATTCCTGGTCTTTCGGGTATTTGGGTATCCATTTTGGCAAAAAGTTACCTATCGGGCATCTGAAAGGCTATTGGAAATTTTGAGTATTACCCATGGGCACACTGTACAAAGATGAGCTTCCTGTTCCAGATTTAGACTGATGGTAGGCTGTGAGAGCCCAATTAAGATTATATAAAGACACAGGAATAGGAAACCCAGAGAAGGAGAATCTGGGAATGAAAAGGCAGAGACTGATAAAAGAGAAGTCCCCCCCATCCCCCTCCGGTTGGTTAGTTGGTGAGTTCTGGACAGCTGATATTCACCCAATGTAGAGGGAGCATGAGAACTAAGCACAAATGGAGAATTGCATTAGGAGTGGGGCCTACAGCTCAAGCATCCGACAAGGACATCGGAACTCAAATGGTTCTATAAATAAAGAGCACATCTAGAGAAGGAACCTGGAGTGATTGGTACAGTGGTGGACAGAGTGATGGGGCTAATCCTGAAAGTACCCACACAGAGGCTCAATCTATTACAGCTCTCAGTAACCAAAATGAGAAAAAGACCTGACAGTTCTGCAGGGAAATACTGACCTTTCAGGAGCACTTATGAGTGTTCGTCAATACTTTGTCAGTCTCCATCAGAGAACGTATCCTCTGGCTTTCTCCAGGACCTTGGCCAGCAGTGCTCTTCAGGGAACCTTCCTTCCAGTTCTCTCAATAGGCCTTCAGCACTGGACAACAGCCCTGCTGGAGCATCCCAGGAAATGTTCTCCCTTTCAACTCCCACACAAGGACTGCTCCTCACCAGCAAGCTGCCCCTTCTTATAGTCCCGAGGGGGCATGGCTTAGCCTCCAGTCTTGCTAGGCTTAAAGGGCCAGTTACTTGCTCTTTTACAGCCTTTCTTTAAAGGGCTAGCAACCCTTACTGGCTGTGCCCTGCTACACCGGTAAGTTTCTGCGTCGCATGAATGAAGGCGAATGATCTGTTTCCAATGGAAACAGCATTCACCACAATTTGTTGTTTCAGGCCTACCCTTACTTAATGAGATGGAGAGACCAATATTTCCTCATGGTGGGGCCTTCCCAAACTTTCAGAACCCCACTTTTCAACTCAGAGGGATGAAATAAAAAGGAAAGAAAAAAAAAACCTTCACCAGAGGAAAAATAATGTCCTTAAGTAGAAGTAGCTCTAAAGAAAAATGGAAGAAAATCATCAAAGGTTGGGCTGCACTTGAAAAGAAGAAAACTTTCAAGTAGCTATATGGGGCCTTGTCAGAAGTCCATACTCAGCTCATGAATAGGGATATGTGAACAGAACTGAGTTTAGAAATTCGGTTTGGTTCAGTTCGGTTCGAAAATCGAGTTCGGTTTGAAAGTTTGGTTTGGTCGACCAAATTATTTGAGTTTGGTCGAATTCCGAACTTCCGAACCGAGTCTGTACATTCAAAACCAGGTTTTTTGGCGTTCTGAACTGGTTCGGATTTGACCAAACAGTTCGGTCAAATTCGAGTTCCATTCAAAAGTTCGGTTCGGTCCGGTCCACCGAACTATTCGAGTTCGGACCGAACTCTGAACTTCCGAACCACGTTCACACATCCCTACTAGTGAATCAATACATTGGAGTCCTCTGAATAGTCTTATGAGTTAAGTTTGACTTTATGAGCTTCCTGTCCTCTAACCTGTTCTGGTTATTGCTCATCAGAAACTGGTCCTGTCATAAATCTGCCGAGAAAAACCTAGGAAGGATAGATGCTTTATATTCTCTCTCTCTCTCCAGTATTAAGCAGAGACATGATAGCCACCAAGAAGATGCTACAGCGGGCAGGGTTTGAAAAAATGGGCTCAAGTTACAGAAGGTAGGTTTTGGTCAAATATCAAGAGAAACTTCCTAATAATAAGAACTGTGCTGCAATAGAATAAGTTGCCCAGAGAAGCTGTAGGTTCTCTGATGCTGGAGATTTTAAAAAAAGAATCTGGGCAGCCATCTGTCAGGGATGTGGTAGTTGCAGTCACCCTGCATCCAAGCAGAGGGTTAGACTAGATGACCCTCGATATCCCTTCCAACTCTATGATTCCGTGATTCTAAATTTCCAGGCAGCAGGCCCATAACTATAGGGGGACTAGGTCGGCAGTCTTAATACTATTTTTTTTTTGCCAATCAGGGGAGCTGGAGTTGTGGTTTAGCGGAAAGTTTCTTATCATGTATCCAATATATTGGGTTAAGAAAGCACAATGATTTTGCAGGACTTGAAGTCCTGCCAGTTTGGGGACTATGGTTGCTGACACGCTACCGTAAAGAACCAGCGTAACTTAGTACGATAGGTATTGGCCATGGACTTAGGTTCAAATCCCATCTTAGCTGAAAATTTACTGGGTGGCCTTGGGCAGGTCACTTTCTCTTATTCTCAGTTCCCCTTCTGTAAAATGGGAATAATATTGGGTGTTTTTAAATGGACAGTTGCTCTGCCTCTGCCCCGCCTCACCCCTAGGCAGGCCATCTGTTTAAAGGCGACTTGCAAAGTGAGGGGGAGCAGAGGCGGGGCAGGCTGTCTGTGCTCCAGAACGTCCCGGAGCACCGCAAGTGGAGAGGGCTGCTCAAACCTGGAGCACCGTCCCGGGGGGTTGGGGGTGCTGAGCAGCGGTCCGTCTACTTTGCAGATGTGCCACTGCCTGCTGTAGCTCTGCTTAAACCAGAGGTTGCCCCGGTAACACTGTAGAGCTGCAGGTGGCAACCTAGAGTGGGGGCTGATCCCCCCCCCAGCTCTATGGTGTGGGGAAGAGGAGTCAACACACAGGTGGTCTGTGGGTCGCGGTAGTGCAGGTCCATTTAAACCAGGCACTGTTGATGCTGAATGAGAGGGGTTGTGGAGCTGGCCATATCTGGGGCAGGTCAGGGGGTGCTCTAAAGATGGCCAATGACCTACCCCACACGACTGCTGTGAGAGTGGAGTAGGGACGAATTGCAAACCACTTGGAATTCTGAAAGTATTATAGAAATAATAATAATAATAAATAATAATAAAATACATTCATAGATTGTGTAGCCTGTGCAAATAAGAAGCTTTCTTGACTTCTCGTGAGGGCCGTTAGTTTAAATAATAACTACCACTTGAGTTATAGCTGTGTGATCTGGCCCATAATTTGTTTCCAGTGTTCAAACTACAAGTGTGGATTTTTATTTATTTAATTATTTTTAAATGTGATGTGCTAAATGCAGATATATATCCCCAGAATTTATCTTCAGGCTATGCCTTGCCTGATCACATTGGAAAGAGTTAGAATAGCAGAAGATTTCCCAGGAGTGAGAGAAATCCATGTTCATATGCTTATA
Organism: Sphenodon punctatus; assembly: GCA_003113815.1. Lineage (NCBI taxonomy): Eukaryota > Metazoa > Chordata > Lepidosauria > Sphenodontia > Sphenodontidae > Sphenodon > Sphenodon punctatus. The sequence goes on from QEPC01007512.1 coordinate 10,174,722, forward strand.
AAGGTTGACTTCTGAGCAAACTCTTCTACAGGGCAATTTGGGATGCTGTAAAGGACATTTAAAATTCTTATGATTTTCCTTGGCAAAGAAATTTTGCTCTCCAGCACAACAAGCTAAAAGAAGCTGAGTTTCCTAACCAGAAACGTCTGGTTCACACCTGCCTGTGATTTCTCAGTTACTTCCCCACAATTATGGAACTCCCTCCTCTTCGAGATCCACCTAAGCCCAAGCCTTTTCATCTTCCAGAGGAGTTGTAAGACCTTTTTGTTTGACCAGATGTTTGGCAAGCAGGGATAGGGCTGGGTGAGATTGGGCAGGTGGAGATAAAGGATGGGGATGATGTTGGGGTCTGAAGGGATATTGATGGTATTTTATATTTTGGATGTTGTAAGCCATCCTGAGTCTCTGGAGAAGGGTGGGGTAAAAATGTAATAAATAAATAAATAATAGCTTTTATTTCTGCAAGTCACAAAATAATGACCAAAACAATGATGAAAACTAGGGCTGCATTCCCATCTGCGGCGGCGGTGGCGGCAGAGGGAGGGGTGAGGGAAGTCGTGGCAGTGAGGAGGAGCCGACTGACAGGAAAAGAGCCGGTGCCAACGGGAATCTGCCGCGGCTTCTCTTGTGCATGTCAGGGTGCAAAATCCAAAAGTTTAGTGGTTTTCTGGCCATAAACCAATACTGTGACTGCTAACAGATAAAACCGAATTACAGGATAACACTGCAAGTTATTAAGTTTACTGTATTACTGCATGAACAATGTTACTGAGTAATCGTATCTTACCATCAGTAGTCTGAAACAGGAGTGGAATTCTGTTTTTCACTAGATTCTGTTTTCACAGAATCTGGTAATTTTGTTTGATCTGGTGAAACAAACTAGAATGCATTCCAATTCACAATTTGCCACCGAGCTGCTGCCATTTTTGTGCATGCCCACTAGGTGACAAAATATTTTGTTCAGAATGGCAATTGGAATCTTGGCAAAATTTTGATCATGGTTTCAAAACATGGAAAAAATCTACTAAAACAGAAGGACTGTTTCGAACCTTGTCTGAAACCAAGTTTGGAGTTGGGAAGGGAGTAAACAGGAAAGGAATTATGGGCGAATGGTAAATGGCAACATGGTAAATGACCAAAAGCCAATACAAAAAAATGGTGCATTGCAGGTATTATGCAATAAGACAATAAATTGGTGAAATGCTTAACCCACCAAACAATAAACCAGTCTGTGCTGGATTGGGTGGGATACACAGATCCAGCCGGTTACTGAATAGCATGGATAACTGTTTCAGTTCTATTGGATGCGGATGTTGGAGAGAAGGGTTTGTATCTCAGGTAGGGATGTGCGAATGCAGTTCAGAAGTTCGGAGTTCGGACCGAACTCAAATAGTTCAGTCGACCGAACCGAACTTTCGAACCAAACTAGAATTCAACCGAACTGTTCGGTCAAATCCAAACCAGTTCGGAAGGCCAAAACCCCAAGTTTTGAATGTACAAACTCGGTTCGGAAGTTTGGAATTCAACTGAACTTGAATAGTTCGGATTTTCGAACCGAACTGAACCGAATTTCTGAACTCGGTTCTGTTTGTACATCCCTAATCTCAGGTAGCCATGAACTCACTGGGTAACCTTCGACTGGAGCTGAGACGAGAGCAAGTGTTCCCATTCTGAAGGAAAATGCTGACCTTTTGGGAGTGCTTGCGAGTGTCTGTTGGTACTTTGTCATTTTCTGGTTATTCCGCGCTTCTGCCATTTCCCCCGTCAATTTCCAGGACTTCTGTCACTTTCTGGGACTTATTTGTCACTTTCTGGGACATTTATGATAGTTTTGTTATGACTTATGGTCGAAACAAAAAAATCCATTTGATGATGATTTATGACAGTTTTACAACCTTTTCCCAGCACTTTTGGCAATTTCCAGCACTTCCCCGGTGTTTAGCCAGTAAGTTCTCATCTCCACAGTCCCCGGGGGTGCGTTCAGGGAACACACGAGGCTTGGGACCGACCTGTGGCAGCCCCATTCAACATGCAAAAGATATCAGAAAATGGCAAAAACAGCAAGAAAGCTGGTAAGTTCCCATGTCACACAAATCTCGGCAAATGCCCTGCTTCTGACAGAAGCAGCACTCACCAAGATTGTTCGTTTCAGGTCTACCTTGGACAAGTCACTGTCTCTCAGCCTTAGTTCTCCATCTGTAAAATGGAAACAAGAATGACCTACTTCACACAGTTATTGCGAGGGTGAACTAGATCAGGATCGGAAAGCATTCTAAACATTGAAAGTGCTATAGAAATGACATAAATAAATTCCTATTTTATCTTTCACAAGGAAAAGGGGAGCAGCCCACTTCCTGGTTTGATCTAGCAACAATTTTCATTTTAATTCACACTGGGAGCACATTTTTACTCTGAAAAAAAAAATTAGAAGAAGGAATAGATTAAATCTAAGAGCTAATGGCATGGCACTAAATAAATATTTACATTAATGCACAAGTAAATCTTTTTCTGAACAGGTCATATTTTTACCCTCCATATTAAAAGGGTCTTTTTATTAGGGGGTTTTGAAATGGATTTTTACACCCTTATTAAAATCTTTAAATTTAACCAGTGAGAGCCCCATTGGATTTCTGATGCTGCTAAAGTTCTTGACAGTGGGGCCGAGCCCATGGTCTGCACAACCCGTGCACATGCGCATAAACGGTGCACAAGTTCATAGTGGAGACAATGTGCCATGTGGAATCCACGCAGAGGGGGTTTGGGACTGAGGCCAGTGCTGTCTAATGCTGGGTGATCTGTAAATCTGGTTTTCTAAGGATAGAAGGCTTATGGAAGCGTTTGCAACCTTTCCCATCTAGGGGCCACTTTCAAAATGTGTACAACCTCCACGGACTGGGTAGGAATTGAGGGATGAGAACCTGTGGGGGAAAGCTCAGGATGGGGGATGTCCAGTTCTCATAAGAGCAGGGCTCCAGTCCAGGTCTCTTAGGAACAGAGGCAGGCTCCTTGAAGGGTTAACTATCAGGGCTGCTGGGCATACTCTCAGAAGTGGAGCTTCATACTTGCCAACCCTCACTCACTCCCTGATCGGCTAGGCCAAAACTGTCTTTTCATTGGTTGCCCTAGTCCATATTGTTGGTATACGCAACATCCATAAGTTAAAACTTACTGTATTAAGATACAAAGCCACCAGATGCTGCTGCTAAGTTTACATGTACATGGAAGGGAGATGGGGTTTTTGCAGCTGAATTCCTTTGTGTAGCCACTCCTTCCCGTCACTCTCTCTCTCTCTCTCTCTCTCTCTCTCTCTCTCCATTTTGTCTTCATACTAGTTAGAATTAACTGAAGGATCAGTGCCTGAAAAGTCTAAGTAACGTTCTTGTTTAAAGCTTCAGCTGCATTTGTCTTTAATGACTATGAATAAGATATTACTCTGCAACACATATAAGGCTCCCATGGGAAACAGGAAGTGACTCTACAACACAAACAGAACCTGGCCTGCGGAAAGAGACCTTCCAGCCCTCCTCTGCCCGCGCCAGACTTGCTGCTCTGGGATGTAATTACCGTAGTGAGAGAGGGCTCAGTTAAGTCCAGCCCCAAGACTGCTTTCATGATGAGCCTTGGCAGCAGGAGCATAAGATGGTGGTAGTGGGGAAATCCCTCCTCTCCCAGCTGCTAAAGTGGCTGGGAGTTGAGGGATCCCTCCACCATTTGTGCTCCTGTTGTCAAGGATCTCAACAGAAGCAAATGCACCAGGAAGCATCCAGTTTGTTTGCTTCCACTAAGATCTCTGTTGGCAGGAGCCCAAATGGCGGGGTGTGGGGACCCCTGAAAGCTGTAAGCTCCCCCATCTTCTCTCTGCATCCTTGAGAGACAGCGATGAAGGGTTTGACAGCAAGTGCTGGGAGTCATCTGCCAGAGGCCACCTCTCAGCTTAGAGCAGGGTCCCTGCCAGACAAGGACCCCGATTGACAGTGCCCCTCAGTCATGACCCTTTCCCCTGCAATGGCCAGAGCAAGCAGACTTCTCTCAAGAGAAGGCCTCAAGTCTGTTCCCCTCTGACACTATCCCAGTGGCAGCATCGGAAGCTTCCGCCTACTCTCCACACTCCAGGGAGACAGCGGGAGAGGACGCCTTGCAGCAGGGAGGCCTGCTGCCTAACGGTTTTCACCAGGCAGGCCTCCCTGCTGCAAGGCGTTCTCTTCTGCCATCTCCCTGGAGTGTGGAAGGTAGTTGGGAGCTTATGATGCTGCCACTGGGCTAGTGGCAGAGGGGAACAGGCTTGAAGCCTGGTTCACCTCTCTTGCCCTTGGTTCTGCTGCCACTGCCACTAAACGTCACACTGCATCAGGGGAAGGGATGCCTCTCTCATGCCCCTTTAGTTCAGTGTAGCAGCGGAGGGTCAGCTGGATTGGGGGGGGAAGAGATATGCCCCTATCAAGTTACCACTTACCGCTATAGCCAGCTGCCTAATGGTAGGTGCCAGCCCTGGTTTCAGCCCTAGTTTTCAGGCTTCCAACTTGACTTGCTCTGTCGACCCTACCTCTTGTTAGACCCCATGGGCCCAGTGTCTGGTCCCAGCCCCCTGTACTGTCTCAGGCTAGGCCCTTACTGAAGAAGAGTTCAGGAGGATCATGGATTCGAACCACTGATCCATTCCCTATCTACAAGTGCATGCTCTCATCTTAGCTTATTTCCTCCTGATTGTACTCTTTCAGTGCTTGAGGGCAGGGGCTGGATCCATGGGCCAGATCCAGGAATTGGAAAGGGGCCAAATCAAAACTGGTCACAGGCCACATTTGGCCTGTGGTTCTCCAACCTGAGCTTTTGCAATACTATGCCCCCAACCTATTGATAGTGCATGATGACTTCAACCAGGTAAGTAAGGATCGGGGAGCACGGGAGCTGTGCAGCACAATCCCCGACAATGGGGGGGTGTATGACTCCTGTGCACGAGGCATAGGATTGGCCCCCAATGATTAGTCAGTACCACATACGTTGCTGGCACTATCATGCCGTCCAACAGTCCCTCCCAACTCAGGAGGGACGGTCCCCTCTCTAGGTGCTGAATTCCACTGTCCCTCTGCCAGGAGGGTAAAAGTCCCTCTTTAAGGCTGGATTTCAAACCTTAGGCACTTCGTTCCTGGGTGTCTCCTAGGTAAAGTCCTTGAGAGGACAATGTGGAGATAATGGCATGACAAGAAACTAAGTGGAATCAGAAGTAGGAGCGCTTCCATCTCTCTTTGCGCACTTGGAATGTTGGGAGGTGTGTGCACATGTGAGTACATGAAGGGGTGGGACTTATTCATGGAGGGGGCAGAGGGGGCAGGACTTGTCCCTCTGGCTGCTCAAAATGATGTGAGGAATGCACTATGAAAATACTGACTAGTACTATAACAAGCTGCCTAACTTGAGTCAGATCAGTGGTCCATCTTAGCCCAGTATTGTCACAACCTGAAATGGCAGCAGGTTTCAAATCCAGCTCTCCAGGGTCTTCAGCAGAGGCTACACCCAGGCATGTTGCCAGAGACCTTCTGGGATCCCCGGTCGGAGCCTCACCCAGGTGTGCTACCAGAGATCCTGAATAGGAGATACTGGGGACTGAATTTGGGACCTTATACGTGCAAACCATGCAAACCACCTGAGCCACGGCACGCTGTACTGCTAAGTGACTGTAGTTATGGGACATAGTTATATAAAACTAAATAAGCACTGAGACGCAAGAGCTGCTGCAGGCTATGAGTGCAACCACATGAGCTGAGGAGGGACCATTCCCTGTGTGGCCCCCCCAAGGAGGAGGAGGAGGAGCTGGACAGAGAATCAGCAGGCTGGCATTTCGTAGTTAGGCTGCCATGAGCCTGCCCAAGCTGCAGCAAGTGCATTGTGTGGTGACCCTCTATAGCTTTGGGGCCTGCTCCTTCTGCTACTTAGTTCTGATGCAAGATAGCTGTATTATACAGTGGCACTAACGTCAAGGCAGCCGTCCCAAACTCTCTGGTGCCTAGCCTGGCAGGACCTCACATTATGACCAAAAGTGGAGGAAATCAAGTCATGTTACTAATGAGAAGAACGTTAGGTCTTACCTCCAAGTGTTGGAAAACAGACTAGTTCCACTGAAGTATCACAACCCTTCCGTTATGCTGCTTTCTTAGAGAAGCTAATCACAAGTTAACATTCCTGCTAGGTCAGGAGAACATGTAATTATCTGCCGCCACGTTGGTTAAAGGTTTCATAACGGATAGCTGTGTGCAAGTGTCTTTCCAAAAGCATAGCCAACATTTAAAAGAATTCGAAGTACCTTTTAAAGATGATAATCAACCACTTAATTCCATCCTTCTTGTGAAAATGACCCACTCTTCGACCTTAAAAAGAGGAGAAATACAAAAAAACAAGAAAAAACCCCACAACCCCCTGCTAATATATTCCTTGCTGAGTAGCAGTGCACTCTGCCTGATACCAAATGATGTCTTTGATATTGCATTCATGCTGAGATGATAATAGGTTAGGGCTCAGAACTCGCTGGAAGGTTAGCAAGATCAACACTAGAATTGGAGATCTGTTTTATCTCCATTAAGGGATTCTTTTCTATAATACTCAACTTGTAAGATCAGATGATAATATTTTTTTTGCCCTGCTTAACTGCATTATGGAGCAGATGATGTGGTTGACTTTTGTATGGGAAAATATTAATTAATTAATTATTATTATAATTATGATTGCACAAGCAGTGTAACTGGCATAACTGGCAGTGTATAATCATTAATTAGAGACAAGACCCTGCCCTGAGAGACTTACAGTCTATTAAAGACAAGGAAGAAGAGAAAATTGTGAGGCGAACATAGGGAGAGACAGGGATGTATTCACAATGTTGAGAAGTCTCAGGTTCATGTGCTGAGAACACACTATGGATTAGAACTGGAATGAGTACCTGCAAAGTTGGCAGTCTGTCACCTAATTGGTAGCGGTGGGAATTTCTGTTTTGGATAGAACCGAAACAAACTGAAAACGGCCAAAAAAATTCAATGCAACCCACCCCTCCCGCAACAAACAAACAAAAAACCAAAACGGAACTGAGAAACGAAAATCTCAGAGAACTGAAACAAAAAAGTTTTAAAACAAACAAAACTGAAAATAGTTCCAGAGACCCCCTCCCTACTAATTGGTTCCTGATTAGTACCGGACAGGTTACCCAATATACCGGATTTTCCAACTTTCAAAACTGATTTTTCTGGTTTCTGTCCTGATTTCTCATGTTTCTGTCCCACTGTTTCCTCAAACTGATTTACCAACTGGTAGTCGGTAAATTGGTACCAATAATTCCTAAATTTTCCAGTAATTAGGTACCACTACCCAACTGGCACGTGGGTAGTCCATCAGGTACAAGACACAGTGCCCAAAATTGAGGATATTACCCATGGATAATAAATCAGGTAATTCCAGCTCTACTCAAAGAGGTCTAGAGGCCTATTAAATGAATCATGTTCTGATGTTATTTACACTGGGGTAAAATCATGCTATCTCCAGTGACCTCGGTGCAGTCGGTCAAAATTTATTCTATACTGGCTGAAATGAAAATTTGACACGTCCACACAGCTGGTCACTTCAAGAAGAACAGCTGGTGTTTAAAGCATTTAAACCCTTCGGAATCTTGCCTGGCGATGTCAGCGGAGGATTAAGGCAGAAGTCTAGTTGAGACTCAATTAACTTGTACTTCTGCGGCTTTTTGAAATTTAAATATTTTTCAATATGATCAAAAAGCCGCTTAAAAATATTATGCTGCTCTTTGTCACCTTTCGGATATTAATATGCCTAACCATTGCCTGCTGCTTAAATTTCCTCCTATAAATAAGAGGGCTTTTAGCAATTTCCTGAGCACATGATATGAAAAGAGAGAGACCAAACACTGGAGGAAAAAAAAATATTGCTTAACATCCTGGAAGTATATTTAATCCATCCTTGACAGAAACAGTTTATTAAAACTTGTACTTGCTGCATAAAGGAATAAAACACTTTTGTTTGCATGTGTGTGTGAACATGTACATCCATGTATACAAGTCAGTAAGGTCATAATGTTTGGTGAAATGTTTTTTAAAACTCTGTCTGTACTACTTTGTACAGAGGTGGAGCTAAGTTGGAATTGGCCATAATCTGAAGGATGGAATGGGACCCACTGTACTACCTCCTCTCCAAGTGACAGGAGAGGCAGCTGGATCAGGGAGCTGGTAGTCTGATTTAGTTTTTTTTAAGTTTTCAGGAAGGGGGCAGCTAGGTTAGAATGGGCCCTGGTGCAGAAGATCCTCCCTAGGGAACTCCACTCCAGTGTGCATATGAATTCTACATGCATGCCCCCCTCCCACCTCCCTCCACACTCGTGGCCCCTGGTGAAGCTTCACCTGCAATTATAGCTACGTTCCTGGTTTTCTAGGGATGGGTGAACGCGGTTCGGAAGTTCAGAGTTCAGACCGAACTCGACCAGTTCGGTTGACCGAACCGAACTTCCGAACTGAACTCGATTTTTGAACTGAACCAAATTTCCGAACTTGGCTCTGTTCGCCCATCCCTAAAAGATAATATTCCATTTAGTTCAATGGGGTTTGAATTTCCGAGCAATTAGTTCGGAAGTTCGGACCGAACTCGAATAGTTCAGTCGACCGAACTGAACTTCTGAACTGAATCGAATTTCCGAACTGAACCGAACCGAATTTCTGAACTCGATTCTGTTCGCCCATACCTACTGGTTTCCGTTTTTTCAGTTTGGTTATTTTCGGCTTTCGGTCATTTTGGTTGCATAGTTTTTGGCAAACACAGGACATAAGAGTGCAAATATTTCTGAAAATATCAAAATGACCACAAAATAACAAAATGAAAAAATGAAATGGAATAACCAAAATGGCTACCCAATAGTGCACAAATGGATACTAGTTATTTTCCAAACCACAGTTTCCAGTTTCAGTTTGGGTAGTGTAGCTTTAATAGACTCACTCGTTTGAGGGGGGGGTACCCCTTTTGAACTCTAATAACTTTGGTATAGATCAAGGGTTTGGCTACTATGAAGCAAGGGGGCTTGGTTAAGCCCAGGTCCTAGGTGTAGGGGACCCTCTGCAAGCAGCCAAAGCATCACAAGGAAAGCATCACAAGGAAATTTTCAGGGTGGGTGGGGGAGTGAGTGAGGCCAAACCTGTGCCTCCACCCAGTCTGAAAATTGTGCAACCGTGCTCAGCCCACTTGCAAAGAGCCCTGTCAAGAAGGGAATTTTAGAGTGGGCAGGAGAGTAGCGCTGAACTATATTTCCTTCGTGGTGAGGACACAGCTTCTTCCCATATGTTGCATTATGAACCTGAAGGTCAGCTGTGGGAGCCTTCTACTAGGGATGGGCGAACGCAGTTTGGAAGTTCAGAGTTTGGTCTGAACTCGGCCTGTTCGGATGATGGAACCGAACGTCCGAACCGAACGCTGGAACGGCCGAACAGTTCAGAAAAGTTCGGATGAGTTCAGGGGTGGGAGAAACGTGACTGGAAGGTGGAAAAAAATGTGACTGGAAGTGGGAGGCAGCTGAGGAGCAGACTTCTTGGCACCAGGGGTGGTTTCATGGTCAAACAAACAAAAAAATCGAATTTGGTTTCAGGTTTGGTATCGATAGCGCTATTTTCAGTTGTTCAGCCAAGTTTGGCCGAACCGAACTCCGCCGAACCAAACAGCCGAACCCAAACTTGGATTTCGGACCAAACGACCGAATTGCAGAACATTCGAACGGTGTTCTGTTCGCCCATCCCTACCTTCTACAAGTACGATCACTACACAAGGTCCATATGGCAAGGGCACGCAAAGTACGGATGCTTTGAAGCAGCCATTCCAGTTTCACAGACAATTTCCATGAAACCGGAATGGCTGTCAGAATTTGAAGGGATTTCCCATCAGAAATCCAATCGAACAGTTTTGCGCAAGCACGAAATGACAGACCCCATTCTGTGCAGGCGCAATACGGGGGCTGCCATTCATTGCATGTAAAATGGCCACCGCTGCCATCTTGTTGTACGGCGGCCACCATCTGCACATGTGCAAAATCGCTGCTGCCATTTTTCACGTTTGTTCCAATCGGAATTCCGAAAAATTAAATTTAGCCCTAACACAAACAGGCATTCCTGGTGGTTGCTCCATGGTCCTAGAACTCTTTTCAAAGCCTTTGGTAGCAGTCAGATTAGAAATCCGAATGAATGAACGAACGAACGCCTTTGTGCTTTATATTTTGACCCCCAACTGGATCATGTTAATGAAAATACTCTTCTTGGTGGATAAATAGGGGATTATTTTTTATTTCCCCCTGCATGGATTTGCTTTTATCTGTGAGGATGTGGATTCTAAATGCAACTCACATTCTTTCGTATCAGCACAGGTGTGCACCAGCATGCAAATGGGGCTTCAGCAAGCACAGATTTCTGCAGAGAAATTAAATGTGGGCATTTGGGAAAGAGCCTTGTTTACTTATCTGTTAAGTGGTTGTATGCAAAATAAGGCGGCTACATTGGAGAGGGATGTGCACCTGCATGCATACTATTTCTACTCTGGATGGGAGAAGAAAAAGAATGGGGCCATGGTCTTCTATGTGTCAATATTTAGGGGAGAGAGAACGAAATTGGAACAAATCAAAACTAACTTGAATGTCTGGACAAATCTTGCATCGAGCTAAGTCTAAACCTTAAACTGAAGTTCTAAACCAGTGTTGGGGAACCTCTGGTTTTGGCCCTTGGATCCAGTCCCTACCCTCAAACTATGAAAGAGATTAATTTTTTCTCCCTTCAGGGAAATATTTCAAGTAAGGAGAAATGACTGTAGAGCAGGGGAGGGGAACCAGCATTCCCTCTTGTGGGCCTCTTTGAAAATTAGCCCAAGCTCCATGGGCTTCCTAGGAGTTGGGGAATGGGGGCATGATTAGAAACGGTGCTCAGGATATGGGGAGGAAGGGGAAAGGTCCAGAGCCTAGAACCGTACCATGGATTTGTCTCATATTCTTGACTGTACGCCCTCATCTCTGTTCCCTTTCTCAGTTCAGGAAGGGGCGCCCCGTTGCGCCCAACAGCTTGCTGCATGGGGGGCGCGTATGTGCACATGTGCGCCCGCCGTCTAGCTGGGCGATGCACTGGCGGGCTGTGTAAGTGGCCTGTTGGATTGAACCCAATGTTTTAAAATTAATCACATAACCTTATCTAGTAGGATTTCTCTCTGGATGAATACAGCCGACAGCTCTATAATAGCTAGGATTTCTCTCTAGACATTTGTAGCATTGCAACATTCTCTCTAGACATTTGTAGCATAGCTCAAATGGTAGCTGAACTCAGTAAATGGTAGCTGAACTCATTTGAAACTATGTGGGGGCTGGGCTTTTCAAGAAATCACAGAGCTGGAAGAAATCGCTGAGGGTTATCTACTCCAGCCTCCTGCCATTAATCAGGATCCACGGTACCTACAACTTCCCGAGAGATGCTTGTCTAACTTATTTTGAATGAAAGACGTCCAGTTATGGAGCCCCCACCACAACCTCACTTGGTAAATAATTCCACCATCTAATTGTTCTAATTACAGCTGAATTGGGCACCCAATTTATTGTCTGCAGGCAATACTTGCAATTCCAGACACCGCAATGGCAGGTACCCAATGTGCTACCCAAGCGCCAATCGGGTACGCAGTTATTCCCCCAAATCAGGAATGACTGATTACTAAATTGGTAAATCAGTTCAGGAAAGTAGCAAAAAATGGGACGGAAACTCAAAAAAATTGAGACCGAAGCTGATATTCTGGGACCGGAAGTTGATATTCTCGGACATCAGGTACCCAAATCTGGCACTAATCTGTGCCGATTAGTACATGACCACTGCAGGTCGATTAGGGTACTAGAAATTCTATGAGTATAGCCATTTGTGTGGGTACTCAATTCAGCTCTACAGACGATGGGGCCAATCCCATGCCCCATAGAAACATGCTGCAAATGGTGCGCAACTCCAGCATGGGACTTATGGCACCTGTGCAAACCATGTACATGGGGGCACCGCATGTGTGGGGCATGGGATAGGCCCCTCTGCTTCTGTTGATGCAACTCAAAATGGCATTCACCTTCTTAGCTGCTGTATTGCATTGTGTTGACTCATATTAAGTCTTACTATAACTCTCAGATCCTTTTCAGAGGTACTAATGTCTGGCCAGTTATCTCCCATTTTGTATATGAACTTTGGATTTTTGTCACCTATGTGAATATAGCTCCCTCATTTTTTTTTAAAAAAAACCCTCTAAGGAACAGCCTCTTTTTGAACCAATTATTTGATTGAATCAGGACTTGAAAATAATATGATGACTTTATTAGGTTATTTCCCGCTCAGCTTTAACTGAAAAATCATTGTCAATAAAACATGATGAGCTCAGTTTTATTTTAGATAATAAGAGCAATGGAAATTTTTAATAGCAATCTTTTTATTTCCAGCAGTAATGAAAGCACCTCCTGCTTCTTAAGATGGATAGAGTCACAAGAAAACGAATGACACTTTTTTCTTTTTTTTTTAGCGGGAATGCACGTGGGCTGAATTCTTTGATGGGGTAAGCTGACAGAGGATGTGTCAGCGTTGTAGGGTTGTGGGGTATCCGGGGTGTGGGCGGACATGGGGGGGGTGGGGATGGAAGGTTTCAGGACCAGGGTGTAACCAGAGGGGGCTCTCCCCAGGCCCATGGGTGTGGGAGAGCATGCAGGGGAATTAGCAGCCCCCTGGTCACGACCTTCACCCCCTGTTTTATCAGGGTCTACGTTACATGGGTACCCCAAGAGGGTTCCACCTTGGCCTCCAACCTCCCCTTATAACCAAGGCCTTCCCCGCCAAGTAGCGTCTGTGCCGGGCTTATAGCCCTGTGGGGTCCCTTAACCAGTCCGAAAGCGGGTGTCCGCCCTTGGGAGGTCTAGTCCCACTGTCAGGATCCCTCTGCGGGTCCCTGCTAGGTCCCTTCTCTCTGACCTGCTCCGTCTGTGGGTCCTCTGAGGAAGGTGGCTCCCATCCGGGTCCCTGGACTTCCGGGCTAGGAGTCTCCAGTCTGGAGGGGAAGGGAGCTCTGGCAGGCAGCTCCTTCCCCTAGCTTCCCCCTTCTCTAACTGAGCTTCAGGCCTTTATAGGCCTTGGGCACGCTCAGTGTCACCTGGCCTCACTGAGCATGATCCTCAACCTACTTCCTGTTCGCCTAGGCCTTGTAATAGAGGTGCTACCTGGCCAGGCCCTATTGAGCATGCTCCAACCCTGAAGCATTTTAACCCAGGCCCTGTACTCGAGGTGCTTCCTGACCAGGGGATGCCACCCTATTACACAGGGCTTGGAGGCAAGACTGGATTGGGGCCAGGTGAACAAAGGACCAGGCTGAGGGAAAGGGCTACAGGAGAGGCAGGGCATAGAGAACACGACAGGGACGAGATAAGAGTAAGCACAAGGGAGCAAGACCAGAGGGGGAACAAGGGAGCAAGACCAGAACAGAAACAAGAGAGGAGAGAAACAAGAACTTGGGACAAGACAAGGACCAAGAACAACAGAGGGGTGTAAGGTGGGGAAAAGGTACAAAAATATAGAATGAGACCAGGACAAGACACTAACCAGAGCGCGTGGGGGGAGAGAGGCGGGTTGTTCCACACAACTTCCTCATGCTGCTATCAGCAAGCCTTATATGCTGACTGGAAGCCAACCAGGAAGATGGGAGGCATGACAAGGGCTAGATAGACGTGGGGCGGGGTCAGGACAAGACTTGGAGGACTCGTGGGGGGAATGGCAGCACCACAGACAGGCTGAGGCGTTGGCATCACCGCTTCAGGAATCCTGAAGGTGGGGGGTTCAAGGCCAGGGCCTGACAGGACACGAAGCAGAATTAACACAAGAGCAGGCAACAAAAGCAAAGCTGACTGGCTCTGCTTTTGTGATGGTTCCAATGTAGTGCTGTGGAAGAGCAACTTTAGCAGAGGGTGGGGAGCTGTCACGGCTAGAGGTGAAAAGACCAGCTAAACTCAAGCTTGCAAGCATTTCTCGCTATGTCGAACACCCAAGTTCTTGGTGAGAAACATTTTTTTTTTAAATTGCACATGTGCCTACCACCCTTAACCAAAATGGCAGTGGTAATGTCGTTGCCATTTTGGTTAAGGGGAGCCAATTGCACACGGGTGAAAAGGGCCACCTCCCTTAACCAAAATGGCGGTGATTCTATCGCTCAATTGCAGGCTCTTTAGCGCATGCGCAGTGATTTTTGATTATTATTATTTTTTGTCGAGAACTCAGCCAAGATATCCGGGTACTCTGTTCATCCCAGGACAAACTGAGCACTGGGATTGTGAAGATATTTCTCGCTTTTGCGAGATTTCATTTCAGTCCTACTCACTGCTGTTGCTGGGAGCCAGGCAGGGGTTGTCACTGACCTATACATGGGCTAATGTGTGTGTGTGTGTGTGTGTGTGTGTGTGTGTGTGTGTGTGTGAGAGAGAGAGAGAGAACAAACAGGGACAACCTGAACAGAAGGACTGGGTAGNTGTGTGTGTGTGTGTGTGTGTGTGTGTGTGTGTGTGTGTGAGAGAGAGAGAGAGAACAAACAGGGACAACCTGAACAGAAGGACTGGGTAGTGGTGAAGGCAGCATAATCCATGGCGGTGGACACTGTAATCACATGGAGCTGGGGTAGTCCGTGAAGGGGCATTGGGGGTATGAGTGGCCGGTGGCACTGGAGCCTGGGGTGGATGGGGAGCATTTACTGGAAAACTGCCATGCCATGGACTGGGAGAGGTAGTGAGTAATTTTTCCAGACAGGCCGGGGCTGCGCTGGAGCAGGGAGAAAGTACCGGGCAGTCAACTTCAGGACTCTGTTAGCCAGCAAAATCCACCTGCTAATCGATTCCTGAAGCAGGCTTCTGGGTACCACCTCCTCACTCATGCCTATTCAGAAAACTTCCAAGAGCAGGAGCTTCAAGAGAAATCTAGAAATCAAGCCGTTCGCACTAAAACTTGACAACGCGGCCCACGCTTAATTGCTTTGTTGGATCAAGGACTCTTAATGTCATTTGCCGTAATCATCTTCCTCCCTGTCCTTTCAAAGCCGAAAGTTCAAGAAGGGGGAAAAGACATCCCCTCCACGATGTTTCAGTCTTTTCATTCAAAAAGGTCAGCCTCTCTGCATTTCTGGCTTTTGAAAGAGTTTTGACTGGCCCCCACCTGCAGACTGTGCTGAGTAGAGATTAAGCCAAATTGGAAACAAATATGTCTTTCTATTCTAAAGCCAATTACATCAGCATCTGCCTTTCTTTCTCCCCCCCAGTAAAATGATGGGGTTTGGACAGCCGCAATCAGAGCTGGAATTGTGGGCTCGACGGCACTTTTAGTTGTGGATTGATGACAAAGAGACTGAATGATCTCCATAGGTACATGTGATTGAAATAAGAAAAAATAAAATCCAAGAGGTGTTTGACTCAGAGGAAGAACTTTCTTCGACATCCTCTTTCCTTTTGAATTTTCTAGGCATGGAAACAAAGGCTATTCATTTATGAAGGCAGGGGACTTTGTTTGCCTCAGCATCTCATTTGAAGCTGGTGGCTGTGCATGCCCAATATTGATAGAATTGTTCAGCTACATGGAGTTTATTAATACCGAGGACATCTATCCTAATCCCTTCCTTCTTTAGGTCTCAGATCCCTGCTGCTTGAAAAGATATCCCTTCCTGACCCCAAGAGAATAAAAAGATGGAACAGTTGCAAATATACCTGTCTCTGCTGTTATGTTGTCCTTCCTCTCCTATTCCCTGTTGTGTCAAATTCTTTGGCAGGCATTCATTGCTTAATTTACAGCTAAAACAGGTAGTGGATTTATCATTCATGGGTAGTGATGAAACGAGTACCTTAAAAAAACACAACAGTATGCCAGATGAATTTCCGGTACCCAAATTGACCTGAGAACATCGAGTACTGCTCAGTACTGGATTTTGACCCAATTTGGGTACCCAGTGCCATTCACAGAATGTTGACTTCCGGTGCTGATTTCTTGACTTCTGCACTGATGTTCCACACTAAACAAAAATCGGTACAGGAAATTACCATTTTTTTGAGGTTTTGGGTACCTGATTGGTAATAGCCCATCAACTAATGCAGTACCTAAAAGTGCAAGTATTATCTGCTGGTAGCAAACCAGCTCTGTCTGGATATTTCCCACATTTTTCAGTAGCCCTTTGAGCATAGGAATATTATCTGTGACCGAAAGTATTCAGGTTTGTTGTTTTGGTTACGGCTGCTTAGTATTTCAGTTATGTCATTTTCAGCAATTGCACATATATAGTGGTGTCCGTGTTGCCAAAATGACATAATCAAAACTCTGAAATGACCGAAATAACCAAACCAAAAGAACAAAAATACCCCAACCCCAAATAACCATGATAGGTACCCACCAGGGTGTAAATGCATATTTGGTTATGATCCAAATTGCCATTTTTGGTTTAGGCAGGATATATTCAATGTGTTGTTCTGTTTTGGGGCACTTAATGATTATTTATTATTATAAGCATTTGTATAGCGCCAGCTGTGTACCTGGCGCTTTACAGAACAATAAGATAGATGCGGTCCCTGCCTATGGCTTACAGTCTAACAGACACGGAGGAGGAAGACAAGGAGAGGGGACATAGGGAGAGACAAGGGATAAATTACTTTCAAGCGGATGCAAAGTCTCAGGTGCACGTGCTTGGCTTGCGGATGTACAGATTCATTCCTTGTTCGCGAGCTCTCTGGGGAGAGATTATATTTGCTAGGGATGGGCGAACGCGGTTCGGAAGTTCGGAGTTCGGACCAAACTTGACCAGTTCAGTTGACCGAACCGAACTTCCAAACTGAACTCGATTTTCGAACCGAACCGAACTGAATATCTGAACTCGGCTTGTTCGCCCATCCCTAAAATATAATATTCCATTTAGTTTAATGGGGTTTGAATTTCCAAACTTTGTTCGGAAGTTCGGACCGAACTCGAATAGTTCGATCGACTGAACTGAACCTCCGAACCGAACCGAATTTCTGAACTGAACCGAACCGAATTTCCAAACTTGGTTCTGTTCGCCCAGCCCTAATATTTGTGTTATTTGTGTATACGTGGTCTTGACTAGGACCATAAACTTCTCCTCTAGCATGTTCATCATTACGCTAGAGTAAGGAGTGATCTACCCAACTGTAAAATGCCTGTATAACAGGGCAGGGGTATCATAGGGATGGTTTGAAATAGCCTTTCCATTTCTGTGGAACAGTTCTGCAGAAATGGAAAGGATGACAAAAGTTCAATCGGAATTCTGGCTGAATCATTCTGTGTAGGCGCAAAATGGGCACAGACATATTACACATGTGCAAATGGCCGAAGTTATTTTCATCATTCCGATCAGAAATCTGGATGAAATTTCATTCACAGAAGAGAATGTACAAATAGAAAAGGTACCAACTAAACAAATGAACAAATATATAAAACAAACAATGTATAATGTATATTGGCTTCCTCCAGCAAGATTTGCTGCTGTTGGGAGCTCTCCAGGGTGCTGAGAAAGCCTGAGACTCACTGATGAGGAAGGTCAGGAAGCCTGCACAAAAAATTCAGTCTGCAGTCATGGCCAGTGTGTCGGAGTCTGCTGTGCAAAGGACTCCAGGATGACTGAAAAGAGACTGAACAGAGGAGGAAAAAAAGAGCTGGGAAGCTGTGGAGAAGTGCTTGCCCTAACAGCGTATATTGAGTGCACGGTGAGTGGCTTCACAGCTAAAGTGACCTTCCATTGTACTTTGGGGGAAGAGAAAGGACTCTGGTTCTACAAGCCTAACGTAGCATGCGAGTGCACCCTGACAAAAGGAAAGAGGAACAAGGTGTTAAGAGAACTTGGGGTCTGAGAAGGGTCACACTCCCCACTGCCCCATGCTCCAGAGCTGCCCAGAGCAGCCTGAGCAAGTCAGATGGGAAAGATCAGGTTTCCTCAAGGATCCATGGAGAAGAAACCACATATACGGTAACTAAAGCTACAGCTTAAAGAGACTATGGGTACAGTGGGACTGGGGGGAAATTATGTTGGGTATGCCCTCCCGTCCCAAGCTTGATTGTAAAAGGCTTGGGGATGGCTTGGTATTATTTTGGCTCAAACCCAAAGACTTTAAAGTAAAAAATATTATTTATTTATTTATATTTATTAAATTTTTACCCCGCCCCTCCTGAACACAGCTCGGGGCAGCTTCCAACAATAAATACAATTTAAAACATGACATCGTGACTGCAGTGGTCATATATTTAATCCTAAGGGAGTGGTTCCTGCATCGACGTACCACATGAGAAGAGAACATAATTACAGGAGTTTAATTTTTTTATCCTCACAAAACAGCTCTGTGCCACCCCCCCAAGGGTGTGAAAACCTGTGCATGTGTGTGTGTGTCATACACTAGAATTTGTGGGGCCCAGCGCAAAGATAAAATGCGGGGGGGGGGGAGGGGGTAGTGACTCCACCCACTTTCCCATATCTCCATTCCTTCAAAGGTGCACTCTACTGGGCCCTAGAGGTGGTCGTGTTTGGGATTATACTGGGAAAGGGTGCACTCTGCTCTTGTCAAATTGGTGGCCTCTGTAAGGCCTCCAGAATACCTCAAAATACCAGGTAGGTATTACCATGATCAAGTTAACGAGTTATGATTTTCCTGATTGGTAAATGATAAATTGGTACCAGAGCTTGGAAAAACTGAGATGGGAATTCAAAAACATCAGGACAAAAAAATGAGGACTTGATCACTCAGTTAGTCTGTCAAGCAGTAAACAGGTACTGATTAGTACCCGATGTTACTGGGTTGAGTCGATTATCGCAATTCTGACAGATATATCTGTTGTTCCTGGTACTCGTTTCAACACTCCAGACACCTTATCCTGTAGACTGTCTGGGCTCATTCTAGCCTGAAAATATCCTGATATATCAAGGCCGTATAGTATAAAAATGTATTCAGGAGCACATGGGAAACACCAGCATTATATTTTTGTCCATACTGCAGTCTTGTCCAGGCCATGGATAACGGTGACATGGATTTTATTTGGCAGGAAATTCAAGCTAGTCTGCTGCTGTTGTTGGAGAGAATTTAATACTCCTGATGGATTCTAGTGAGGTAGGGAAAGCTCAGCATCTGCCTCATCCGTCAAGTGCCGGCCGAGGCGTAGGAGACCACTTTGAGCTATCCCAGGAGAGAGTCACCAAGCATGTAATAACCCAGCTGCAGCTGACGGCATCTATCTTCTACCAGGCTTCATCCCGATTCCTTTCTAGCTGAAGCAGAAGGGCTGTAGATTTTCTTCCCGACACTTGCTTAATGTTGCAGTCACCTGGTAGGAAATCAGTGCCTTTCTAAAGCTTGAGTAGCAAGTGGTGGGATGCAGTATGGTAGGCTGGCGTCATAATCACTTGAGTTATCACTCCCGCAGCCCTACTCCAATTACAGCCGGTGTTTCCAACGGCATTGGTGTTATGTAAAAATGCAAAGTTGAATTCTTTTCCAGTGACTGTTGGGCCGCCACACAGAGTAAAGCTGAAATTCATAAATAACATATAGACGCTCATTAAACAAGTGTCTGTTTTCATAGGGTATTTTCAGACGTTACGAGATCACGCTCAACCGCAGTCAATTCCCTGTGGTGGGGAATGGTCCCGTAACATCTGTTGGGGAACCGGAAGTCCCCCCCCAGATGTTTACCAAACTCAATCCCCGCCAGGAATCACATTCACCACGCGATCAGCTGAATCCGTGGGGCCGGCGCCGATCGCGTGGTGAAGGTGATTCCCGGCGGGGATGAAGGGGCCCGTCACGTCCGGACGGGGATCACGGCCCGGAATCCCTCCCGGGATTCCGGCCTGTGGTCATTTCGGGCGGACGCTGCAGCTGCATTGGCTGCGGTGCCCGCCCATCTCCCCAGAGGGCGGGCAGTGAGGGAGCATGGAGGTGGTGGGGCCGTGCGGTCGCACGTTGCGCCGTGCGGCCCTGCCCCCGCCGGGATCCCCGGCACGTCTGTTGGCCATGTCGGAGTGATCCCGGCGGGGAATTGCAGGGTTGTTTCCGTGATGGGGCGAAGCCGCCCCGTCACATCTGAAAACACACATATTGATCCTGTGAGAAATTTTGGCACTTTGGTAGTCATAGAATTGGAAAGATCTACAGAGTCATTTGTGTAATGGCCAGGTCATCATGGGTGGCTGTTTAGGATGGGGACCCACAGTAAGGAAGTCAAGAACAGGCCTGGAACAAGTGTCATAGGATCAGAAGGGAAACAGGACAAGACAATGGGTATTTTCAGACGTTACGAGATCACAGTCAACCACAGTGAACCACGGTCAATCCCGCAGCGGAGCCAAAGTGCCCTGAAAGTCTGTTTTGCGGATGCCAGATGTTTACCACAGTTAATCCCCACCAGGGGTCAAAAATAACCATGCTTCCAGAGCTCCAGCTCGGACCATCTCCAAAAGCACCGTGGTCAAAGCAATTCCCACCGGGAAACAGAAAAAAGTAACGACTGAACGGCAACCACTGGCTGGAATCAAGCAACATGATTCCCAGCCGGGGACAAAGCACGCAGCGTTGCTGCCAGGCAACCAGCAACAACGCAGGGCGGGGAGGGAGATTTAAAGGGCACACAGCAGCAGGGGGATGTGGTGGGATGGAGCAAGGCACAAGGGAGAGGAGAGCGGAGGGCGACAGAGCAAGGGAGGAGGAGGAGGAGGAGGAGGCGCAGGCAGAGGAGGCAGTGGCCATGCTGCACATGGAGGCAGTGGAGGGACAACAGCAGCAGCAGCCAGGACGAGCTGCCCTGGTGCCTTCCGGGTGCTTTGACCACGGCCCGGGATCGGGGTAACGTCTGTTGAGCTGCCCCGGGCCGTGGTCTGCCAGTCCGATTCCCTGCCATGGTCTCGCTCCCATCACGTCTGTTTGGGGTCTCTCTTGCCCGCAGGGGGTGGTTATCCAGTTTGCCACCACTGGAAATCCACTGTGGTGAATCGGGCACCCGTAACGTCTGAAATCACCCAATGACAGCGCAAATAGTGTGTCAGTACTGGGAAGTAGTGCTGAAGGAGGATCTTTGGCCTGGTTCCGATTCCAACAGAACTGGGCGTTTTATTCAGTCCATCAGAACTTGGACCGAATAAAATTTTTTCGCATGTGCCAAATGGTTCGGTAGGAACTGGGACTGAAAAGTTATTTTGGTTGGAATTCCGACTGGAATTCCAGTAAGCCATTCCAATTTCGCAGAACCTCCCCACAAAATCAGAATGGATTTGGGTTTTTGTTTTTTTTACCCAGCTCTACTGGGAAGCAGTCCAATCAGGCAAAAAGAAAAAGGGTCAATCCAAAGTACAAGTCCAAAAGACAAACCAGGAAGTCAGGAAGAAGGAAGTCTGCTTAGGGGGCTGGAGCAAAAGCTGGAATGCAGATGCTTGGGGTGTGCAATTTCATATTGTTTAATTAATTGTCAAAATGAATGGCGCTCCATTCATTTTTGTAACTAAGGTAACAAAAACGAACGAATAAGCAAACAACATTCATTTGATTTCATTCATTCATTTTCATTTTTTCATTTTATTTTATTTTATTTTATTTTTAAAAAAAAAAATCAAAGAAATCACTGCGCGTTTACAAAATGGCCGTTAGGCCCATTCTGTGCATGTGCAGTGATATTTGTTCCCAAAAAATGTTTTTAATAAAATGAAAAAAAAAATAAACAAAAATGCTAGAGTTCTTCACAAAGCACCCCCCCCCCAAACCAGTGTGTTTTTAAAACAAAAAAACCACACCAAAAACGAATTATGTGCCTTCTGCACACCCCTAGCAGGTGTTGAAGGCAGACAGGTCTGGAGATGAGCCAGGCGAGTGCAGAAAACCTACAGCCCTGGGAATTGATTAATTGCACTGGCAAATTCACCCGGAAGTGAGATGCCTTCATTCAGCCAATCCCTATAAAGGTCACACCCAACCTATCAGGAGCTCTGTGACTCAGGCTGATATCAGGCATGGGGAGGGGGGCGGGGTTGTTTGTATGCTCAGGTCAGAGCCATTAGCTGCTCCCAGGTGGCTCACTCAATAAGGCTCACCACAGATCTCTGGATTGGGCTGTTCCCTCCTCAAGCGAAGCACCATGCTGCACACGCACATCCTTACAATCCTTTTTTGCTCATTGCTCCGGGGCAGTCACAAACAGGCACCGGATTAGAGCTGAAATGGATAGTGAGTGTCTTTGATACTTTAAAACTGACTATTTTCAATCTATCAGGTGCCCAGTTGATAACCGGGAACCAAACTGGGCACTCAGTTACCTGAAAATAGCTGGTATTACTGTGACCGAGTTACCAGTTTGCCAGTTACCATTTTTTACCAATCAGTAAAAAATGGTAAATCACTACCCTAATCAGGATGGGAAGTAGAACGAACGGTAACCGAAGTCTGGATGAAAAATGATAAATCAGTAGATCGGGTGGCCTGTTGGGTATTAATCGGATACCGATTATGAACTGATGTTACCGAGTCAGGTCAACTATCCGAATTTTGACTGGTATGCCTGTTTCTTCAGGCCCTCGTTTCAGCCCTTCATTGGATCTTCACCATCTAATTTGAAAACAGTGGCTATATCTGTGAAGAGGAATGGGTTGCGTGGGGTGATTTTAGACGTTACGGGTCTCCCTTTTACCACGGTCAATCCTCTGTGGTGGAGGAGGGCCCGTAACGTCTAAAGGGGGGCGGGTGGCCGGAGAAGCATGGGGGGGGGCTGTGCAGTCGCATGTCGCACAGCCCTGCCCCCTCCCTGATCCCCGAGTGGAATTAGACCAGCACGTCTAAAGGACAGACGGCCTGATTCCTGTCCGGGATCCGAAACGGATCCCGGACTGTGGTAACAAGGGAGGCTGGCACGTCTAAAATCACCCTTTGTTTCATCCCTAGTTTGGCATTTTTTATGTTCTTATGGCACTGGTGAAGTTTGGGTAAGGTCACTCCCAGGAACTTTGCCCTTGTACTGAGGGGGGGAATGGAAACTTTAATGAACAACTTCAGAGGGGATTCTAAATTTAATTTGACTAGCTCTGGATGAGAGACAGAAAGCATTATCCACAGGAAGACTAATCCTTGTCATTATTCCTAGCATGTAGACCGCTTTGTGGTTAAAACCCAGTCTCCTCAAAGACTGTGCTTCTGAATCATAAACGTGTAGCTAAAAGTAAATCAGGTCAGTCTAGTTCAATCTCAACAGTGGCCAAGGCCTCTTTGGTGTTAAAAGACCCCACCACTGGCAGATTTTGATAATCTGTCCCCCTTGATGGTCTCATCTTTATCCCGAGGAGTACTTAGAGATTGTTTTAAACCCTGAAGCACGAGGTTTTTTTTTTTTTAATCCATTCCCCAAATTTAGCAGCATTCACTAATAAAGTGCTGGCTATCTGTATGACCTGTATAGAACTCCAATCCCTCCCTGAGTCGTTGACTCTAGATAAATTCCTGAGATTAATAAATTTAATCTTGTGTCTCATGTTCGTCCTGCTCAAAGAAATCACCCTGCAATTTACTCAGCCTGAGATGTGACCAAGGGCATAACAAGGTCTTTGAGCAGGGAGGAGAGGCTTGGTTGGATTACTGAAGCCATGCTCCGTGTGGGATCCAGGGAAGTTGGAGCAACATGCAAAATGGTGGTGTGGCCCCTTTCCAAACACTGAAATGTTTGACACACACTGAGTGGTGTTTTAGCATTTAGTTATTTGGTATTTTATATTTATGGTGATATCATAGCCCCGGGTCTGCTGACCTTCCACCGGGCCTGTAAGTCCTGGTTGTTCGTCCAGGCCTTCGGGGAAGGGAATGGGTAGGGTGGGAGAGAAGGGCGGGGGGGTAGGTTGATTGTTTTTATCTTATTTAATTGGTTCTCCCTTTTTGTCTGTTTTATTGTATTTAGTGTTTTTATTTTAAAACGTAGCTGTTGTGAGCTGCCCTGAGCCGTCTGTTGACGGAAGGTGGTGGGATATAAATTTTAAAATAAATATTATCTGGCAGTTCTCTCCCCTTCCCTTTAAAATACAAATGTGAATCAGAGGTGAATTGAATATCCCACAGGGATGTGCTCTCTGTCCGATTTAGGTGATTCAATCCAAATCCATCTGATCAGGTACATGGCTTGCTCTGCGGGCTGATATTGTTTGGTTCAAGTTGTTAGCCATTCTGTTTGGTTCGCTAGCGTTCAGTTTTGCCATCCATTTGCCTGTCCATTTGGTTCGGTTGTCATTTGGTTCAGTTCTGTTGAGTTATGCTGTGCAGTCTGGGTGGTTTGGGTTGAGTTAAGCCTTCTTGGTCAAGTTGGTTTGATCATTTGTTCCTTATTTCAGATTTGTCAAAAAATGGTACAGTCATTTCCAACTGAACCCCTAACAAAACCCCTTAACAAACAGGTGCAAACAGAAACCAAACCCCTTACAAACCAGACAGGAGCCAACCCCTATCCCAAACTGGATTAACCCTATAAACCTGAACCAAATGGCTCGAACTGGACCAAACCCCATTTTGGAATCGGAACAAACAATCATTCTAATCTCTGAACTGAACAAACAAAATGCTTGGTTTCGATCAAAATTGGAAGTGGGTGAAATTTTGACTTTACATCTGAACTCAACCCCCCCCCCCCCACCTGAATAACCCTGAACCAAACTGAATTCTATTTGAACCAAACAATATCAGAACTCTGCTCCAACTCAGACATTCACTCGCTGATCCGATCGGGGGAATAACAGCTGTGAATAAGTTATTCAATATTCGTTTCATCTCATGTGAATGTATTTGGTCCTTCTCTGTGACACAATGCAACAAGAAAGTCATAAAAGTACCAAATCATGAATAAGAACCAAAGCCAGCAAAATACTGCAACACCCAAGTAACAAAATGACAAATGCTGAAATAATGAAGGAACTAATTTTGCCATGGTGACAAAGACAAATTTGGATATTCATTTGTGGGAACAAATATGGGGAGCCATCTTCATGAATAGAAAAATACATATTCAATTTTTCAGACCTACATACCGTTGTAAATTATGTCCAGATCTAGCCCTCAGTATGGAGAGTAGAATAGGTGACAACTTCAAACTTGCTGTAAAACTACCATGAGCTGATTTATGCTTTGAGTATAAGAGGCGTAGTAGTTTGACTGAAGCTACTCCAGATTTACCCCGATGGGACTCATGGAAGGATATGACCATCTCTTTAACATGCTCTTGGCATGTCTTGCCTTGATGCGTCAAGGATTTTGCAAAATGAAAGGGTTGTATTATTTATGAAAATAAATATTTATTAATCGATAT
Source organism: Sphenodon punctatus (assembly GCA_003113815.1). Lineage (NCBI taxonomy): Eukaryota > Metazoa > Chordata > Lepidosauria > Sphenodontia > Sphenodontidae > Sphenodon > Sphenodon punctatus. The sequence continues at coordinate 10,200,086 of QEPC01007512.1, forward strand.
CTATACATATTTATGTATGCAAAAAGAAAGAGGCAATGGCTAAGGGACAATAGAGTGACCTTGCACGTGGAGAATCTTGCCAACATAAATCAAAAGGATATATACATATATACCAAGCCCCAGCATCAGGGTGTGTGTGATGCAAAGTATAAATAGGTAATATAAAGAATTGGCCTTATGAAAGTTTCCTAAAAAGTCCAGTGAAAAATTCATCTTATCAAGACATAAATGGGATGGGAATGGGATGTTAGTTCATTTATGAAAGCCAGTGAGGATGGGGCTTGTCACAGAATTATACAACTGCTGATGTTTCACAAATCCTGACTTGATTTTCAGTGTGGACCTTTTCACATTCTCTGTGGACACTAGAAAGGTTTGAACTAGGTCAGCACAAGTTCTCAGGCGATGGGGAGGAGAGTTCCAGTCCTTTGTGCCTTCTTTGATCACTTAGCCTGCATCTGCACAACTCTCTTTAAGAGTGGGTTGTGCCACAAAAACATTTGGTATGTTTAGCCCTAGAGAAAAGAAGACGATAACAGCTTTCAAAGATCTAAAACAGGGGTGGAGGACCTTTTCCCTTTGAGGGGCCACTCAGAGGTATTCAATCATAGTGGAGAAAGGAAGAGGAGGGTCTAGACTGGAGTGGAGAAAGGAAGAGGAGGGTCTAGACTGGAGTGGAGAAAGGAAGAGGAGGGTCTAGATTGAAGCAGAGCAGCCATCTCTCTCATGTGCAGTCCCATGTTATTGCACCGCTTCCAGCTGGCCATTGCCTCGGGCAACAACATAGCATTGTGGTTGCTCTAGCCTGCAACTCTGGTGCAGATGGGGTACCCGCACAGGCAGACCGTGGGCTGGGAAACCCGCCAGGTTCATTTAAACCCAACCCAGAGGGTGGGGGAGGGACTGGATGCAGGCAAAAGCTGGGGAGCACCCCTGGAGCAGTGTGGAAACACCCAGTGTGGAAACCCCCTCTTCGGATGTTTTCGAACACTGTCTATGATACTATAGGTCATGGGCGTAAGTGGAATTGTGTGCTCTTTAAAGCACTCTGCAGGCATCATCTTGGATGTGGGCAGCCCATTCTGAGCATGCCCAGAAGTTCTGAGCATGCTCAGAACAGGCTGCCCTTTTCAAAAATGGCACCCACAGCATGCTAACGCTGCCAGCACCATCTTTGAAAAGGGCTGAGCATGCCCACAAGGGACAATTTAGGCCCTTCTGTGCATGCCCAGTTCACTTTTTTAAATTTGCAAACCTAGCAGCCCATGAAGAGGCCGCACTTCGCGGGACCCCCTGTGGAGGGTATGTACGCACTCATGACCTCCACTAGGCCCCCCCACAAGGCCCCAGGCCCTGACTCAGAATTTCCCTTGCTGGACAGGCAGGGGAGCTGGGCGGGGTCTGTTGGTGGCCAGGGGGCAAGTGAATTTGTGAATTTAAAAAGCCCCTATTCATTTCACCTCTCATTTCCCCCCAAATTAAAGCATAACTTATTTTTGAAGATGAATATTGCATTTGAATTATTTCCCCCAATTTTTGAAAACAAGAGTAACCACATTAAAGAGATCCAACTGAGTACTGTATTGCAAGGGGAATGTGTAGGATTTGATTGTGCTGAATTCAGGGCGCTTTTAATTATAGCTAATTAGATTTCTGAGAAACACTGATTTATATTAATGTTGAGGGTCTGTTTAGTTTATTGCAGCTATATTGTGCCTTGCCTAATAAGATCTGAAAACTTCCCAGCCTCACAAAGCCCATAGTTTTCCCTAGTGTCAATCCCTGTGAATTCCTCTGTCATTGAGTCCTCCCGGAGGAAGACACTGATCCATCATGTGGACCATCATCACAGGAGGGTTAATCTATTTCCTTCTCTCCTCTTCCTTATCAGCGGCAATGACTTCAAGAAGCATCTGTCTAGCTTGGTACGCCGAGATCCAGAAACACTTGTAATTACTGTGATTACATTTCTCAGCAGTAAGCATGTGGGTGCGGGGGGAAGTGTGAGCACCAATCAAAATTACTTAAAGCCTACTACTTTAGAAATTAAATTTCAAAAGGGAATAACGAGGCCAGGCAGATGCTCTTTGGAGTGGTTGTTTTGGAGGTGAGAAGAGCAGGAAAGAATGCAAGGTGATGAACTCAGCTAACCTTTTCAAGTCAAGTGGATACAGACATCACAGCAGGCATTGCTACATCCCCTGCTGAGTGGAAATCGGGTCTTTAGCTGGTGAGAAGCAGTGCAGCTCAGTTGACATTTGCTTGGTTTGGAGCTCATTTACATCAGCTGTAGTTCCTGCTCATATTGATGAAGTTGTGAACAGTTGTGCACATCCATTATAATTTTATTGGCCATTGTTTTATTGGAAGCAAATGTCCGTGCAACATGAGCAAGAAGAAAATGTAGCCCGTAGGAGCTGCTATGGTGGTGCTATCACACCAGGCTTAGGGAATCTTAAACCGGCCATGTTATGCCTATTTGGGGTCTCAGAGAAGGGAAAGGTGGAGGTAGATGCCTTGAATGGGCAAGTGCAATCAGAAATCAGATTGGTCCTGCCTAATATGGAACCTGGTACTGCTCCACTGCTTGCATATGGCACAGGATTAGGGCTGCACTGAATAGTCAAGATTTTATTCACAACTATTTTTGAGTTTTCCAGGATCGGTTCCGACTGTTCGGCTGGTCCTCAGTAACGGGGACGAATATTCAAAACTCGGTAAAATACTTGGTAAAACAAAACCGAGTACAGAGTATTTTCCAAGTACTGAGTACCGAGTCCCCTTATATAGGGGCAGGAAAAGGCCCCTATGTTGCTCATTTGAGGATTTACCAGATACCGAGTACTGGACCGAGTACCAGGCTGATTCCTCGGTATTCAGTAAAACCGAGTCAAATACTGCAATACTCGGCAAAAACCGAGTAATTTCAAATTATGAGTTCCAAGCACTACTCAGGATATAGGGCGATCATCCATCCATCCATATTTTGTAGGACAGTGCCATAATAATGTAAACTCTCTCACTGCACCCGCTTTTGAAAGAAACTGTTCTACAAGAGCTGTGCACACAGTGTGGTGCCTGGAGGGTCATGATGACAGAGTCTTTTGGCAAAACGTAGGGGAAATAGGCCTTTATTGGATTATTTGTCCTGGCCAAGTGTATCTCTTGGTGTCTGGCATTTCCAGAGTAAATGTATCAACAAACATCTCTCTTGAAGGAGGCGTGAGGTATCGTTCCCTCCCAAGGGCCACTTTGAAAAGTAGTACAAGTCCTGTGAGCCAGTTAGGGGTTTGGGGGTGGGGAGAAGAAGTGGGTCCCGATCATGAATTTATGCCATGGATCCATACCTTGTCTTTGGCAGCATGCCCTCATCTCTGCTCCCTTGCCGTGAGCTCACTCCTTCAGTGCTTGAAGGTGGGGAGCGGATCCACAGGACAGAACCAGAAATTGAAAAGAGGGCAATTTGGCTTATACTGGTGGAGTGCTTTCAGAATTAAAATTGCCAACTGCCTGGATGGAATGCTGTAAAAGTGGTAGAACTCCCCTCCCATTCTTCTGTTCAGGTACAGAGTACACTTCTCCCCAACAGCGTTGTTACTATCCTTGTGGCCCACCCATTGGCCCATGAAGTGGCTGTTAAATGGGAACAAACTAGCTTTGTCCGTCTCATTTGATTAGGCCAATTACCAATCTTGCATTTTGCATCCTATGTCTTGCAAAGCGCCTTCAATGTACTACTTGAAGGTACTACTACAAGGTACTACTTCAAAGCCTTCAACATACTACTCTTTTGACCTTCTCATCAATAATATGGTGATGATTTCCCAGATCATTAGGGATGTGCGAATGTGGTTCGGATGTTCGGAGTTCGGGCCGAACTCGGCCTGTTCGGACGACCGAACCGAACGTTCAAACAGCCGAACAGTTTGAAAAAGTTCGGATGAGTTCGGGGGCGGGAAAAATGTGACTTTGGGTGGGAAAAACGTGTCTGGAAGGGGGAGGCAGCTGAAGAGCAGACTTCCTGGCACCAGGGGTGGAGACCAGGGGTGGTTTCAGGGCCAAATGATACCGATAACAAATTCAATTTCAGTATCGGTATTGATAGCTCTATTTTCGGATGTTCGGCCAAGTTTGGCCGAACCGAACTCCGCCGAACCGAACAACCGAACCCGAACTTGGGTTTCGAACTGAACAACCGAACGCCTGAACATCCGAACCACGTTCTGTTTGCACATCCCTACTGATCATTAATGAATAAATTAAACAACACCAGTCCCAATAGAGACCCTTGGGGCACTCTACGATACACTTGTCTCCATTCTGAAAACTGACCATTTAGCCCTTCTCTTTTACATGGACTGCACCCACACCTCTGCTCTGCCTCATCCCTGGTGGCCCATCTGTTTTTAAAAGCGAGTCTCCTGGTGTGAGGAAGAACAGGTGCCGCACTGTCTGCTCCAGGCCAGCTCCGCTTGCGATGCTCCGGAACATACCGGAGAACTTCAAGCAGAGTGAGCTGCCTAAACCTGGAACACCATCAGGGACCAGAGCAGTGGTCCGACCACTCAGTGGGAGCGATCCCATGCCCTGCGCACGTGCATGCAAACTACACGCATCCCCATAGGGATTACATTGTGCTGCGCGGGACCCACGCCGCGGATCCTGCTTGGGATTGAGGTCAAAGGATGGGTTGCTTTAGCTTTGCTTCAGGCTGGGGCTTGCCCTGGCAATGCTATAGAGTTGTGGGCAGCAGCCTAGAGCAGCAGCCGATCCACCCGCAGTTCTATGGTGTGGGGGAATGGGGTGCTGTGTGGGCGGCCTGCAGGTTGCAGCAGCTACAGGGTCAGTTTAATCCTTCCTGGTGCTGTCAGTACTGCACATGGGGGATACAAGACTGGTCACCTCAGAACAGGTCCGGGGGTGGTCTGTCTAAACAAACCCATTGTTTCCTATCTTTTAACCAGTTATTGATCCACAATAGGACACTGCCTCTCATCCCATGACTATTGAATTTTCTCCAGAGTTTCTTGTGAGGGACCTTATCAAATGCTTTCTGAAAATCCAGATACACTATGGTCCTTTTTAAATGGGCCGCGGGTGCAGGGGGGGGATGGGTGTGTGCGCAGCAGTGTGGGCAGTGTGTGTGTGTGGGGGGGCTGTGCACACAGGTGCACACCGATCCCCCACGCAGCCCCACTCACAGAACAATTGCCGTTTTGACCAATGGGTGGAGGTGGGTGGGCATGTATGTTTCGTGGGAGTACACACACACTCCCAGCTATGGGTGAAACGGCAAGTGACAGCTTTTTTTATTGGTAATGGCCAATCTGACACCACCTTAATGACACGGCAACCCCCACTGAAATAGTAGTGTAGAAGGAGGTCTTCCAGGGCCACATGAGGGCACTGGGGGTATCTTTGGGGAATTAGCAAATCCCTCTGCTACGCCTGTTCATCCTTTGTCTTGGTTGTATCCCAAGTAGTGTGCACTACATGGGGTGCCCCTGTAGGGGTCCTAACCTTGGCCTCCTACCGCCCCTCACAGCCAAGGCCTACGACTCCAAAATAGTGCACGTTAGTACTTGGATTTTTTACCCTTTTAGTGTCTTTAACCCTCCAAGGTTCAATAATGTCCTCCCTGAGCATAGGGTTCATATATGTCTCGGTGGCCAACTTGGATAAATCCCACCTGGTCTCTGCTGCCTCCTGTTCCTCATCACAGGTCCTTGCAGGTTAGGTCCAGTGTGTGTGTGTGTGTGTGTGTGTGTGTGTGTGTGTACTGGCAGGTTTCCAGTGAAGAGGACAGAGTTCAATCAGAAGCTCCGTCCTCTATGTCCACTTCTCTAAGACTAAGCTCAGGTCTCTTTATAGATCTGAGCATGCTGAGTTTCACACAGTCCTCTGAGCATGTCAGGGGACGTAGAGCAAATCCCAGTTTTGTAGCCTCACTGGGCATGCTCCAAAACTTAGAGTGAGGAAAGGGGTTTGGAGCCTAACTGGGCATGTTCCATAGCTGCCTGTCTAGCTTAGGGCTATTAGGTTCCACAGTAATAGGGGCTTTCTGGATGCAGGGAAACCACCCTATTACAAGCAGCACTTACTGATATTTACTGCCAATATCCACCCAAGCATGTCGCCCTTTTAGGCCTTTTTGAAAGTACCAGAGACTCTCAGGGACTTCTGGGAACTGGCGTAAACCTGTTCGAAAACAGTCATAAAGTTCCATGAACTGCCATAAAGTTCCCTAAACTGTTGTAAACTTTATGGGGGAAACTGTTGCAAATTGTCGTAAAGGTCACTAAAACTGTCGTAACCGTTGCAAATTGCTGTGAATTGTCGTAAATGCTGCAAAGTGCCATCCACTGCCACAACTTCCGTAACTGTCACAAATTTGCCGTGAAGTATCATACATTGCTGTTGGTTGCTATAGGACTGGTGGCAAACAAGCTGAGAAAGCGGCAGCAGAAAGCAGAATCGCAAACAACGCTGCCACTTCAGGCCTATACCCAGCCACCCCCCGCAGCAGTCATACAAGCAGTATCCACTCATGCTCATTCAGTAGACCTTCCTGGGCATGAGTGGGCCCATCTCATATAAAAAGGGCCTAGGTTGACCCGCTCACCCGTATCCACGTGCTTATTTACACCCTCAAAAATTTCCAATATTTGCGTGCATATGTACAAGGATATCAGTTTTGGCTCCAGTTGCCACAATCACAGAATCATTGACCTGAAAAGGTTCAGGGCTATGTCACATAGACCTCCGAGTTCAGGTGTAACTAGGGCGCTTTCCCCGCTAAGGCCCAGCTCCTGCGAGGACTTATTTCAGGATCCTGTCTCAGATGTCCAAAAGCTACATCTACAGTGGATAATGAATATGTCCATGTGATTGCTGCAAGGCTAGCACAAACAATGCACGGAGCTTTCATGGCCAGAAGAAACAGAAATTTTAGTATGAAGTTTAATTGGAACAGGGCTGTTCACAACAGTTGCTGTTTCATCGACAAGAAGTAGCGCGGCTTGCAATAATGTAATCCATTGGGTTGATTTTCTTTTTCTTTTATAATTGCTCAGCAGTTCAGCTAAACTCGCATTGTACTGCGTGGAGATAAAATGTCGCAGGGGAGCTGAAAAAGAGTGGATTAAAATGTTGTCCACCTACATAAATCAATCAGCTAAATGAGTCCAATCCTTTTAACCCACACTGAAAACAATGCAGTTTTCAGGCTCTTTGACAATGCAGGGAAATAATCTTCCCAGCCATATCGGAAAGGTTTAAGCAATCCAAACGTTGTTCTCCGTAACTACATGTGTTCTCCCTGCCCCTATAAATAAAAAAGGCATAATTATCTATTATCTCGCAAACAGCCAGAATCATTCAGTTAAGCTGCAGCGGTGACATAATTTAATGACACAGTAATCAAGATACAATGCTGCGGCAGCAATAATGGGAGCTGCTGCCCAATTCCTATGGATCGCTAACTGCGGAAGGTTCAGAGGTTCGGTATGTATTAGAGCTGGACAATTTCTAATGTTATAAAGCAGTTAGAGCAACTAAGTTGGTTAAGCTATTCAGAGAGAGTAAAATTCATCCAGGCCACAGTAGGCCTAGCAAGATTATGATGGGCCCAGCCTCATGGCCTAGCTATAACGCCTCTAAGAAATGGGCGTAGGGTCTTCCTAAGTGGTGGCTCACTCAAGGCTCCCAGCCAGCCTCAGTCTCCCCCTGCAAAAGTGGTGCTCCTGTGGCTCTCAGCAAGGCTGAGATGTGGTCAGAGATATGGTCCGTGGTTTAATGCCCCAGGCAGGAGGTTTTCAGAGTGGGTGGGACTAGCATTCCGCACCCATCCCCACTCTGAAAACAGCATTCTTGGCATGGCCATTTGCAAGGGCTGAAACGAGAACCGGATTGATTCTCATGAGAATCTCGCGAGTACTGAGAAATGTCAGCAAGAGCGCGAGGAAATCTTAAAAACCCCCACAAAATGTCACCGATATGGCCCAACACGATCTTGGAAAAGGGCTGTGCCTGCTCAGAATGGCCCCGGTGGCCATTTGTGGATGCACAGTTTTTTACTCTTTTATTTTTTAAACTTTTTTCAAGAATCTCATAAGCACGGTGGGCAGAATGGCTGATTCTTGTGAGATTCACAATTGTGAAAATCTTGTCGAGAGACCCATTCTAAATGAGATTTTCACCATCTGCAAGATCTCCTTTCAGCCCTAGACCTGAGTGTCACTATTTAATTTAATTTAATTTATTTATTTATTTATTATAAGCATTTATTAGTCGCCCCATATGCCTACAACATCTCGGGGTGATGTACAATCAAAATAAAAACATTCATAAAAATAGAAACAATTTTTTAAAAAAACCACACAATTTTAAAACCTCAAAAACAGGGTTAGGTAACATAAAAGAAAAAAGAATTAAGGGTAGGGAAGAGCTAACCCCCCCCTCCCCCCCTCCCCAAAGGCCTGGACAAACAGACAGGTTTTACAAGTCCCCCGGAATGTTAAAAGGCTTGGGGCAGGTGAGCTTCCTCCGGGAGGGAGTTCCAAAGACGCGGCCCAGCCACCGAGAATTCCCTCTCCATTGTGGCCCCCCGGTTGACACGGGGGACCTCCAAGAAGGCACCCCCGGCGGACCGAAGGAGCCGCTCTGGGGTGTGGAGGGCGAGGTGGTCCCTGAGGTATGAGGGGCCGAGACCGTGAAGGGTCTTATACATCATTACCAATACCTTGAACCTGGCTCGGCACGCTATTGGAAACCAGTGCAGAGTCTGGAGCACAGGTGTTATATGCTCCTGATGACCCATCCCCATCAGGAGCCGGGCCGCCGCATTTTGCACTAGCTGCAGCCTCCGGACCAGGAACAAGGGCAGCCCCACATAGAGCACGTTACAGTAGTCCAGCCTCAAGGTGATGAAGGCATGGATGAGGGAGGCCAGGTCCGGCCTGGAGAGGTATGGACGCAGCCTCCACACCAGATACAACTGGAGGAAGGCAGCCTTCACCACCACCTCCACCTGTCAATCCAGGAGGAGCTCCGAGTCCAATATCACCCCCAGACTCCGAACCTGCTGAGCTATAGGAGGGTGAACCCCCCCAATCAGGGGGGCCAACACCTCCCTCGCTCTCCCCACCACCATCACCTCCGTCTTATCGGGGTTGAGCTTCAGTCTGCTCTGCCACATCCACTCCACCATGGCCTCCAAACACTGGGACACCAATGAGACAGCAGGGTCTGGGTCAGCTGAAAAAGAGAGGTACAGCTGAGTATCATCAGCATATTGGTGACATCGCAACCCGAACCCTCTCACGACCTCCCCCAAGGGCTGCATATACACATTAAATAATAATGGAGACAGGATGGAACCCTGCTGAATGTCACAGGACAAGGCACGGGGGCAAGATATTTCAGCACCCAACACCACCCGCTGGCTTCTCCCTGAGAGGAATGAGCAGAACCATTCAAGAACAGTCTCGTCCAGACCCCCCAGGTCACGCAGCTGTCTCAGCAGCAGCCCATGGTCCACGGTATCAAAAGCAGCCGAGAGATCTAGTAGGATAAGAAATATAGAACATCCTGCGTCCATCTCCTGGCGGAGATCGTCGACCAAGGCCACCAATGCCATAGCCAGGACGGAACCCCGATTGAAAAGGATCTAGGAAACCGATGCTGTCTACATGTACCTGGAGCTGGATCGCCACCGCCCGCTCAATAACCTTCCCTAAAAAGGGAAGGTTAGAGACAGGTTGGTAGCTGGTGAGTGTGTCCACATCCAATGGTCCCCAGTGGTCCCTCTGCTAGGGGTGCAAGCCATCCAACCCCATGGACCATACCGTCTACATCCAAGAACCACCCCTATGGCCGCTCCTCCCCCACCGTCCACCCAATCCTGACCCCCTAAACCCGGCCTTCCTGCTGCCACCAGGGGCTGGCACAAGACATTACCCCCCCGACTTCCCTCTCCCACAGGGAGTCGGATATACCCCCACCTATCACCAAGTGACCTTCCCACGCCTCCCCCTGCTGCCACCAGGGTTTTGCGCTGGGCCCCCCCTTCTTAAATTCCCCCACCAACCCACCCTATCCTCTAACAACCCCTCCTACACTTCCCCACCCTTCCTCCCCAACCCTGGAAAAACGGCACCCTACCTGCCAAAAGAGCCCCCTAAGTGCCATGCTCTTTGGCCGCAGACCTTCAGCCTGTGGCCTGCGGCTCGCAGGCTGCAGTGGAGCCGCTGTCAGCTGGGCTATAAAGCCCCCAGTCACCTCTGGGTAGGGTAGGGGACAAGCCGTCCCACGTGATCGGCTTCTTCGCTCTGCCCCACCCCCTGGGGCTCACTAATGGATCTTATTTTCTCCCCCGCAGGTGCCTGGAGTCCTTGGCCTGGTGGGAGCGGAGCAGCGGCAGCAAGCAGCAGCGCCCCCCTCCCCCAGCAGCAGATGACGCAGCACAGGTGAATAAGTAGAGTCCCAGCGGAGCCACTGACAGCTGGGCTATAAAGCCCACTAGACAATTTTCTGAGTGGGTGGGCGCAGATGTTGGCTCCACTTCCTCCTCCCTCCACTCTGAAAATTTCCTCGCATTTCTCTGTCTGTTTGCTTGCAGAGTGTCCTCACTTTGTACCCTGTACAGTCCAGGGTCTGGACACAACTGAGCCCCCTCGCTCAATAGTAGCAACATATCTGGTGTCAGCACAAGAACGTGAGGTGCGAACACTGAGGAAGTGAGTTGGGCAGTCTCCATGGTTGTTCTATCCAACATTGAAAAAATTTGGAAATTTTGGTAAACAATAGAAATAATAGACCCCGTTACCTATTTCAGTTTTGCCTTTAAGCCTGTGAGTAATCATAAGAACAAAATATGTGTCATGCTGGGTCAGACCAATAGTCCATCAAGCACAGCATCCTGTCTCTAACAGTGGTCACCTTCGGTCACTTCAGAGATGTGGTCCGTGGTTCAATGATTACCCACAAATCCATATCAAGTGGTCTTCAGGTCATCTTCAGGATGGTCCTCAGCTACATCAAAGTGAGTTTCTGTGCTCACACTGAACACATGCACATTAGGGTCACCCCCACAGAGATGATCAGTGTTTGTTAGTACAATATTTATGGGATTTAATTGAGAACAATTTCCAAATTATCATGGCTCTTGAAGAGATCAAGATGTGGTTAAATCAGCAATGGGAATCAATCTTATTTCCATGGAAACCAGCTAATCCCTAGAGGTGGGTGGGTGGGGGGAAGAGTGTCACGGCAAAGATTAAAATATTTATTGAGTTCTTCCAGGTGCAATGGAAGATGGCATTTTTCCGCTACACATTCCTCTCTTCATCCTCAGACCAAAGATAAGATTTGCCAACAACTCCCCTGGATTAATCGGCCCTGAGAGCTGAAACAAAGAGTCAGTCTCATGTTCACATATTACCTACATTTAGGCAGTGCTCCAGAGATCTAAGCACAACCTGCTACAAGAATGAGAACCCAAACTGTTACCCATTCGATCCCAAGCTCAGTTGATTACTGCTTTATTTTAACACCATCGGAAGGGAAGCAGTCCTTCCTCCAGATACTGAGTCTTCTCAGCAGTGTCCCACTCTGTCTTGCTTTTGGCGGTGGCCATCTTGACTGCCCTGATCTTCTGGGGTCAGGGTGTTCCGGTGTTGTCTTCTGCTGGCAACCATCTTAAATGTATGCATGTTGCAAGTTGGCAGCCATCTTGGTTGCCCCAATGTGGTGCTTACTTCAGCAAGGCCAGGTTGGGTAGTGCTGATTTGATGGGTGTGGGTTTATTACCAAATAATTATATCATCTCTTATTCCAATCCTACAATTCCACGATCCCCATGAATTTGACTCGCTCACAACCATTCATGTTTCTTGGTTGCATTTCTCTGCACCGTCCCTATTGCATTTTCTGATGCAGGCAGGCAGCTGCATTTCTGCCCGTGACATTGTTCAACTTTCTTTCGCCTTATTTGTCATTCCCCCCATAACCGAGCATCCTCCCCTGTAACCTTTTTTTGATTTATAAAGCTTTCCTTTCCCACAGCAGGAATATCAGTTCCGACAGCTCTTGAAATATCAACATGAAAAGGAGATAATTGCTTGCAAGTGTCAACGCCGCCCCTTGATCTGCCATAGACATGGGTGTTGTTTCCCATCAACTTCTGTCATGGGGGTGATGTAAAAATTGCTTTTGTACAATTGAAAATGTGTACTCGCTGGGAGATGCCGTGTGTTCAGGATGTGTATGACAAACACATCTGTCACAGCAGCCTGAATAGGAGGATGTTAACCATTATCCAGAAAACCATCATATCCTGACACAGCCATGAACTACCAGTGAGGCATGAGAGATAGCGTATTAGTCCCTTTGTCAAGTCAGCCTTACCCCACTTGACAATAGCAATTCAGGTTGCTTGGTATCTGTTACCAACAGTACAGTCTGGTGCATTGTTGCATATTATATGACAAGCCCAGCTGTGTTATTACTGAAGTGAAATTCAAATACGGATTAGAGCATGTCTGTAGGGGGGGCAGATAATGAGGAGACTGGCCCTTGGGTTGTATTCTCAACTCTGAGATTGCTTTGGGGCTTGATTGAAAGTCCACTGACGTCACCCAGCCAGAATAACCTCCATCCTCCGCAATATCATCACAGTCAAAACTGCAGTTGCTGTGAATTTGCTACGGCCACAACAAGAACAAAATCATTGGAGAACTACAGCTTTCCAGCGAGAGATGAAACAAACATTTACGGAAACAAATACATCCCTCAAATTTGTGCTATTTTGATTCCAAATCAATGAAGCCAATAATAATTGATAATCATTTTGCTCTGGCCCAACATGTCTAAAAGATAGGGGTGTGCATGTCGTTTTCGTTATTAAAATAACGATAACATTTGCCATTTTTGTTATCGTTATTGCAATAACAAAAATGATAATCGATAATAAGGACAATGATAACAAAGACAACAATGTCGTTATTATTAGTGCTGTGGAAGTTGGGGTTTGGAGGGAAAATGTGGAGAGGGGAGGAGGGAACAGACATCTCGGAGCCCTAAACAGGGTTGAACTCTTGAACTGTGCCTGTGTTGGGAGGGGCGAACAGCTCAGCAATATCTGATGAATGTATTACTGGCCAATGAGCAGCGCAAGCAGGCCCCAGCAGTCTCATGGCACTCTGTGATTGCTCAATGTCTGCTGTCTCCCACAACCAATCAGAGGGTCTCTGGGGGAAGGCACTGCAACCCTTTATAATGGGAGGGCCAGGCTCTTTCTCTCCATTCTGTGAGAGCTCTGCTTGTTAGACTGTGTTTACAGAACTGTGGTGTTTGCACACACAAAAATCCTCCCTAGCCCTCACTGTATTACCAATACTTTTCTTTCCTCATTCCCTACATTTTAAAATTTACCTTATCCCTTTCCCTGCCCTTTCTCCCCCCCCCTGTACATTATATATAGATAGGTTGTATATTATTAGGTATAGATATATATTATAGACATATAGATTAGATTAGAATAGTTATATAGATAATTGATTAGATAATAGTTTTCATTTTCCCTTCCCGTCTCCCTTAGATTTAGATATATATTACTTGTGTACATATATATAGAGATTAAATATTATATAGGTAAGTAGGCAGGTCTGTTTTATTATAAATATTATGTTATCAACTGAGCTGCTGAAATGACACTGATACCAATAACGACAATGATAACGAAAATGACATTGTCAATAACAATAACGAAAATGACATTTTTAATAACAAAAATGATAATGAAAAATGAAAATGAAATGGGGGCCTGGTGCACACCCCTACTAAAAGACTTCCTCATGCCTCCTCCCCTCTGTTCAACTACAATCTCAAAGGCCAGCTTGGGTCGCCCTCTTGCAAGTTCCATCTTTGCACCAGTGCTGTAGGTCACGGTGTTCTCGGTAACTGTTCCACAACTCTTTGGAACTGTCTTCCCCTGGTGTATCTGGTTTCCTCCCTTACCCCAAAGTCCCAAAATACCAAACAAACCAAAGATTGAAATGAATTACCAACAGTACTGGACATGTATCATATTCTATGGCGCAAGCTAGTGAATTACAACATTGACCCCCAGTTATTAGCCCTTATACGACTGCTTTACTCAGAAACGTTTCTAAGAGTGCAACTGAATATGTCTGGAGCTCTGTCTGAACCTATACTAGCGATAAATGGGGTTAAACAGGGCTGTGTCCTGGCCCCCTTTCTATTCAATGTCTATATTGACGACATTGCTGCTAAACTTTTGGGCCAGGACGGTCACCCTCCTGCTGTAGCTGGCCACCTTGTGCCAATTTTATTACTTGCTGATGATATGGTTATCCTGTCTACATCTAGGGTGGGACTGAAGCGTCAGATGATCAAACTGAATCAGTACTGCAGGGACAACCATTTGACCATCAATCACGATAAATCTAAGATCTTGGTATTTGGGGAAAAAACAAAAACTTTCATATGGAATCTGGACTCGGTTATTATAGAGCAGGTAAAATCTTACAAGTATTTAGGGATTTGGCTCACCCAAACAGGCAGCTGGAATACGCACTTGGAATATGTGAAACTGAAAGCAGCCCACACTATTACTGGGTTATTGAAGTTTTGGAGCTACAAGGGAGGGAAAAGATGGCGCCCCATGCTTAAACTAATCCAGCACAAATTGATACCTCAGTTGCTGTATGGGGTGGAGATCTGGGGCACCAGGAAACCCAATCTGGAGCCGCTATTGAATAGGATTTTAAGGACCATTCTGGGAGTCCCTCGTGGTACTCCTATTTTACTCCGGGTGGATTGTGGCATCCCCCCAATTGCCACCAAAATCAGATTACTATTATTGGGCTTTTGGCTTAGACTGCGCAATATGCCTCTGGATCGGCTTCCCCATCCCTGACTTCAGGAACAGGGGAATGCACTGGCCCAACATCACTGGTACAACTCTATAGTGACAAATCTGGGCGAGCTGGGCTATTCCCCACTTAATTTCCACTCTCTTACTCCCCGGCAGGCCAAATTTCAGATTAAAATTAGGTCAGATGACATCAATCTACAGAGCGAGAGAATGGTCCTAAGAGATCAAAAAACTGCACCATGGTATCCCCAATTCAAGGCAGGACCGGATTACGAGCCCTACCTGTCAAATCTAACCTATTTCAATTCTAGAAGAGCCCTCACGACGGCAAGATTTAATATGATGGCTACTTCGGTGCAGGAGGGCCGCTACTGGGGTGTTCCTTCCAGTCTGCGATTTTGTTATTGCGGTTTAACTGTGGTTGAGGATCTTCCTCACTGCTTGTTAACTTGCCCTAAGTCTGCACAATTACGAGCTGAAACATTTGGGAGCTGGTTTGAGGGCAAGGAATATTGGGATCCCCTTTCACGGATATCTTTCCTGCTTGCCAACTTTGACCTAGAAATAACGCTGAGGGTGGCTTCTTTTTGCCTTAAATTGGAGCTATCCAGGAAGAAGCAGATAGAACCTAGCTGAAGTAAGATTGTCATATCAGTTAAACATACAATCTACACAGTCGAGGAGATAGCCTTCTGCATTATAGCCCCAGCTTTCTGCAAGGTTATAGTTGATTTAAGTTTTATTTTTGGTTTCGCTTTCATGGTCTGAAGCACAAAGGTGTATTGATATGTTATAAGTTTGTGGCTTTAAATATTGAATTTAATCTGACTATTATTACTCTATACACTGTAACTTTTGACCACGCAGCGAAGCCAATTTTGAGGGCTTGGCAAATGGGGTTGTAGCTTAGTGTCACCCGATATATTGGCCGGGGGATGCTTTCTTCAGGGGACAAATGCTGGCACCATAATCCCCGTGAAGGGTAAGCCGACTTCTAAAATCCCTGGAGGTAAAGCCCGTGGGATGATGCCGATTGTATACATTGTTCAGGGGATGACCCATCAGGGGACAAGTGTTGGCGCCATAACCCCCGTGAAGGATAAGCCATCTCCAAAATTATTGGGGGCACTGTCTGTATATACTGTGTAGGGGCTGCCTCGCCAGGGGACAAGTGTTGGTTCCCCAACCCCCGTGAAGGATAAGCCATCTCCAAAATTATTGGGGGCACTGTCTGTATATACTGTGTAGGGGCTGCCTCGCCAGGGGACAAGTGTTGGTTCCCCAACCCCCGTGAAGGGTAAGCCACCACTTAACGCAAGTTATTTCTTACCTCTGACTATGGCATGCGGCCTATGGAATTTCAGCTTGTACTAATGTTTGTATTTTATATTTTACCTTTGTGCTTTGTGTTATGTACATTCATGTATATTCATGAAATTTTATTGTTCAACTCCTATCCAAATTTTGTTATGGCTAAGGCCTAAACAATAAACTTATTATTATTATTTTAATGTAAGTTTATTCCCTCTAGCTTGATCCTCATTGACCAGAAAGAACAGATGGGGATAGTTTGGATTACAGCAGCCTTTTATATAAAAGTTAAAATCGAGTCCCATCTTAATCTGTTTTTTAAAAATATATAAATCTGTTAACTTGCCCTAAGTCTGCACAATTACGAGCTGAGACATTTGGGAGCTGCTTTGAGGGCAAGGAATATAAATATATTCACTAAAACAAAAAACTTAACAGTTTAAAAAGACACTTAAATGTACAAGAGTTTTCTTAAAATACACACAAAAACACAATTCAGTACAATTACAATTCAAAACACCTTCCACTTCATACATTGCAACAAAA
Organism: Sphenodon punctatus; assembly: GCA_003113815.1. Classification (NCBI taxonomy): domain Eukaryota; kingdom Metazoa; phylum Chordata; class Lepidosauria; order Sphenodontia; family Sphenodontidae; genus Sphenodon; species Sphenodon punctatus. The sequence goes on from QEPC01007512.1 coordinate 10,216,839, forward strand.
CATAAACTCCAAAAAACATAGAAATTAATTCACGCTTAGAGCAATATTTAATATTTTATTGTCAACATACATGTAATATATATGTACTATGTTCCTTACCATACATACTTCATTTTTTTCAATAACTAAACTTGCACATTTTATAATTATGAAACTATTTTATTTTCATAATTTGACAAGGAACAATTTTGTCTGAGTGATTTAAGTCTGTTTCTACATAACTTCATTGTGTACAACGAATTGTATAATGTATACACTCACATTATTTACTTCATTGTATGAACTGTACACAATTTGTACTCTTTTAGTCACTGCTTGTTGGTAGGAACTAGATCAAGGAGCCAGATTCCGCAACTGGAAAGGGGCCAAATAAAAAATTATCCGAAGGTCACATTTGACCCTTGGGCCTGAGGTTTCCCACCCCTGATTTAAAACATCCCTGCTAGATGCCTGTCCAATCTGTCCAATCTTTTCTTGAAAATCTCTAAGGCTGAATTGAAACAGCCCTACCATTTTCATGGATTCTTCCCCCACCCCCCACAAATTTTCAAAATGTCACTGGGAATTTGAATTATTTTTGCTCCCACTGTGCATGCACAAAATGGTGATGACCATAATGCATATGCACAAAATGGTGGCCCTCTACTCTGCGTCGCCATATTGCGCCTGCACGGTACGGCCACCCCCATTTTGCATGTGTGCAGTACAAGGCAACATAATTCTGATGGCTCTGGTGAAACATCAGTCGCTTCAGTATTCTGGTTGGCATTTTGCCCAATTGATTGACACAGTCAGCTCCTATCGAAAATGGAATGCCCGTCGACATTTCGATTCAGCCCTAGCTGAAGACTCCACAACCTCTGTAGGGGGCTTGTTCCATTGTTGACGCAGCCAGCTCCATCGAAAATGAAATTCCCATTGACATTTCGATTCAGCCCTAGCTGAAGATTCCACAACCTATGTAGGTGGCTTGTTCCACTGTTGAACAATTTTAGCAAGTTGGAAATTTCCCCTAATATTTAATCTAAGCCTACTTTTCTGCAATTTGCATAGATTAGGAGCTCATTCATCTATTACTATTGTCGTCTAAGCTGCAAAAAAATACCCAAATATACGACATCACTTATTATCCAGCTAGCTTTTAAAATAAACTTGCCTTTTATTAAGGTTCCCTCCCACCCCCCACCTTATTTAAAAAAAAAAAAAAGTCAGAGTGCTGGAACAAGAAAGGAATGGAACAGTCAGTAATCTTGATTCATCCGTAATTGTCATTTCTCTTCTCCTCACAAGAGTTTCATGGGGGGAAAACAAAATCACGAGGGGGGACACCCCCCCCCCGAAGAACCTGTTTTAGAAATACTCAGAAAAGCTGAAAGTCAAAGAAGAATTAGGGCTTCTTGCCGCAGTAGGCGCTGTCAGTAATCAGTCTGTGTGCCACCATATGTTTTAATAATTTTGGATTTCTTACATGTCTCTGGGGAGCCTTCGAGGGGTTTTGATCCTCTTCTGACTGTTTCCCACCGTACGGCTGTTCTCATCAATAAAATATTGGGTTTACTCGCTGTAGCAAGCATATAATGGAAAACAGGTGCAGCCATATAATATTTCTCTTTAATTACACTTTGGGGGAGGGGAGGACCAAAAGAAAAGCTTTGAAAATTAATTATTGTTAGAACAGGATGAACTACTTGCTAATTATAACCATGGATTTGATTTCAAGGTGTGTATTGTTGAACATCTGATTATGCTCTGCGGAAAGGAAGGTTTTGATACTTATCCTTTCTCCCTCTACAACGGTAGTGTCTCCTTTGGGTAGGACACAATTGACTTTCCAGCCTGGTTTCACATGAAGAGAATTACTTCAGGAACCCATGTAGCAGGGTAAGCTAGAAATAGGGCCCGGCTGGTTCAAAACAGCCATTCCATTTTAATGGAAGGGTACCACAAAAACAGAACAGCTGTTGGATTTTCTATCCAAATTCCGATCAAAATAACTTTTTGATGGGAATTCTGATCGACCTGTTTGCGCATATGCAAAATGGCCACTTGCTGTTCTGCTCATGCACAAAATGGCTACTGCCCTACACCAGAAACCATTTTGGTGTAGCTCAGTGGCCATTTTGTCCATGCTTGGAATGGTCATGGCCATTTTGTGATGCTGAAATTTTTTTCATCAGTCCAATCAGAATTTCGGATGATCCAAATTCTGATTGAACCAATCAAAACACCCAGTTCTGTTAAATAATGGAAACTGGGCAGAATCCCAGTTTCAGCCCTAAAAGGCTCCAGCTACACTTGCTCCAGGAGTCTTCTTGCCTTGACACTTAAGGCCCAGAGACCCAGTTAAGGGTGATGGCAGTTGGGTCTAAATGGCTCAGGTGACCAAATGCCCTTGACATTTAAGGCTAGAAGCCTAGACAAAAGGAAGCATGCCTCCTAGCAGGGATAGGTGATTTCTGGAACAAGGCTAGGAGCTTTATAAGTTGCATGTGCATTTGTGGACTTGGAAGGCAATGCCAGAAAGTGCCATGCAACAAACATGGAGCTGTTGGGATTGATATATGGTTTCGGAACAATGGTTTGGTGTCTTATTTGGGGAAACAGAGGCACAAACCTGGGTAGGGAGGGACTGCATGTGAAGTGCATATATGGGGCAACTTTCCTATACCCTGGTTGTGGGATAGTGTCTGGTGCAGAACTGGGCCAAGGGTAAAACTTGTTACTCAAAAAGTTAATCAGAGGAGTGTAGGTGGGATGCATGATAAGGATCAAAAGAGCCTGCAGGAACTGCACCAGAGATTGGCCACCCAGTCCACCCACTTGTGGAGACAGAATGCAGGCAGGGCTTGACAGACCATTGGTCTGACACAGCATGGCACTTCTTATGTTCCTATCTTTTAATTCTCTTTAGACCTGCCACAAACAGTTTAGGCTGCAGCGTGAGGGGACCATATCGGGGCTCATTGCCCATGTGGAGAAATGGCATGGCAAGAGAGTGAGGCAGCAGCCTGACTCTGGCGTGGCCCTGGTGGAACATCAGCAGTGCCAGAAGAGACAGCATCGAAGGCCTTCCCCCTCCTCCAGCTCTGCTGAGGAATCCATCGAGGAGGAGGAGTCAGCCACAGTAAGGGCTTTTAGGGCCCAAGTGGAGAGGACCACCAGGGACTTAATGGGCAGCCTAAGGGTCATGGAGGACCAACTGGTGGCATAGTTCAAGGAGCTGGAGGTACGGGAATGCCAGGTGAAGGCGTATTCCCAGTACCTCCAGATGGAGATCCACTGCGTGGACCTGCACTGGCAGTCAGTCTCCAAGTGGCAGGAGGCCGTGGCAGGGGCTGTGGACTTTGCCAAAGACAACAGCTACCAAATGCCACAGGACGTGCCTGCCCCTAGGGCCCATGAACCCATTTTGCCTTTCCCCCATGTTCCGGGGGACAGACCCACATAGAACTAAGTTAAATTTCCTTTATATATATATATATATATATATATATATATATATATAAGGCTTGTGTCTGTGTGGGTGTGCCAGAGAAAAGAGAGACAGGCTCCTTGGCAGTGGGCACTGGGCAGCAGACGGTGGGAGCTGGTGGTCGGAGGAGATTTTATTTCCACCAGTTTCAGTGGGCATCAGTGGGTGGGTGCGGAGGAGTAGGCTGTTGGGGGGGGGCAGGCTGGCATTTGGGCACCGGGCTTTTGGATGCAGTGGAATGGAATGCAGCCCCCAGTGACTGGAATGATGATCCCAGAATCTAATAGATGGTTCCTGGGATGGGCGGGCATGACTGATTCAGGTACAATGGAATGACAGTCTATGTGAGTTTAATAATAATTATGTCCCTAGAATTAGTGCATGGTTGGGCACACTTCATTCAATCAAGTGATAGGTGGTAGCAGCAGGTACAGGAAGATGGTAGCAGCAGGTACAGGAACACACACAGGCAGGCAGGCACATATAATGCGTTGTGTTATATTGATATATTCCATCTCATTCTGATAGGTTTGCTGCTGGATGTGGGCAATGGGCATCGATCAGGTGCATGAGTACAGATGGGAGTCCTTCCTGGTTCTGGCAGGTGGGAGCTTGAGCTGGATACACCTACCTACTCAGACTGCAGGGTAGGGGTTGGATGAAAAGGAGAGGTAGAGCTGAGTATCATCGGCATATTGATGACACTTCACCCCAAACCTCCAAATGATCTCGCCCAGATCGTAAACAAAATAACCAAAATGGCTAAAACAAAATAGCCAAGGCTATTGGCAAAGCAGGACTGAATACCTGCCTCAAAGGATCTGAGTCTAAGGCCACTTTCATGTAAGGCAATTAGAAGTGCCTCCAGAGCTTCTCATTCAAAAAGAAAGCTGCGTGGGGATTGTTTATACACTCCCCACGCTACCAGAAGTGCCGTGCCGCCCGTTCTCTTCACTGGCAGCGGCTGCAGATGCGGGGCTTTCAAAATGGCACATTATATCGACCTCAATTTTCAGGTCTAGAGAACGTGCCTCTTTGAAAGTCCCACGTCTGCAGCCACCGCCGCTGAAGAGAACGGGTGGTACGTCACTTCCAGTAGCGCGGAGAGCATGTAAACACTCCCCGCACAGGTTTCTTCTTGAATGCGGGACTCTGGAGGCGCTTCTAAGCGCTTCATATAAAAGTGGCCTAAGCGGGCAAATTGATGGATAAAATATTTGCCGCAGTTATGCATTTCACCACTAACATTATGCCTGCTCCCAATGGGAACCATTGTCCAAAGTGGGGAGATGGGGCTGGGGTACAAGGTTTAAAAGTAGAACAAAAGAGGCTAAGGCAAAGGGACAAGACTCAGGCAGTGGAGCAGGTCAGTCTGCAGACAGAAAGGGGAAGAGGGCAGGACCAGGCAGGAAGTGAGTCCAGCTTCCTGTGGCTGTGGGCCTGCCTTGTACATGGCAGGCAGCCAATCCGGAAGCTCGGAGGCATGGCAAGGGCTGGGATATGGAGGTTCAACAGGGCCAAGGCTGGGTTGCCCCATGGTGCTGGGAAGCTGTGTACTGACTCAGACTATAAGTTCTAGGGCACGGGCCGTGTCTATTCCATTACTTTGTAAAGCACCAGGTACATTGCTGGTGCTATATAAATGTTTGCTAATAAAATAATAATAATAATAATAATAATAATAACAACAACAACCCCCAGACTGCTGGGTCCTGACACCCACCTTCAAAAAACAGGTGATAATCCCTTGTGCACATGGAACAACTTATTCCCTTGCAACATACTCAGGAAAGATGAAGAGCTTCTTCTTTTTTTTTCTTTTCTTTTCTTTCTGAGAATGAAAGAGCTTTTTGAGACTTATCTCAGCTCCTTTTTTCAGCCTCAAGTTTGCTTTTATGACTCGGGGGTGAGTCGTGTGAATTCAAGGAAAAAGCTATTCTTCCATTATTTATTCATATTACCCTTTAAAGCCCAGGCACTCACGTATTCACAAACACGTCTTTCATTTAAATAGATAGATGGATCTACCTGTTAGAATCCAGCAGCACACAAACGAACAGCGCCGTGGTCAATTTTTAATTCCCTGCCAGAGGTCTGAGGACCGAGGATCTTATCAAAATCAAGCTGAAATCCCTACCCACCAAAGAACCGCGCGACACTCACAGGATGCGAGTGTTCGGTAGAAAGCGCTGAAAAGCCCCTGCCATTACTAAATTATGCATGGTCCACATTCAGAGAATCCTTTGCTGCATTTTCTGGATCCTCGCTCGCCAGAACACTCCAGGGAGCGAGGGGAGGCACTTGTCAAATTAAATAGAGTCAGTCGAGGAGTGAGGCATTTCATGGACTTATGGATAAAAGGGCCTGGTTTCTTTTTTTACAAGTGGCCTCTTGTTTGGGGAGGGGGGGTGTTTACAGGCTCATTTTAGCAGATGTTTACATACTTAATTTACCAGCTTGCATAGAGAAAGCAGGTAGGTATCTTACACACTCGTATTCCTTCTCTTCCTCATAACATACCATCGAAACAGCTCCTCATCTTTCAGTGGGTTTATCCTTACGTGCCCCTGTAGAAGAGAACAGGGGTGGAAGCAAAATTCCACCAGAACCAGGTCATTTCAATCAAAAATGTTTCTGCAGAAACAGACAGGCTGATTTCGAAACGGACAGAGAGAAGGCCACAGAAATGGTCAAGGCTATGGAAAGGCTTCAATGTCACTCGAGACTAAAAAGATTAGGGCCACAAACCCCAGACTGTTTAGAGCAGGGGTGGGGAACCTCAGGTCAGGGGGCCAAAGTTTTTATCTGGTCCCTGAATCCAGTTCCTAGTCCCAAGCACTGAGTGACTGAATTCAGAGGAAGGGAGCAGAGATGAGGGAAGGAACACAAGGGTCCATGATCTGGATCAAAGTTATCCTAAGCGCACCCCTTAAACACTTTAATCTCCAGCTACTATGTAGCCCTCGGAGCATGCACTAATTTTCAAAGTGGCTCCTGTAGGTGAAACATTTCCCCACCCCTGCATTAGAGCCAGTGTTGGACTTAGGAAACCGTACCAAAGCACGCTACAGTGAGCTACTCCCACGTCGTAGCCTATCGTGGCCTGGTCTGGATTGAGGCTGCCATGGCCAGACGCTATCGCTGCCAATCATGGTGGTGGTGGTGGTGGGGTGGCATGGCACAGCACAGAGGTGGGGCAAAGCCCCCTCCCCAGAGGCCCAGCCATGGGAACATTTGTTCCGTGACTGGACTGTGTTAGTGATTAGGGATGGGCAAACGCGGTTCGACAGTTCGGAGTTTGGCCCGAACTCGGCCTGTTCAGATGACCAAACTCACACCCGAATCCGAACACAAACATACCGAACAAACCAAACACCAAACGGTGAAATGGCCGAACAGTTCGGTCAGTTCGGATCGCGTTTGGATGAGTTCGGGTGGCAAAAAAAAGGTTCACTAGAAGGTCAAACATTACAGGGAGGTATCAGTCACTGAGGAGCAGACTTCCAGGCACCAGGGGTGGAGAGGCTTGCAAGAAGCGAAACTAATTATCTGCCTCCTCACTTCCCAACACCTTCTGAGCTAGTCACTGTTCCTGAACAGCAGGCGTTGAGTAGGATTTTTAGATTGCTTTAACTTTCATTTCAGTTTTGTAATGAAATGAAACTTAAATCATAAACTGAAACCTTGTGTTATGCACTGTACAGACTCATTGAGTATGTAATGTATGTATTTCACTACAGACTCCTTCTATTTGTGATTCCCCCCCATCCCATATATATACATATATATCCATATACATATACATATACATATATATTTGGATATGGGATGGGGGGAAAGATAGATAGATAGAAGAGTTGTAGGAGTTAGCTTAGTGATAGAGATAGCATTAGTGATTTAGTTTTAGTGTTTGTAGGAGTAGGTCTGTGTACTTATTAGATAATCCATTTAGTTCATAGCATTTAGAATAGTTAATAGCAGTTAGATTTAGTGTAGATATATATATATATATATATATATATAAAATATTAGATAAAATAAATAAATAAAAAAAACCCATATAAAAACCAAAAAACCAAATAAAAAACAAAAGAAAACCATATAAAACCCAATACAAAAACCAAAAAACCATATAAAAAACAAAAAAAAACCTTAACAACATTTCCAGAACGGCCGAACAGCCTAACCGAATGGCCTGTTCGGACGACCAAACCGAACGGCCAAACCCGAACCCGGAGAATGCAGCCGAACCGAACGAACGAACCAAACGCAGCCGAACCGAACGGACGAACCGAACCGAACGCAGCCGAACCGAACCAAACGCAGCCAAACCGAACCGACGAACCGAACGCAGCCGAACCAAACAGATGAACCGAACGCAGCCAAACCGAATGGCCGAACCCGAACCGCGATCTGTTCGCCCATCCCTATTAGTGATGTGTTCCTGAGCCATATTAGGTCGGGCCGCCTCCCTCCTGGCGTTATGTGTGGAAACGCCCATTTGTGACCCACTTCACAGGGTTGCTCTGAAGGTGAATTAGATAAGGATTGTAAAGCACTTTGAACCCTGAAAGCACCATAGAAATGATAAATCAGTGGTTTGAGGATTGTAGACGAGGACTCTTCAACTTAGAAATGTTCTGACTGTGGGGGAGGGTAAGTGTGCGATAGAGGATTATGGAATCACAAATGGTGGAGAACAAAAATAAGGAACAGTCACTAAGCTTTTGTCATAGAGAACACCCAATAAAATTACCAGGTAGCAGATTTTTAAAAAACAAAAGGAAGTACAATGAACAAATAACTTGTGGAATCCATTACCATGGGATGTTGGGAAGGCTGAAAGTCTATCTGGGTTCCATATAGGGATTAGATAAATTCATGGAAAAATAGATTCACCAAGGGCTATTAGGCTTTGAGCTGAAATGAGTACCTGCAAAAATGGGTATACCCATCAAAATCGCTGTACTCATTCAGAGCATCCCAATCAGTACTTGATTAGTGATGGACAGTATACCTGATGTACCAATTTTCTGACTTCCGGTACTGATTTTTCAATTTTCTGTCCTGATTCCTGTGCCAATTTACTGATGAGTACCTGATGGGGACAACGGTAAACTGGTAACTTGATCATGGTAATACCCAGTGTTTTCAAGTAATCGAGTGCCTGAAGGGTACTTTGGATAGCCCATCAGGCACCCAATTTGGGGCTTGAAACTGCAGGTATTACCTTTGGGTAGCAAATGAGTGAACCATTTCAACGGTAGGCAAGATGTTTGGGGGAAGCATCCTTCGACTCTCTCAGACGCTGGGAGAGAACCACAGAATTTCATGGTCGGAAGGGACCTCAAGAATGATCTAGTGAAGCCTCCCTGAACTAAAACAGGAGTCACCACACTGACGTCGATTCCGAAAGATGAACTCAGCAATCAAACAAGAGGAGACTATATAATTAAATTGGCCCCAACTAGAGAAAGAGGTGCAGTGGTTGACTGGTTAGGGCACTTGTCTACCTCCCTGCAGGCTGAGAGTTCAAGTCCTACTTGACCTTGTACTGGAAATCTACCTCCAGTCCATCCAGGTGTGAATGGGTGCCTGATCCATTGGGTTGAGGAACTCAACAAATGGCTAGATATGGTGTTGGTGGCATTGCTCCTTTATGCACTGCAAGCCTTAGAAATGAATGTATCCTAACACCACCAGCCCAATGAGTTGCCTGGCTCCAGATAAACTTTGACAAGCGGAGAGTAAATGTGGCCAGGGTATCCCAATACATGGAGTGAACAACAGGGAATGGATGGTTCCACCTAGGCCCTGTTTCTTCTACGCTTCCTGCAAAGTATTCAGAACCGGCATCTATGCAGACCGGCTCAATGGACAATTTCTCAGACTCAGGGAAATTGGTTTGCGCTAAAGGAGGACATCTTTGAGGTGTCTCAGGCCTTCCCTGCAAAAGTCAAGCCACCCCCCAACCCAATAGTTGCTTTGGAAAATATCGGCTGCAATCTCTCATCTCCCCCCCCCCCACATTGTCATTCATATTTACTGAAATCCCCTCTCTAGCAGGCGACGGCGCAGGCAGCTAGCCGCCCATGACAAAGATTAAGCCAATTTGGAGTCACTGCAGCTGTTCCTTTCCCGTCTAACAGATGCAGTTCATTAGGGCTGACGAAGATAAATGCCCGTATTTGTGAAACTCTCCTAAGCACTGTACCCATGTACAGCACCAATGAGATAAAAGGCTTGTACGCAATACATTATATTCTGTCATATCAGCTCTGCCGGTCCCTTGCCGGTGAGTCAGAAGGCTGAAATGAAAAAGAAAAAAAAAAAGGAGAAATCAGAGGCAATGACACGACACAACACACTCTCTTACCTAGGTAGTGACCCACAGAGGAGCGTGGAAATTAAGCTTGCCCGGAAAATGCATGAGTTAGCTGACAGCTTCCACTTTATCCACTTGAATGAACCTAAAATGGCAGAAGATTGCAGGGAGAGCTGGTCCATTTGTATCTGGTGTTGAGCAGAAAAGGTACGGTGGTGCTGAATCATACAGAGGTTCCTGAGTCTGCTGATTTGATTGAAGTACAGCTCAGATCCAGGACGATGGAGGTTCATGCCTCTGGAATGATAGGTTTCCATGTTGGGTGACAAATGGCGGCCCATGAATGTTGTGATTTGGGTGGATTCCTGAAGGCAGATGGATGGATTCTTCCCCATATCCTTCAGGAATCCCCATATGCTATGGGGAGAGCGTAATGCCAGAGTGACTCTTTGGCTCCAGCCAATAGTCTGCTGGTGCTTAGTTACATATAGGTTCATGAGTCAGCTACTTTCACTGAGAGATGGACATCAATGGGTTTTTTTCCACTTACCAGCTCCCTCCCAAGTTATTTTTTCCTATCCACTTCTACCCAAGTCATTGGGGCCAATCCCATGCCTTGCAGACTGTGTGCATCCCTGACACGGGGCCCACAATGTGTGTGCATGCATGGACATAGCTGAATGCGTGGGACACCGAATCGGTCCCATTGGCTGAAATCCCAAGCGGGATCCGTGTGGAATCCACATGAGATTTGTGCAGGTTCTGCACAGGATCCGCGTGGCGCAATGCAATCCCTATGGAGATGTACGTGTGTGTAAACCGCATGCATGCATGCGTGCGTGCAGCATGCACGCAGCATGTGCAGGGCATGGGATCGCCCCCATTGTCTCCTCCTATACCCCTGCCCTGTATTTACTAAGTCTACATAGTTCTCATTTGTAACGTGGCTGAGGAAGGGGTGCTGGGTGGCCCCAAAGCTTGCATATTCTCAATAGCAAAGGTTCATTCCATGCTAACATGGCAACCACCCCATATGAGGAGTGTGCATGGGTCCTGTTTGCATTTTGGGACCCTCTGGGAAAGGGGAACCACTTGGGGCATGCACACAGGTGGGATGAGGCCTCCTCGCTCTGCCCTCCTCTTCTCAGAAAAAGCTGAGTGAAACATCCCCAGATTTGCTGAGGAGTGAGCGGGCTGGGGAGGAGAAGGGGGTAGCAAGCAGCAACTAGACCAGAGAAGCAGCAGCACAGTGATGAGGGGAGTCAGCCCGGAGAGTTGAGTAGCTAAGCCCGCCGGGTCGCATTCAGGTACCAGTTGGTGCCTGAATGCAACCAGTGTCAGTTGGGCACCCCAGATATGACGGATACCCGCTTGCAGCTCAAAGCAGAAGCTATAAACATGACAACGAGGGGTGTGCACTTCATTTTTGTTGTTATATTGATAATAACAAAATTCTTCATTTTTGTTATCGTTATTGCCATAACAATAATGAAGATAAATAATAACGAAATCAACAACAACTTTCATTTTTCTTTATTCATTTCGTTATTGCCTGGCTGTTGTTTCGGGGGGGAAATGTGGAGAGGGGAGGAGGGAGCAGATGTCTCAGAGTCATTTGGGAGGGAAACAGTGTTGAACTCTTGAACTGGGCCTGTGATGGGAGGGGAAGGACCTGATGGATGTAATTGCTGGCCAATGAGCAGCGCAAGCAGGTCCCAGGCAGTTGAATGGCACCGTGTGATTGCTCAGTGCCTCCTGTCTCCCAGAACCAATCATGGGAGCTATAGGGAGGGCACTGCAACCCTTTATGTTGCAGGGCCAGGTTATTTTACTCTTGTTCTGTGTTAGCTCTTGCTGTGTCAGGTTGCGCCGTTTACAGAACTCTGGAGCTTGCATTAAAAATCCTTCCCAGCCCTCAGTATTATACCTTACCTTATACCCTTTATTTTCCCTTTTCCCTTCCCCTGTCTGTCTCCCCCGATAGATAGATAGATAGATACAGACTACAGATATAGAAAATATAGATAGAGTTTAGATAGATATACCCTATAGCTTTTTTCCTTTCCATTTCCCGTGTCTCCTTATCCATATTATAGATAGAACACTGCAACAGCGGGCCCCACTTGACTGTGGGGTAAGTGTTGTAAGGATCTGCACCCAAGAAGGTTGCCAGTCAGGGGTCAAGCTCAATAACAGTTTATTTATAGGATAGTCCCAGGCTAGGCAGAAAGTCTCTGGCCAGTCCACAGTATGTATTAAGCTCCTATACAACTCAGTTTAGCCACACATAATCCAAAGGCTGAGTATCAGCAACTCACTTTCAGGCTCCAAGATCTCCTTCCTCCAAGTCAGGAGCCTTCTCTGGCAGCCTCCCAGGATATGTGTTCTCCCTGCTGGCCGGGAGCAGACTGCTTTTTGCTTCCTCTGCTGTCTTTTTTTATACAGAAAGCCCCGCCATCTACTTCCTGTTTCCTGCTCATCAGCCATCTTAGGTAGTTCTCTTAGGGCTAGGGCTGATGTGGCAGCAGCTGTTACCGCACCACATTCCGTCATTTCGGAATTGCCCGCGCCACACCGCGGCTTTTCTGCGGACATTCCGCTAATTCCGCCGGCATTCTGCAAATTGCAGATTTGTGGAAAAATTGCAGAAACTGTCGGAAAACCACTGTTCCGCTATTTTGTGGTGCTGGTGGAATGGCGGAAGTAGCGAAAATGTCATGTTTCCGCTATTTTGCGAAGCCTGTAGAAGTAGCAGAATGAAATTAGTGGAACTGCGGAAGTAGCGGAATGAAACTAGCAGAATGAAAGCCTCTGCCAAGCCATACAAATAATAACGGAAACACAGTTTCAAGAGGAAATAGCTACCGCTGCGACATTCCGCTACAGCCCTACTTAGGGCAGGCGCCATCTTTTGACCCTCTTAAAGGTATACCAACCTTACTGTGGCCTACTCTGCCACAAACACATAGCAGATAGAAGTTTATTGCTATAGATGTTTAGACAGGAATATATTGCATATAGTATAGGTTATTAGGTGTAGGTTAGACATACATATTAGTAATTTTTCATATTGTCATCGTGCACTTACTACTGCATTATGAGAAAGGGAGGAAGGAGTTCCGAGAAGTCGGGGGCAGGTGTCTGCTGGCATGTCTGTCACGGGTGACAGCCCACAATGGCTACCAAAACCAAAATCTTTGTTGTCGCACAAAATTGACACTGATACCAATAACAATATCGATAACGAAAAGCAAAATTTCATTAATAATGATAATGAAAACAGTTTTTAATAATGAAAATTGAAAACAAAAAATGACATGGGTCCCTGGTGCACACCCCTAATGACCACTGAGTTATTCTAGCACAACCAGTCACAATAATTTCAGGTGGACGATACTCCAGAAATATGTAAACGTTAACATTTTGATCACATTACATTATCTGCATTCCAGCAACTTGTGCTACATCAGAAAGGATTTCTGGGTCACTGCTTGGGAAATATTCAAGGCATGCTTAAGTACTGCAGATTCAGGAAGTGTCAGTTGAGTAGAAGGCATTCTTATGAATTTCCAATCAATTATCCAACCAGTGCTTTTTCACAGAATAAGAAGGGGTATTTATACAGTTGTTTCTTAGGGGGGAAACAGACATGACGCTAAGTCACTTTAACACCGCTTTAACATTTCTTATACATGCTGCAGGGCTGTATTGGTGTTCTATGCAATCCGGCAACATGCATAAGAAATGTTAAAAATGGTGTTAATGTGGACTTAGCGTCATGTCTGTTTTCATCCTTGGATGTAATGGAAACTGACTTCCCTGGCCACTTGCAGTTATTAAAAAGCCAGTGATGCATGTAGTGGGGTTAAACCACATTTTGTATGTGCATAATCCACCACAGGTCCCCATGGTTTATGGAGACCTGTTGCGGATGAAGATCGAGAGAGGTAGTTGGAGCGACAGTGGCACCATTCTCGGGATGAAGACAACCAATTGTGGCATAAACTGTTTTTGAAAAGCTTGTGGTGTCTGTGTAAGCAGCAAAGAAGGGGTCCATCTGACCTACTTTGCCTCCACCTCTTCCATTTGGGATCAATGTGGCAACCATCTCATATGAGGGGTGTGCGTGGGTCCTGTGTGCATCCTCATTTTGGGGCCCTCTGGGAAAGAGGAACCCCTTAGGGGTGCACACAGGTGGGAAGAGGCCTCCTCGCTCCCGCTCTCCCCCCCCTTCTCAGAAAAAACTGAGCGAGGAAGTCTGCAAAGTATTGTCCAGCAGAGCATCTCCCGGTGGTGAGGGGTTTGGTCAGTCCTGCCTGTTGCCACCTGGACCCAGAGTTTTCGGGGGCCTGCTGTGACATGTTTATGGCATAGTTTTCAGATAAAGTTGCTCACATTGAACATGACTTGGATGACGTCCTTTCATACAGTGGCAGAGCCAGAGGTAAGAAATGCCCCGTCTGGTCAGTGTTTGGGGGGTCAGCTTCAATTGGTGATGCCTGCTGAGGCAGCGGATGTGCTTGGATTTATGCAAGCCACAAGATGTGAACTGGACCCTTGACCTTCCTGACTGGTCAAGACCAGCAGGGACACAGTGAGGGAGTTGCTGGCAGGGGTGATCAACACTTCCCTGGGGGAGGAGCGGTTACCAGAGTCCCTTAAGGAGGCTGTGGTCAGAGCCCTCTCTAAGAAACCATCTTTGGACACTGATTCCCTGGCAAACTATCAGCCTGTTTCTAACCTTTTATTTTTAGGGAAGGTTATTGACTGGGTGGTGGCTCATCAGCTGCAGACGCATCTGGACCATACCAGTTTTCTAGATCCTTCGCAGTCTGGTTTTTGCCCAGGTTATGGAATTAGAATTTCAATTTATTGTTCACAGCAAAAGAGCTATAACATTACCCACATAAAAGGACAGACAAATGAGAAACACAGTACCCAAAATAAAATATAATAAGAGCAAAACCAATGAGTTCCGTTACAGGTGATATTTAAATATAAATACCCCTTAGCTTAACCTGGAGCTCCAAAACATACAAGGACAAGAAATTGTTAAAAAGACTCAAGTATGGAGGTAACCCCTAGTTAACTCAAGAAAAATCCAGGGAGGACAAAGACTGCATATAATAGGAAATGACTAATTGCGCAAAGCTTGGCATCGCCATTGGCTAGGGGGAAAAAAAAAAATGGGTCAGTAAGACAAGGACAAGGGTCATGAAAACCAAGGGTGCTATTGCTAAAGATCCACAAGCCCAGATCACAGTATCTGAGAGTAGCAGTATACAACGCCTAGAGTACTTCAGAGCAAACAAGGACATAATAGTCCTTTCAGATTCCATCAGTAACCCCAGGATTCACTGTTAATTTAAATCTATAACTAGCAATTCACTACATTAGTTTTCATCCTTCTCTCCACCAGAAGGAGAAAAAAAGCAATTGTTTTAGTTGATTGAGTGTCAATTGCTAATAGTTGTTTCATTTTCTCATCAATAGATATCCTAACTTCTTTGAATAATGGGTCTATCCATACATTTCTAAGGTCAACATACCTGGGACAAGTATAGTATGAATCAGCGTTTCCACTTCTTGAAGATTACAGGCACAGTGTCTATTGGCAAGTGGAATTCGCTCTCTCCTGCCACGAATGACCACAGTCTCAAACAATTCAAACCGCATCAGAGTGATTACTCTTCTTAACTGTGGGTCTGTAGTCTGTAGCAAATATTGTTCTAAGGAAACTTGCTGCTTAACTGCAGCATACAAAGGGGAGATCTTATTCCTCCTCCTGTGAGGAGTTTGTCACCTATATCGCAGACAAGATCACTCGGATTCAGAGCGACTTTGACACTGGGTTTGGGGCAGTAGGTGAAGAGCACGAGGTGATGGAGGCCCCATCTGGTCCAACTTTGTGGGGAGAGTTTCAGGAAGTGACGTCAGCCGATGCAGTGGGTGTCTTGGGGTCTGTGAGAGCCACCAGTTGTGAACTTAATCCGTGCCCATCCTGGTTGGTGAAAGCCTCCAGGGAGACGTTGGGGACGGTGCTGGCGAGGGTGGTCAACCTGTGTCAAGGGAGGTTGTTGCCTAGCCTCAAGGAGGCT
Organism: Sphenodon punctatus; assembly: GCA_003113815.1. Taxonomy (NCBI): domain Eukaryota; kingdom Metazoa; phylum Chordata; class Lepidosauria; order Sphenodontia; family Sphenodontidae; genus Sphenodon; species Sphenodon punctatus. The sequence continues at coordinate 10,232,734 of QEPC01007512.1, forward strand.
GTGGTGCGCCCACTGCTGAAGAAATCATCATTGGATGTGGGCGCACTCGCCAGCTACCGACCTGTCTCTAACCTTCCCTTTTTAGGGAAGGTTATTGAGCGGGCGGTGGTGATCCAGCTCCAGGCGCATCTAGATAGCATTGGTTTACTGGACCATTTTCAATCTGGATTCCGCCCCGGCTATGGCACCGAGACAGCATTGGTGGTCTTGGTCGACGATCTCCACCGGGAGATGGATGCAGGATGTTCGACATTTCTTATCCTGCTAGATCTCTCGGCCGCTTTTGACACCGTGGACCATGGGCTGCTGTTGAGATGGCTGCATGACCTGGGGAGTCTGGACGGGACTGTTCTTGAACGGTTCCTCTCATTCCTCTCAGGGAGAAGCCAGCGGGTAGTGTTGGGAGCTGAAACATCTTGCCCCCGCGCTATATCCTGCGGAGTTCCGCAGGGTTCCATTCTGTCTCCAGTATTATTTAATGCTTATATATCAATCAATCAAATGTATTGCTTGGTCAATGACCATTGCATACACAGAAAATACATCAAACAAAGCCCTCAAAAATCAAGGCTATACTAGTGCGCGGGTACACCTAACAAGAAATTGAAATTACAAAGAATTAGCGTTACAGTAACAGAATTAAAATAAATACAATACCTGTCAAATCCTAAAAAGGATATACAAGATTTCTTCATTTGCTACACACATCCTAAATTCAAGGAAACTTTTCCTGGCATGAAACACCCGGAGTAAAAAGGTAGCCGAACTGCGAATAACCTTGGGGTCTGGACTGTCTAATAAAAAACCCCAGTAGCACCCCATCTGGCCTACCCGAATATTTCCCCAGAGCAGGAGCTAACAGCTCCTCTCTGTCCCTGTCATAAAGGTGACAGTGCAAGAGCATGCGTGCCACGGACTCAGCCGTTAAATGGTCAAATGTGCAGAGTCGAAAGGGGAAAGGAATATTCTGGAATCGCCCCTCCAGCACCCGGGAGGGGAGGGCATTCACACAGGCCTGAAACATGAGATGTTTGGCTCTCAGTGAGATCGAAGATGTCAAATACTCCGTCATGCATCCTGCTCTAGGAGCCCAATCAAGGAACATCTCCACATGGGGGGGGGATCCTTTTATTCTTGCCAACTCCAGTTGCCTCTCGATGTCATCAATCCTTCCCAATATTTCTTTCTTAATGGCGGTTGGAGGCTTATGGCTCAAATACTCCTTTGAAACCCCTATTTCCCTAAGATAAGCCTCGACTTTCTTGACCCAAGGGTTGGCAAAGGAATCCTGAACCACCCCCTCAGCACCTCTGAAAATTCTTCCATAAACAATCGAACCCAAAATTTTACCGCCAATTCCATAGCCACTTGTTGCCAGGGTTTCTGGCCCAGCTCCAATCTGGCTGCAGCATGCAGAATACTTTTGGGATTCCCCAGCAATCCCATTAGAAATCTGGCCTGGATCGAGTTAACATCTTGGGAACGAAAGGGAGCCAAAAGCTCAGCTCCATAAAGGAGTTGGGCTCTGATCTTGCAATTGAAAACTGAGATTGCCAAATGTATAGAATTGCTACCTTGTCGCCTAAATAGGCCATAAATGGCCTGAGCAGGTCCTTTGGCTGCGACCAGTGTTCTTTTCACATGTTCCTTCCAGGCACCCGATCTGTGGAAGAGAAGCCCAAGCTATCGAAACGAGGATATCTGTTGTATCTGGTGGTCCTCAATATCCCAGGAATAGGATTTCCTACTGCCAGAAAAAACCATGACCTTTGATTATTTAATGTTTATATGCAGCCTTTGGGGGAGGTCGTGAGAAGGTATGGGGTGCGATGTCACCAATATGCTGATGATACTCAGCTGTACCTCTTTTTTTCAAGCTGACCCAGACCCTGCTGTCTCGTTGTTATCCCAGTGTCTGGAGGCCATGGCGGAATGGATGTGGCAGAGCAGACTGAAGCTCAACCCCGATAAGACTGAGGTCTTATCGGGGAGAAATGGCAGCGGTCAATTTTTTAATCCCTGCTCACCACTGGTACTGGACTGGACACTACCCAGATGTTGACTTTGTTCTGAGAAGCATTTGAGCACCAAAGTGGAGGAGTTACGAAGTGACAATTTCCTCCAATAAAGCAGCGCCCTAAGATTGGCCGCCCAGGTTACGGTACTGAGACTGCACTTGTGGCCTTAGTCAACAACCTTTGAGTGGAGATAGATAAGGGTCATTTGACCCTTCTGGTTCTGTTCGATCTCTTGACTGCATTTGACACAGTGAATTACGAGGTGTTGGTGACTAGGGATGGGTGAACGCGGTTCGGAAGTTCGGAGTTCGGTCCGAACTCGGCCTGTTTGGACGACTGAACCCGAACCCAAACTGACCGAACCGAACTCAATTCCGAACGTCAAAATGACCAAACAGTTCGGTCAGTTCGGATCGTGTTCGGGTGAGTTTGGGTGGCAAAAAAAGGGTCACTGGAAGGTCAAACGTGACAGGGAGTGGTAGTCAGCTGAGGAGCAGACTTCCAGGCACTAGGGGTGGAGGGGCTTGCAAGAAGTCTCTGTGCTTGATCATAATCCCTAAAGGACTGCATGTACAAATACCGGACGTTACCAGGGCTGTTCGAGTACCACTTTTTTGATAGGCATACCCATTTTTTGCCGGTACTTGTTTCAGCTCTACTCATAGTTCCTGATGCAGCTAGACCACCTGCCTCTATAGCAACTACGTCCTTGGTAAAGGAGCAATTATCAACTTCAAAAAGGACTAACATGGGGAGGAGATTCCCCCCCCATCCCATTTTTACCCTTGCCTATTAAAATGGCTTCATATCCATTTTAGGTAATTTTTGTTGTAGAATCATAGAGTTGGACTTGGAAGGGACCTCAAGAGTCAAATAGTTCAACCTCCTACTTGGCTGCAGGATGACTACAGCTACAACCACCCCGACAGATGACTGTCAAGACCCTTTCTTGAGGACCTCTAGCAACAGAGAGCCTATGATCTCCCTAGGCAGCTTGTTCCACTGCCAAACATCTCTCACAGTTAGGAAACATTCCCTGCTGTTGAACCAAAATCTACCTTGTAATTTTAGCCCATTGTTTTCTAGTCCTGCCCTCTATAGAAATAAAGAACAGTTCGTTACCATCTTTCTTTACGGCAACCCTTTAGATAGTTGAAGATTGCCATCATGTGTCCCCTTAATTTTCTTTTTGCTAGGCTAAACATACCCCAGTTCCATCAACCATTCCTCGTAAGCCTTGCATTTTAGACTCTTAATCAATAATCTTTGTCACCCTCCTCTGAACCTGCTCCAATTTGTCTATGTCCTTCTTAAACTGAGTTGCCCTATACTGTATGCAAGACTCCAGGCGCGGTCTGACTAGTGCTGAATAAAGTGGAATTATTAACTCTGTTGTCTTGGAAACAAAGTTCCTGTCCCTTTCCTCCTATTCACTCCCAGCCCCTGGCAGTCAGAGGATAAGGACTTTTTATTCCTACCAGAGGCTCGATCTTAGTGGCCTTGGGCATGACCAGTGCCCTGAAAGTCCCACTCATTGACCCAGAAGCATGGGGTGGTATTCAGAGGGGCTGATGGTGCTGCCCTGCCAAGCCCCGTAAATCCACCTGCCTTTGTCCCCACCACTACTTTGCCAGGTCTTACTTAGGGATGACTTAAGTTTGATGTGGACTGGGGTTGCCACCAATCAGCTGTTTTGAACAGCTGATCAGCCACAACTGGGAGAGAATGGGGCTTATGCATCCAGATGGAGGTAGGGTCTTGCTGAGTAGCTTGCAGTCACAGAATCTGGAAGAGGTGCTGGGGATAAGCACTGGCACCAATTAAAGCCCTCGATAGGACCCTGAAAGAATTAAATCTGCCACAGAATGCCTTTACCACTCAGTTGCACGAACAAATGCTTATCTGAAAGTCTGTATAATCCATTGCAGCCCTGAGGTCAGGCAAGAGCACTGTCCTGCACATACCATCAGTGCACCACATTCATACTGCAATTGTGCCAGGGAGTCATTTTCGTCGGCTGCTCTGCATTTATGGAATTCCCAGTTGCCTTGAAGGGTCACCAAATGCTGAGCGTTTTCCAGAGGTAATGTAAGACTTTCTTCTTTGGCCAAGCATTTGGTAGACAGGGATAGGTTTGCAGTGGGTTTAGAAATGAGATCGAGTGTGCGTGTGCGTGTGCATGTGCTATTGTGTTGTAATCCACCCTGAGCCTATGGAATGGGTGGATGGAAATTTAAATGAGTGAATGAATGAACGAATGAACAAGCAAATGAGCGAGTGTACATCTGAGTTGAAAACCTGAAAGTTTATTCATGCAAAGGAATATATCTAACACAGAAAGAATGGACAGTGAGAAATATGATTGAATCTCCCATCTCACATATAATGAAACAATAAATATAGTCAAACTCTTAGGACTGACTAGCAGAAAAGTAATATCTCATGGTTTTCCATTTTCTGGACAACTATATTTCATCAGAATAAATTTATAGTAGTGGCATAAATGAATACTTTAATAAGCTATTATCTCTTACAATAGCATCTCTTTAAGGCCCCAGCATCCAAAGCACCATACTGGCATGAGTCCCATTGAAATGAATTTGGCTTGTGGTACTCTAAAAATTGGAGCCTTAAGATCCACACGATTCCTTATGCGCCTGCTGCAAATGTCCGACTTCTGTTTCTGTTTGCACTGAATGTTGACCTTTCAAGGTCAGTAAAAGATCCAGCATGTAATAGGATGGTCTCATTTGGATAAGTATTATCAGGATTGGGGGCCCAAGAAGTGACTCCATACTTGCTTTTTTTCCACCAAAGTGCAGGTTTTTATAGTCTCAAAAACACAAATACAAACAATTTTACTCTGATTAGGACTTCTTGCTGTGCGGAGGGCAACTCTCCTGAGCTCCCACGTCTCATACCCTCACTACCATCAAACTTCTTAGCCTTCGAGTGGACAAAGCTTCCACTTCCTTCTTTGCCAGGCAAACCCTCCTCACAGCTGCCTGGTTTGTACTATTCTTATCAAGTATTTATATCACTCCAGCAATGTACTTAGTAATGATCATTAGAAACAGTTCCCTGCCCCAAGCAGGGACACACTCACGCGCACGTGCACGCACACGCACACGCACACGCACACGCACACGCACACGCACGTTACAGTTGGTCACTCTACTACAGAGCCCCCTCCAAAAAATAGTATGGCACACAAACTATGTCCCCTCCCACATTTTTAGTACTGGAAATGTAGCGCACCATTTATTATAGATAAGGAATATCTTTTTCGTTTTGAAGCATAGAAATATAATTGAGCAATGAGGAACAAGTGATGATTATGATGTCACATTTGTGTCCAAGGCCACCTCCCCCTCTCATCCCACTATCTTCCTCCCAGCCCATTCTTGGGTGACACTTTGTGAAGAGTCACTAACATGGGATTTGAACCCTGGTTGATCAAGCCCTCATCCCCTAAAATACAATGACTGGCTGTCTTATCTGTTATGATCTTACATACCTCTATCATATCTCCCCCGAGTCACCCCACCCAACATAAGCACTAACTATACTCTAAGTGCTGTGTGGGTTTTTAATTATTTTTTAAAAGGTTGGTAGCATATAGCCGATTCTGTCCAGGTTGATGGAAGAGAGGAGAAAGGTATCAGTGGTGCCCTTGCCAGCATAACTTTTCTTACATGTAAAAAATCTGTAGTGAAGTCCGAGCCAACAATAAATGGAAAAACAACAACAACAACAAGTAATAATAATAATAATAATAACTTTATTATGTGTAGCCACATGGCCATTACATATTACAATCAAAAAACCAAGAAAACCAAACAAACAAACTGCTGGCTATGATGGTTTGAGTCAAAGTATAGATTAATTGCAGCTTTGCCACGTTGTGAAGTCCATACGATGAATACATAATCATTGTAAATAACTACCAAACGAAACAGCTGCTTGGGCAGCCTAGCATATTCCATATATTTATAGCGGTTGCAATTCAGAAAAATAAGACACTGCTCTACAAAGAAAGTTAAAAAGCTGTGAGGTTTATTTTTTATTATTATTTTGCAATATCCACCTCCACAAATAGCAGTCAAGCTTCCTTCTTCTCCGTGACATTGCATTGTAATATATGTTGGCATTATGTTACCAACAGCAGCTCCCAAGATGGGCCTGCCGTAATGTTCTTTCCAATGAACTCTCCCGAGGAACTTTCATAAATGACAGGCTATCATAAAAGCGCTTTGCTTCCAATAAAGGCCGGCAATAGCATATGCGACAATTGTATTCAAGGGACCTTCTCTGATCTGCAGTGTTTCAAGGAAGAACAGTGAGATTTCTGGTTTATCAATTATACATTGTGTTAAGCTTGCATCTTTCATCTTCTCCCTTGTATTTGAAGTTGGGATCATTGAAAAGAACTTTAAAGATGTCCTCTAAAGTTATTAGAGATAATAATTGAAATAGTTTTTTTCCCCTTGACTGACAATAAAGTTGGTGGATAACATTACTCAAGCTCTTAAAATTAGATAATACCCCAAATTTCTTTCCTACTGGTACGAGCTCATTTGGTTGTAAAGATCTATTTCCTAAACTTAGCTTGGTTGACACCAACCTTGTGATGGAAGGTTATTCACGAATCACGATGTTGTGTAGACAATATTAAACAAAAATAAAATATGAGGTGGGGGTGAGTGAGGATAGAACACCAGTTCTCAGTTGGTGTAAAACAGCATACCGCCATTGATTTCATCTGGAATTCTTTCTTGGGTACCAGAACTGGACCCTGAAGTTTATTTTATAGTTATTGTGGTCTCTTTCAGGAGACAGTTCTGGATTTTGAGCCACATGCTGAGAAAACTCTGACGTTCAGACTAGGGGTGAAATGAGAATCAAAATGAATCTCATGAGACTCTCACAAGAATCCTGAACTGTTACCAAGATTGACAAGATCTTGATAATGGAACAAGAACTTCTGAGATACTTGAATTTTTTAAAAAAATTGCTCTGTGCATTCAAATGCTCTCTGGCTGTTGTGTGCATGCACAGCCCTTTTCTAAGATGGTGCTGCATCGGTGCCATTTTGGAAAAGAGTAGCTGGTCAGAACTGGCTGCACTTTTCCAAAATGGTGCCAACGTGGCCGGCACCCTCTTGGGAAAGGATTGTGCATGCACTGAATGGCCATGAAAGCCATCTTTCACATGCACAGAGCATTTTAATTTTAATATTTTTTTTGCGATAATGGGTTGAGAATTGGCTGATTTTTTACTTGTTCTTGTTTTTGGAAATTTTGTCAAGAACCTGGTTCTTGATGAAATTTTTAAAATTACCAAGGGTGGGTTTTAGCCCTAGTTTAGACACAACAATTAAGCATTAACAGAAGCATAGTCACGAGAAGTAATATTTCCACTCTGTTCTGCATTGTGTAGACCTTACCTGGAGTAGTGTGTCCAGTTCTGGGCGCAACACTAAGGAGGACATCAACACATTGGAAGGGGTTCAGAGGAGGGCAAAAAAGATGGTTAGGGGTCTGGAAACTGAGGGTGTTTTCAGACATTACACGACCATGGTCAACCACAGACAATCTCCTGTGGTGGCGGATGGTCGCGTAACGTGTGTTTGCTCGCCGCCAGATGTTCACCACGGTGAACCACCGGCAGTGAGCAAAATAACCAAACTTTCGAGGATGGTCCTGGCACCATCTCCAAAAGCATGGTTAATTGAACCACGGCCTGGAATTGGTGGCTGGTAACATCTGTTACCGCCGCCGATTCCGGGTTGTAGTCCAGACCCTGGGATGGAATCGGGCGCAGCGGCCCCATTGACCGCTGCGCCCGCCCATCTCCTGAAGGGCAGGTGGCCTGGGGAGCATGGGGGGTGGTGGGGCTGTGCGGTCGCACGTTGCGCCACACAGCCCTGCCCCCTCCCCCGATTCCCCTCCGGGATCAGCCGGCTCATCTGTTGCTGGGCCATTTTTATTCCAGTGGGGAATCAAAAGGTGATTCCGTGCCGGGGCCAATGGGCGCCCCATCACGTCTGAAATCACCCCATGTCCTACAAGGAAAGATTGAAGGAACTGGTTATGTTTATCCTAGAGAAGTGAAGACTAAGGGGAGGCATGATAGCCGTCTTCAATTACCTGAAGGGCTGTCACACAGAAGATGGTAAAGAAAGAGTTGTTCTCTGTTGTCCTTTTAGGCAAAACTAGAAATAATGGGCTCAAATTAGATTTCAGTTGACCATTAGGAGGAACTTCCTCATGGTAAGAGCTGTTCGACAGTGAAACAAATTGCCTAGGGAGATGGTGGGCTTTCCTTCGCTGGAAGTTTTCAGAGGATAGCCAGCCATCTGCTGTAGCTATGGATTTCCTGCATTGAGCAGGGTTGGACTACCTCTAAGGTTCCTTCCTTCCTTCCTTCCTTCCTTCCAACTTTATGATTCCACACATGTGGTATGATATGTAGCAGGTACTAGACCAGCTTCCAGGGAAGCCGGATTTCCCTGAGTGCCTTCCCCTTCACCAGCTCACAGCAGACGGCTTTGGCTCTGCAGTCTTCCACTCTTGTATATTCCTCAAAAGGGGTGGGCCAAAGTGACGGGCAGGCCGTCCTTAAAGGACCCACTACCTGATTTGACACTTGATCCTTTTGGTATTTTTGCTACTTTGTTTCGATTGTTGAGAATGCTCAGTCGTGCCAATATTGTTGAAACAAAGTAACCAAAATGGCTGGCATAACCGCACTGAAGTACTGGAATTTAAAAAAAATAAAAAATAAAAATATGCAAAATGGATATCTAGAAAAATGGAAACCAATAGTGGTTATGGGTTTTGCTTGAACTGAAATGAATAGTGAAAATTTGATGGGGGGTGGGGTGGGAACACATTAGTTTCAGCTCTGCTGCTGGGCCAATTTGGGAATGGTGGGTTCTTCTGTACCACTGCAGAGGTTGGATGTCATGGCCCTAGAAGTGTCTCTCAGTCCAATGAATCTACAATATTTATCCTTTGAATGAGGTTGATATGATGGTATTTCTTGTGCCTCAGCTGATCTGCTTGGTGAAGGTTCATTCACCTGAGAATATCAGCCCTACGAAACCTGTACAAATCTCTTTGTGGTACATTGCATGAATCATTCATGATCTCAGTGGATTCCTAAAGTGTTGCTTCTTATTTGGCAATTGACAGTGCACTGTGTAATCTGAATCTTCAGTTGCTGGCTCACCTCTGTCGGCTGATGCAAAGGACTATTTTTAAGGAAATACTCCTCACTTTCATGGTAAACCTCCAAGTACTGTGCTGCCCTGGGTTGAGGACAGGAAACTTTTTTGAAAATAAAAAATACTGACAATCAGGAAATATTTTACTAGTAACAATATAAGCAGGACCCTTCCAATCTGTTTCCAGCCCCCAACAAGGTAATCATATGGGCAAACATGTGCAAACCAACTACAGTACTCCCTGTTTCCAGATGGGAGGGGGGAACTGAAGAGAAGAGGTGGGCTCAGCATAGCTTTTCAGCGTTCTATTGGGTGCTCAGACTCCTCCTAGTCAACAGAATTCCAAGGAATCAGCTGAGTCTGCCCCCTCCCTCCTACACTCCCTCTCCCATTCCTGAAAATTTTCCATCAGGAAGCTTTCCCCTGCTGAGACACCTGACAGCTCCAGACAAGGCAAAGAAAGCTGGGCAGGAAACAGCATAATTTCCTCCTCCTTCCCTCCCTCCCCCCATCAACACTGGGTATTCTGTTTTTCAAAATCCTCATTTTTCTCGGTGAGAATCCAACTGATTCTCAACTCGTTCTTGTTTGCAAGAGTTTCAGCCCTACCCATGTTCACTGCATTTTCCTTATAGCCACCAATGTGGAAAACACAATGAACATGGGTCCCTATGGATGGGTTACTTTGGCACAGATGTGCAGTGAGGCTCTGCCAGTTTGACAGGTTGATAAGGAAAGAAAAATGTGGTTAAAACTGCTGCTAAGTCTGCTACCAATTTTAAAAGGGGACACTGATTTGGGGGAAGATTGAGAATACGGCTGGCCTGGTGTAGAGGTTGTTAGCTTGGGAAGGGGTTACTGGTTTGGAGAAAGGAGAATGAGGCATTTAACCGGGTTCAGGGGGGAGGAGGCTTTTTGGTTTGGGGATGGGGAATGGGACATGTAGCTGGCTCAGGAGTGTCACTTGTGTGTGTGTGTGTGTGTGTGTGTGTGTGTGTGTGTGTGTGTGTGTGTGTGTGTGTTGCTGACTTGAGGATTCACTATCTGTTTCTGGCCTAGCGGGTCTCCACCGGGCTTGGGCTGGCTGCCATGCTGGAGACTGCAGTTATGAGACAGCAGCAGCCCCTGCAGGTGGGGATGGCTCACTACAGGCTCCCCAAGCAGGCAGCTAAGCTTTGAGTCAGAGAGCAGCCCAGCGCTGAGGTGGATATGTGCTGCATTTTGGGGTCCCAGTCTTAGATATCAGATGCCATGTTTTCCAGGAAATTTTGATTTCCCATGGAACCCAACTACCACAGCCCTAGTGTTTGTGTTTCAAATATGGAAACCAAACAGGTCTTTTTATTGCATTTCACCCAAATGCACAGTCCTTGTTAACCCATTTTCTTCACCTGTAAATGTTGATGTTCCATTAAACATGATATCCCTTTCAGGGATTGGGGCTCTCTTCATTGCAGACGATGCAGGCTCCTATGTTATTATTTCTAATCTATCCATGGGCTAGGGACACAATGAGCTGGAGCAAGTACCCACCAAAATGGGTATTCCTGTAGGAATGCTGGAGCTCGATAATTTGGTAACATCGGGTACTAATTGGTACCCAAATAATGCTGGATGGGCTAGCTGACGTACCATTGTACCGAGCTCACATACCAATTTAGCAACTTCCCATACCAATGTACTGGTTTTCCATTACCAAAATCAGTCACGTGGAAAAATCAGCAACTCGATAAAGGTAATACCTGGAATTTTGGGTAATCAGGTGCCCAGCTCGGTACTTGGGTAGTGATTGGGAACCTGAGACATTACTCAAAATTGCATATATTAACCAAAAGGTAGGAAATGTGGAACCCACCCACACTATGGAACCACCAGAGGCCAAGGCTTCCTGCCAGCAGGGCCATACCCAAGCCTTGCGGATCCCGTGTGCAGCTGCATGTGCGCACACATGTAAACTACATGCACCATTGCTGGCACATAGTGCCGTGTGGAAACTGCATGCACGTGTGGGCAGGGGATCCTCACGACTTGGCATCGGCTCCTTTGAGTTTCCAACTGGGCCTGTATTTTACACCACTTCTTCTCACACTCACGTCATTTTAAATTCTTCCAAAAATTAAGGCCAGTAACATCTTCCTTTTTCAAACAGGTCAGTCTGTAAAGTATGTGTCTGTCACACATTCCTGTGTTAGAAGGTGGGCCGCATGGCTGTTCTGCATGGTGCCCTCAGCTTCCCTGGATCCAGCACTGGTGCTGAAACAGGGGGAAATACGTCTTTGACTTCAGAACTGGTGCAAAAATAGCCATTCCCAAAATAACATGAATTCATGTCTTTTGAGGAACGCTGCCGAACGTTTGTGCTATTTTTCACGGTTCGGTTTGGGTTCTTTTTACCCATTTGCCACTTTTGGTTTTACCACAGGTAAATGTCAGACACCTTTGGCCCTTTTTGGTGCTTTTACCTCACTTCCAGCACTTCTGAGGTTGATGAAAATGCCAAAGGAAAACTTGAACAAATGGGTAAGTGATGGATAAATCACTTCCGCTGATGGGTAAGTGATCCCAAATCATTGGGAACGTGGCAAATGGACTGTTCTTGGTAAATACAGTGTTGTTCACCGTGAACATTCTTAAATACACCATGGGAATTAAGACAGTGGAAGTTCTCTGGTCTTTATGCCCATGGTATCTACAAGAATACTACCCTCAACCTCTGGACCATCCTACATCTCTCAACCCAAGTTTAGCATGCAACAAACAACAACAACAACATATTGCACAAGCAGTGTCCCTGGCCGTGTACAATCAATAGTTACAGCTGTATTACACATACGTCTCTTGAACCTATTTTGAAAAAGATGTTCAAGTAGTATCTCTCTTTTCCTTTCAGTTTTTAAAGGGTTATCATTTTGAAAAGAATACCAAGTTGTCAAGTAGATGTTCCTTTCTGACACTAATTACTTTATCAAGGAGAAAACTGACTGGATGATGTTAAAGGGATGAAGGATTTTCTTCCAATGATTCGCTTCCAATTCCCAATGAGGGTGACCATGCACAGATGTCCAGATGTTCTTCGCTTCTGCCTGCACCGTTTTTTCTGTGTAACAACTGCTGAGAGCACTAGAAAGTCAATCTGCCTCCCGCGTCTGCCTGCAGTTAGGAAGAAATGCTTTCCAATTGGAGACTGACTTAGTGCTCAGAATAGGTGGGGGGGGGAGGATGGGACCATGTCAGAAATTTTGTCCTTGTGAAACATCTGTCCCCAACTGCATGAAAACCTAGGTCGACCGAACCGAACTTCTGAACTGAACTCTATTTTTTAACCGAACCAAATTTCCGAACTCAGTTCTATTCACACATCCTTATCTCATGAGAACTAGTGTTCTCGCTGCCATTCTCACAAGATTCTCAAATGGCCCCCCAAATGGTCTGCACATGGGGGAAATGGTCACCATCGGGCATGCATGTGCAGAATGACTGTGGTGGCCATTTTGAACATGCACAGCACCTTTGGTTTTTTAAAAAAAATCTTGTGAGATTTTCGAGAACCCTCAAAAAACATTCTGCACATGAGCAAAATGGCTATCAGGGGCCGTGCATGCACAGAATGTTTGAGGTTTTCAAGAATCTCACGAGATTCTCGAAAACCCAGTCGAGAACACATGAGATCTTGATGGGGGTTGCGAGAATATCACCCATTCTGGCGAGAATGTGATTGCGTTCTTGTTTCAGTCCTAAATAAATCAACATGAGTCCACTGATTTCAAAAGAGCTTTTGCCAAGTTAGGCCACTCAAGCGAGTCCCATGTTGTTTTGCTAGCTACCGTGAAACCACTGCTATTTAGCAGAGAAAGAACTATTCCTATACCTATATTTGGGTTTCATAAGTCATTATAGAAACATGTAAGTTAACAGGCAGCATGCAGTTTTCACCCATCCCTGCTGTGTCCCTTTCATTGTATTTAAATGTTTTGAAATGCTACCTTTTTTCCTTGAATCACTTTCCCTACAATTCCCTCCCTAGTGTTTGCTATTCTGTAACTATCCTTGTCTGTATTTATTTTATCAGAGAAACTACAGTGGGGGTCATCTAGTCCAACCCCCTGCAGGATGACTAAAGCTACAACATCCCGGACCCTGACAGTTGCCTGTCCAGACTCTGTTTGAAAACCTCCAGTGATGGAGAGAGTCTACAACCCCCCTCACATAGGGGACTCATGAGGGAAGGCATACGGCGTCATGTCCCCTCCCCCCCCGATTTTCAGAAACCCAGCCCCCACTCCTGCGCCCTTCCACTATCGAGAGTTACCAGTCACCTAATCTCCCTAGTCAACTTGTTCCATTGCCGCACAGTGATATCTGTTAGGGAGTTTTCCCTGCTATTTAATCACCTTCCTGTAACTTGAACTCACTATTTCTAGTCCTGACCTTTGCAGCAATGAACAGTTTCTTGCCTTCTTCTTTGTGGCAGCCCTTTAGATACTTGAAGACTTCTATCATTGTCTTCCCTTAATCTTCTTTTTGCTAGGCTAAACATACCGAGTTCCACCAAACGTTCCTCATAAAACTTGTTTCCCAGGCATTTTATTGTCTTTGTTGCCCTCCTCTGAACCAACTCCATTTTATTAATATCCTCCTTGAAATGAGGCTCCCAAAACTGGACACACTATTCCAGATGAAGGATGACCAGTGCAGAATACAGCAGGATGATTACTTCCACTGACTTGGAAACAATGCTTCTGTTCATGCAGCCTAAAATTGCATTAGTTGTTTTTGCAGCAGCATCACATTGCTGACTCATGTTCAGTTTGCGATTGAACTCAATGCACATGTAACCTTTTTACATGTGCTGATGTCAAGCCATGCACCCCCCATCTTATACTTGTGCATTTGGTTTTTTGTTCCCTAAATGTAGAACTTAACATTACTCTCATTAGAATTTCATTTTGTTAATTTTAGACTAGATTTCAAACACCCGTTTTTTGTTAAATTAAAATAAATCTTCCAAGGTGTCAACAGACCCTCCTGGTTTTGTGTCATCTGCAAACTTGATAAGTATTCTCTCCACCCCTTCATCCAAGTCATTAATAAAGATGTGGACTATGAATAACACTGAACTCAAGACAGAGTCCTGCAAGACCCCGCTCTAGACCTACCTCCATTAGATTATTTGTTTCCTCTCGTTGTAGTTAAGTGTTTGAAATTGTAATAACTTCCTTGGGAGTGATTGCTTTCATGTACATCTACTAGAGTTGGGAGTATGCACAAAAGTGGGTATACTTCAATTTGCAGTACTTGTTTTGACCCCCCAAATCCTGCTTTTTGGTACTTGAAATGCTATTTGATCGGGTACTCAATCAAAATACCGATTTTGTCCTGATCTTTTAACTTCCAGTCCTGGAATTTCAACTTCCAATCCAGGATTGCTATCTTTTTTAAAAAAAAATAAAAATTGAATTTTCAGATAATTTTGGGTACTTGAAAACCAAAACGTCAGTTTGTGTTGCTTAAATGGTTTTTTAAAAGTACTAATTTGGATATTACCCGTGGGTACCAAATAATGGTACCCATCTCAGCTCTAATATTTACCTACCTTGCATTTCTCGGCCTATAGTTTCAACTTTTTACTTGCCTGGGGAAGGATCTTGTGTAGCCCGAACGTTTGCATACTCTCACCAACAGAAGTTGATCCAAAGAAAATATAATCTAAACTGCTTTACCTCCATTGTTCTGTGTCACAGATTTACATTTGCACTTCCCTACAATCCCTCACCTTGAGACCATGACTGATTTTAGAATCCTCATATGCTGTGCTGGGGCAAGTCCTAAATCTACAGGTCAAATTCCTTTTCTTTTCTTTTCCCTGTTGGAGAACATGATTTACAGAGCTGCAAAGTGTGCAATGAGATCCAAACAGCTTTGCAAGTAGATGTCCTCATTTAATAATCTCCCTGACTCTATCATTCTGACACCATGTCCCTGGCAAGCCATTCAATTTTGCAATTTTAGCATTGGGCTGGAAAAAAGACAAAAAGGTCTTTCATGCACACGTGTGAGGTTGCTCGATTTCTTACCTGTCAACTGCAATCAAGTGTAAAAAAATATCCTTCACTATGTATTAAAAAAATTTCATAGCCTGTTCAACAGCAAAAGAATTCCCCAGTAACAACATACCAGGTAATTCATCTTTGTATTTAAAAAAAACACATTGGTCCCTTGCTTCCCATCGGAAAGGTACATGCAGATAGAAATACAGATGCTTACCAAATCTTGACTGGCACCCAAAATGGTGCGTCAAATGGAAGCTACCTAAAGTTTCATGTGGTTGAATTTTAAAAGAATGGAAAATTGGCAGGTTGTTTTATTTATCAGGACAAATCTTTGTGGAAGGGCAAGATCAAGAAGGTTATAAATGCATCTTTTAAATGTGTGTTCTGAGGAGGATATTGCTTTGTGTGAGGGTGTATCATAACAGAATTGGCCAGCAGAGCCAAGGGCCTCTGGTTCTTCTTCCTCCATTTTCCTATGTGGAATGTTGTGACGTTCCAATGAGAAGTTGTGGCTTGAGTCGGCTAGAATTTGAAAGGTGAGAGGACTGCCGGAGAACTGGTAGACTTCAGGAACTGAGAAAGAGCAAAAAGACTCAGGACCCCCTCCCCCCCCAAAAAAAACACAACCTTGACAGATCTAAACCAAGAGGCAGCAAATTCCTATTTTAAAAGAGCCTGGAGTACAGGTGAAATGGGTAGCTGATTTACCACTAGCTGAGAATACCTACATTTCCAAGTACTGCATCAGTACTCCATGGGTTACTTGATTACTGACGGGGTACCTAATGACCCAGGAAATTGGTAATTTCTGGTACCGATTTTTCAGTTTACCATCAGGATGAAAAGCAAAAACATTGGGATGGAAAACAAAAAAAATCAGGACCAGAAGTCAACATTTTGGGACTGGAAATCAACTTTCTGGGATGGAAAACCAACCTCTCCTCCCTGGTATCAGAAGTCAACATTGCAGGACACCGAGTACCCAAATAGGGTTGAAACAGAGCGTAATTTCAGATGCACTGGGCCTGGAGGCCCGCCACGCTGAACCACGGAATGGGACCCGTCAGGAATCAGGCCGGCCGTCCTTTTGATGTGCTGGCCCGATTCTCACTGGGGATCAGGGAGGGGGTGGGGCTGCGCGACGTGACGTGCGGCCGCACAGTCCCGCCCCCCCGGCCACCCGCCCTCCAGGAGACGGGCAGGCACAGTGGCCAATTCGACCGCTGCGCCTGATCCCGTCCCGTGGTCGGGACCACGTTCTGCCCGGGATGCAGGTAACAGACATAACTTGCAGCCCATCTTGGATCGTGGCCAATCCGATCACGGTTGGGGACCGATCTCACCACAATTCTGGACCTCTGGGCGGCTGGAGGTCTGGAATCGTGGTCAATCTGATTCCCGCCAGTGATTCATTGGGGTGAACATCTGGCGGGAAGCAGAACAGACGTAACAGGACCAACAGCCACCACAGGGGATTCACTGTGGTATCGTTACATCTGATATTACCCAGAGTCTGTGGTCGGGTCGATTCGGGTACCAGAAATTCAGTGGATACACCAGTTTTTGCTGGTACTCAATTTCAGATTTCGTCTGGAGTTCGGTGTCTCCCAGCTTGCCCACTGGAATATTAGTAAATCTCACCAGCCAAACTCTTTCTGTGGGTGAAGCGTTACAGTATTTTATAGCCAGAAAAATGGAGGTGAGAGTAGAATAAAAGGAAATATTGGTCATAAAATTGGAATTCAACAAATTTTGTACAGTCACAACTGAATAGCAATTTAAATTTCCGACTGTCTTTGTGAATTCCACATTTCCAGCTTCCTGGTTGGCTGCCTGCCTGCCTGTATATAAGACCGGGATGACACTGCAGGAAGCTGGACAAATCATCTGTTTCTCCCTTCCTGCCTTACCCTGAAACCTGCTCTGTGCTGTTGGTGGCTGGGCCTGTTTCTTGGATTTGTTCTGCTTGCGCCTGGACTGGTGCTGCCCTGTTGGGTTCTCGGCTTTGGATCGGTTTGCCCCATTTCCATCCTATATTCTGCCTGTCTCTGCTTTGGTTGCTATGACAACGGGCCCTGTCTGCCTGTCCTTTCCAGACTGCCTGTTCTTTCCCAGCTCCTTCTGGCCTGTTGATGTCCCACACCGATTCCCTGCACTGGC
The DNA here is from genome assembly GCA_003113815.1 of Sphenodon punctatus. Lineage (NCBI taxonomy): Eukaryota > Metazoa > Chordata > Lepidosauria > Sphenodontia > Sphenodontidae > Sphenodon > Sphenodon punctatus. The sequence goes on from QEPC01007512.1 coordinate 10,250,190, forward strand.
TCTCTACTTTTCTATGTTCATGACAGCAAACATCACAATTTTGTTACTGAAATCAGTTGGTAAAATGCAAAACTGGCAACTCAGCAATACCTGGTATTTCAGGTAGTTGGGCAACCTGTTTGGTATTCAGGCATGTATCCAGTTTTTGTTGTGATATCTGTTTTGGCTCTCATTTTCTTCTGTTTTGATCCCTAGATATTTTTCTGGTTTGATCCCTAGATATTTTGACATCTGAAAATTCCCTTAGTTGCCTCCTTTTCTGCTAATTCATATGCAGAGTGGGGAGCCCGGATTTGCACTGTTGAACAGCCTTTACCACAGGGTCAAGAAGGAAGAGAAAACTGGTTGGCAAGCCGTAAATCCTTTGCTAAACACAACTGCCTTTAATAATTAGCAAATGTGCCAAGGAAGAGTTGATAAACAAAGGGAAAGGTGAAAAGGGAAAGGTGCCCTGCAGGGCAATTAATTAAGCTGAGAAGCGAAATGAAAGCCATAATTTCTGCAAGCGGTTGGCAGATGGGAGAGTATTTTGGGAGCACATTGTTTGTTTAAGCTGTCACTGAATGGAGCCAGACATTCACAGTTTTAAAAGACGGACTTTTGAAATGAGTCCTTCTCTGGTTCTGCTGGTTTCACCATTTCGGATACTTTTTGCACGTTGAATGGAGCAGCCACAGGCTGGTTCCAAGCCCTGTGTGCCCCCCCCCCCCAGGGGTTGTGGAGATGAAACCCTGCCAGCTAACCACCCGAGGAAGTGCTAGAAATTCCAAAAAGTTCTGTACAACTGCCAAAAAACTGTTCCTGCCTTTGAATCCATCCTGAAAACCTACCTGTTCGGTCAGGTTTTCCCTAGCTCTTCACTCCCACAGACTGATCACCGATGTTCCTTATACTGTCCTTTCATTCAAAGTCCTCCTCGTCCCTTCAACTAATCTAAGTACATGCGCCTGAAACGTCTCAACTTGGATACATTCCTTTTTCTCTCGATGGGTGATAACATGGGCTGGAGTGGAAAGTCACAGCGGTAGCCATTTTCGCCAGAAACAGCGTTTCTTCAATTAGTGGTACGGCATGGCAGAGGCTTTCATTCTGCTAGTTTCATTCCGCTACTTCCACAGTTCCGCTAATTTCATTCCACAGGCTTCACAAATAGCGGAAACATGCCATTTTTGCTACTTCCGCCATTCCGCCAGCACCACAAAATAGCGGAACAGCGGTTTTCCGACAGTTTCCGACAATTCTGCAATTTATTTCGATAGTTTCAGAATTTGCAGAATGCCGGCGGGATTAGCGGAATGTCGGCAGAAAAGCCGCGGTGTGGCGCAGGCAATTCCGAAATGGCGGAATGGAATCGCGGCGCGGTAAAAGCTGCTGCCGCTTCAGCCCTAGTGATAACAAACGAGATGCTGCCCCAACATTCGCCCATGATAACCCTGGATGTCGGTCTGAACCGTGGCTGCCAGATGTTTTCCCGAGGGGCACAGGTAGGTCTGCCCATGCAATGGGCTCTCGATGCTGCGCGAGCTGCTGTGTGGGGACCCCAAGGGGGCCTCCGAGTTCCAGAATGCTCCCGGTGTACTGTCTCTCTTAACACTAAGGGTGGGACTCCAGGGGATTATCGGTTATCAGATTTACCAATATCCGATCTCCCGCTATCGGATTTATTGGTATTGGAATATCAGATTTTTAACATTGCCGGTTTTATCTGATTTTTAACATTGCAGCCATTAACTTTAATGGGCAACGTTAAAAATCTGATAAAACCGGCAATGTTAAAAATCCGATATTCCAATACCGACAATTAACGGTATTACCGGATTAATCAGATACCAGGCATTATCAGATTAATCTGATACCGATACTCCCCACCCCTACTTAACACCCTATGTTCCCCGCTCCCTTGTTTCCCCTTGCTTGTCTATCCTAGACTGTAAGCTTTCCAGGGCAGGGACCTGTTTCTAATTAAGTACCAGATACATTACTGGTGTTATATAAATATTTTTAAATAATTAAAAAAACACAAACAAAATAACCAAACTAGAATAACTGGAACAAATGCCTAAAGAAACAAGATCATTCTACAGGATGTCACCATCTTGTGTGTGTGCAGCATGACATCACAGCCAATCCAGAACTCTGGTGGAAAAGGCAGATCAGATGACATTCTAGTCTGTATTTTGCTGAATGAATCTTAATAGCTGGATCTGTCAGAATGTTAAAATTCTGTTCCAGCTCTCCTCTCCCTGTCCTATAAAAACTGTTCCTCAGAACCAAGATTGGATTAGAAGGTAGAAGGCTTGCATTCAGACAGTATTAGTAATATAAACTTAATTCCCTGTCCCCAGCGTATAACACATGGCTGTATCAAAAAGGAGTCCCAGGAGCATATCAAGGCAATTCCTTTTAGCAACTCCCAAGTTCTTAGCAGGTCTCTGCAGCAGTAGAATTGCTAACCATGTGGAATCGCATGGAACTTTTCAGCGCTGGCTCTGCTTTTTAATCTAAGTTTTTAACACAGTTGGTTAAGTCTGAATTCCGCTCAAAGGAATTAACTTTTTTCAAAAAGGACACATTTGACCTTCCTTTCTAAAATGCATATCACTTTTAAAGCTACATCAGAAGAAAAGGAGAATGGCAACATTCCTTTCCAACTGGTACTGAGATTCAAAATTCCATGGCTAATCACAACCACTTATTTCCAGTAGAGGTGGAAACCATCTCAACTAAGGAAATGATCTCAAGGCCAGTGGAAAGTTTGGGGATTTTAAGGCGCTCCTATCCAGAACAAGCAGTTGAATTCAGTTGTGTCAAGCCACCTCAGGTCCCACCCCAGGGCACCCCAGCCCCCTTCTTGGATGCAAAATATTCCCATATTCATTTATTTGGCTAGTTTGATTTGGTTATTTTGATCAATTAGGGTAAAAGCAGATGTAACGCTGGCATGTTGGCTCCCCAGCCGGGGGCAGAGAACAGAAGGCACTGAGGCAGCACTAAACTAACATGATTGAGACCTGACAGTCAGAAAGCTGTGTTGCTCACCCCATGCCCCACTCCTGGCACCCTGTATCCACCATGAAGGGCAGTGATGGCAGCCAATGACGGGCTACCATGGTGCCCAGTCATGGCAGCCTCCACCTTGCAGTAGGGATGGTGGGGCAAACAGATGCGTTGGCCTGCTGTGGCTTGTGTCGGCTCACCTGGGCAGCCCTTGGCCTGGAATGTATACCTGGGAATGCCCGCGAGATGCCCTGGGCCACTAGCGGGTCAACGGCTTGCAGCTGGGGAACAGACATGTGGCTGAGTTTCTGGCCCAGGCGAGCCATAGTACGCCCATATAATATCTTTTTTTTTTTTTTTTAAGCCTTAGTTTCAACACCATTTAGTGCTATTACACAAAAGCCACAATGAACTGACTGAAATACTGAAGAGACACACCTGAAACAGATATTCATTATTTTTCTCCAATGATGTGGAAACCAAACAGTGGTTACTATCCGCTTCATAGATCCGATCTGAAGTGGGTGAAATAGTTACGGATATTCATTTCACCTCTACTCCGAGGGCGTCACTCTGATAAAAGCCTCAAGAACATATTTTCTTGAATCCTAAAATACAATGATCTGTCTCTCAGCTTGATGCCTTCAAATTCCATGAGGATAATTAGCGTACAACAATCGTGCCATCTGGAGAGTCTTCCTTCCTGCTTTCAAGACGTAGGGAGAGGAAGGAGATGTGCTTTGTGTAGATTACTCCTTCCATTCTGAGGAAGGAGCTTGGTGGCCTTATCTTTGAGAAACTGAAGGCCTTTTAGTGGTGCGGTTGGCAGGGTTCCAGGGGAAGAGGAGTCGAGGCATGTTTTTCATAGCGTAATGAAGGAGCAATTAGTTTACACAATGAGCTTCAAAAGTGATCATAGAATCTCCAGCGGTGAGGACCCTTCAGAATTCTGCGACCTTATTTATACCAGAAATCAGAGTCTGAGCAACCGTTTCCCTCCCACAGGCCATGAAGAAACTCAATACAAGTTCCACAGGCCAGGGGTGTAGCTAGGCGGGAATGGGCCCCGGTGCAGAAGATGGAGCACTCCAGTGGGCACAGTCATTCCACAAGGGTGTGCTCCCTTCCCCAGACATGGGCCCTGGTGTGGCTGTACCTGCTGCATTTCATCATTTCTATGGCACTACTAGGTGTACACAGTGCTTTACAGTCAGAGTTTCAGAGGCCCTTTTCACATGGGCGCCCCCCCCTGCACACTTGTGAGGGTGGGTGGGGGGCACCTGTGTGAGTGCTGCGGCAGGTGGGTGTGCGGTGGGAGGATGTCCGTAGGAACGCTGCTGGCAGAGGGTGTGTGTGCGTGCTCCTGTGCTACACCCATCTCCACCCACTTGCAACCAGCGTCAACGCCAGTTGCTCCATGTGTGGAGAAGGGTGGAGAGGAGTGTGTGGCCTGTGTGAAAAGGGCCAGAGATGGGTCCCTGCCCAGTGGGTTTATAAACTAATACAAGGATGAGGGGAACATACAGGGAAAGATGATCACACACAAATTCCATTGTTATTTCGTCAGTTTCCAGTGATTCTGCATTTCTGCCATTTTTTGGTCACTTTGTGGGACTTTTTGGTTACTTTCTAGGACTTTTTTTTTTTCACTTTCTGAGACTTTTTGTGACAGATTTATGGCAGTTTTACAGCACTTTTGTGGCAATTTACAGCACTTCTTCGGTGCTTAGCCATCACATTTTCATCTCCACATCTCCTAGGGGTGTGCATGGGGCACACACGAGGCTTGGGATTGGCAGCTAATTGGAGGTCAATGGTGCAGCGCCCATCAGGCTGTATTGCGCCAAGCCCACGGTGAGGAGCAAAGGAGGAAAAAAAAGTAAAACCCACAGTAACGCCAAAAACATGCTGTAACAGGGAGCCATTTTACCCAGGTAAATCAGACTAGGATTAGGCCCACACAAGTCACAAACTTCGTGGAATTCACTCAATTGTCCATTTATTTCCCACCGTCTCAGTTCTCATCCAGGTATAAAGTCTCCACCGTAACTATTGTCATATGTACACAGGAAATAGTCCTCTGGCAACCCAAGTCCCTAACCACAACCAAGGTGGTTCAGCACTCACCATCAATGGCCTCTTCAGAACCCTGGAGAGTGCCTACGGTTATGCCTAAGCCGAGGTCCAGTCAGCCCAGGCATCAGGCTTCCCCTAGCTGCCCGTCCTATGAGTCAGTACCCTGGCCAAGGCTCCTCTATGGCCCAGCTCCCAACAGAAAACTTTCCTTGTCCCCAGCCAGGCACTGACTGACTCTCCTGGCTTTGCCTCTCCTTATATCCTAGAGTGGGTGTGGCTGACCCTCCAGTCTCTCAGCCTTTAAAGGGCCAGGCCCTTCCTTACTTTCTATAGCCGCTTCTTAAGTGCAGCCCTTTCACTGGTGCATTGGCTGCAGCTCTGCTAGCCCAGTCCACTAGCTGGTGCTAGCTGTTCCCCTTAAAGGGGCCGCAACCCTCCTAAGCTTCTCCCTGCTAACCCCTCCCCCCAAAAACTAGACATGCCTCAAAAGGAAGCTAAAAACTATGGACCCACCGAGTAGCCTTCAAAAAAATTAAGAAGTGCAGTAAAATCAGTCTCATCACCTAGAAACAGGGCAAGGTGGACGGAACCAGCGGGGTGTGGTTGACTCCATAAAAGCTCATGGTGTGCAGCAGTGAAGTGGGGGCAGATGAGCAGAATGTTTCAGACTGTTAAAGACACATTGTAGGATCCACACACATTTCAGCCACCCCTAGAGGCAGTTGTCAAATGGAGGGCATCCCAGGGATGAGACGTAACCTGGCCAGGACCATTTCCTCTCAACTGTTTTGATAAGTGCTCTGCCACAGCTGGATCACAGGCTTTACATCATCCATCTTAGGTGGTTGACACTCATCTCAAAGAGACTACCAGCATGCCATGAGGCAGAACTTGAAAAATGGGAATAAAATCACTAAAAAGGGACTGCTTCATGGTCACAAGTCAGAGCGGCTACTGACCGAGCAGCCGCAGAAGCCTACTTCCTTCCCCTAGCTGCCGAGCATGTGAGTCAGTACCCTGGTCAAGGCTCCTCTACAGCCCAACTCTCAGCAGAGAACCTTCCTTGCCACCAGTCAGGCACAAGTATCTAATCAGTCCCTGATCCCCACATGCCTGGCCATCCAACAAAAGAGTATACGGGTGCCCTGGGACCCAGCGGTGGTACAACTGCAAGTGAGTCACAGCTATCAATGGATGCAGGTTAAAATAAAGGGAGTTCAGGACCTCCAAGGACATCAGAGTCTGAATAGATCATGGGCCGCACCAGCTGCCCAGCCAACACAAATTGCAAAGCAAGGGAAATAGTAAAGAGTTCCACAGTAAAGATGGAACAATCCTGAGGGAGTCAGCGGGCAATGCAACAGTCAGTACAGACCATAGATGCCCCCACAACATCTCCTGACTTCGAGTCATCCATAAAGAGGGCTTCAGAGCCAAAATGGTGGGAATGGTGTTCACAATAAAGCTGCCGGTACCACTCTGGTAACAAGGCACAAACTGAGACAGAGAGTAGCAGCTGAAGAGCGGACTCACTGCCCAAGGCAGAAGGGTGGTAGAAGCCTCACAACGGCAAGGCAACCCAAAGACAGATCCAACTCCTGCAAAGGGGACCTCATCCAGAGCCCAAAGAGCAGAAGGACAGCGCTTCAGTTTGTGAACAGGGTCTCATACTGGGGCCAAAACATGGAGTCGCACATATGGTGCCCAGGCAGGAAACTAAGGCCACTTTCAAACACGCCAACCCCCCTCCCCACGCACATATTCTGGCTGCAGGGGGGAATGCACAGCCAGAATATGCACAGGGATCGACCGGTCTGAAAGCCGAAACACACACACATCCCAGCGCAGCTTTATTGGCAGAGATGTGCAGGGATACGGAGCAGGAAACAAGCTGGAAAAGCCGCCGGGGGTTGGGGGGGGGGTTTCAGACCAGTCGATCTGCGTACATATCCTGACTGCGCATTTCCCCCTGCAGCCAGAATATGCGTTGGGGGGGAGAGGACATGTCTGAAAGTGGCCTAAGTCTGACAGCATATTGAAGAGACAGCAGCAAGTGGCATATGCTGATTAGAGGCTCTAAGGGCTCAACATAAATCAATGTGCCAGTGAGGGGTGAAATTCTCCTGTGCACAGACAGAGGCCCTGGTAATGGATGGGATCCAGCCTTCGCAGAATGGCGGGTCTAGTAGAGTGGTATACAATGGAGGCATAACCCAACCTTGAATGCACAATGGCCCGATACGGCTGTATATTTGAGTTAGCACCCATCATTTTGTCTCCACTCTCAGCACGGGGAGCCGTTCCCAAGATAAGCCTACTCTGTCAGAAATCTTTCTCCCATCTCGGCCTTTTGCAGATTATCACAGTTCCTGGGCCGGCTACTCTTATACCCCCTGGAGGGACTGGGGCCAAAATTGATGTACCAGCTAGTCTTAAAGAGTCCGCAGCCTGTTCCATCACACTCTCCAAACACAAATGGCAAGTAACCTGGCCCTTAGAAACTAGTTTCCATCAAGGGACCATGGGAATTAGGCACCTTGATATCTTAACGCAGTGTGTTCCAGGTCAGAAAAGGAGTCTGTGAAGAAAGAGGGACCCAAGTATCATAATTCCCAGATTAGTTTTAGGAGCACTGGACCACCTTCCTACCTATTTGGTGTCTTCTGTCCCAACAAAATAGACATAGTTCTTGGGTCTACCCTACAGTTTGCATGTAAAGGGTTACTACAATCTCTTTTTTATATGGAGAAGACTAGACATTTTGAAGCAATTTGAGAAGGATGATATCTTTGGAAAGCTATATTATGCTTGGAAATGGTTGTTGGACTCTAAATGGAGAAAGGAACAAGCCAGGGCTTTGTGAGAACATTAATTTAAAATGTGATTTTCCTCCTCGGTCTAGGATCCATGTGGGGTTTATGCTATCAAATATTAAATACCAAGACCTTTATGCAATGAGGCAGCTTTAGTGAATAGAATTAGATCAAACAATAGAATCACAATCTTTGAAGATATTATACAGTGGCCAGGAGAAATATTCCGTTGGGAATGGGCTAAAGTCAAAACACTTGCCTGATCCGATAGATCATTTAGAGCTGAAACAGGTAGCTGATTTGTTACCTGCAGGTAATACCCACATTTTTGAGTACAGCATCAGGTACTCGATGAGGCTACTCGATTACTGAACACAGGTACCCAAAATACCCAGAAAAATTGGTAATTTACAGTACTGATTTTTTAATTTTCCGATTGGTATATCAGGATGGAAAACCAACAAAATGGGATGGAATTTTTTTTAAAAAAAAATCAGAACAGGAAGTTAACTTTTTGGGACATGAAGTTGACATGCTGGTCACATTCCAGGACTGGAAGTTGACATTTTGGGATGTCAGATACCTGAACTGGGTTGAAATTGGGTACTGATCCATACCCAAAGTTATCAGGTCGATTTGGGTACCAAGAATTAGTCGGTAAACCTGTTCTTGCAGGTACACGTTTCAGCTCTAGTTGTAGTCAAAGCCCCATAATTAGAGGGACTCTACCTCCCCAATGCCCACAGGCACAAGAACAATTGTGATTCAACTAATAATTGATACCCTTTTACACTCAACTCAGATTTGTTTTGATCATTATACCACGTTGTTTCTTTGAGGAATTTTTTGGGGGGAGCAGTTTCACTTTGGTTGTCTGGTTACTCTGGTATTCTGGTTATGCCATTTTTGCAATATTAACATCAGTGAAAGCACAGTTAATGAAAATGACATACCTGAAACACTGCAATGACAGAGAAAGGGAAACAACTGAACCAAAAATCCTGATAAAGACAAAATGAAATCCCGCCCCAAAAATGGGTATGTGATTATGAATTTTGGTCATGGGATGTGTTCAGGTGCTTGAAAGGCTACCCCAAAAATGCACATAATGTCTAAAAAAACCAGACCAAAACAAAACAAAACCCAACCAATTTGACTCTTGTGTATACATAGGAGATACAGCTGAAACAAATATCCAAGGCAATTTTTACTTGCTAAACACAACCCTTTTGAGGTCAAAATTGCAAAATAAATTTGGAAGCCAAATTCCAAGAGAGTCATTTTTGAAATTGTCACAGGATTTGACTGTGACCTTGAATTTGTCTTGGTATTCTATAAGAAGTCAATATAGTCAGTTGAGAAAGAGCATAATATGCACGTGGCAGACTGTGTTGCTATGGAAAAGGATTTTTCAAGGATGGGGGGGGAAAATGGATACAGTGGGAATGGGGGTGGGTGGGATAGTATATTAAATCATTTCCCATCTTTCCCTTCCTCTTCCAGCAATCAATCACCATTTTATTCCCTGTCTCATTGAGAGCCTCGTGAAATAGCTCATTATCCTTGGGATTCCTCCGCACGTCAGCAACGCCAATGAGAAGATGGGGCGTTGATCATGCTCATGGACATGGGCAAGTGTCTTGGCTGGTGCTGCATAAAATTAATGCTATTGACAGTCCATTTCAAGCCAAGAGCTATTCAATAAGTTACATCAATCATGTGTCATTTTGCCTTGAATAGAACGCCAATACTGCTGCTTCCTTGCTTTCAGCCTTTCGTAATTCAAAAGAGTCCTTGCTAGATTCCATAACATTCCTTTGTCGCGGCTTGGACAAGATGCTCCGATGGCAATATTTGCCACAGCCTGTGCTGTTTTGTCTTGTTTGACATTGCTTTGAGTTTACAGTAGTCCAGTGCAAATTTGTAAAATAAGAAAGTCTGGGGATCAAGCCTACCCTATAAGTCATGGGGGGGAGGGAGGGTATTTGAGCGGTGCCCTGTCAGGCCCCACCACTCCACCAACCCCTGTAACTGCCCCTACTTTTCCAGCCCTTGCTCAGGGTCAAATTACACTTAGAGGCAGGGGCAAATTAAGGAATGGGTTCATGACCTCCTAAAACCTCACGTGTGGAGTCCTCCAAGGTTCTATTTTGTCCCCCCTCTTGTTCAATGTGTATGAAGCCTCTGAACAAGGTCGTTCGAGGATATGATGTGCGGTGACATCAGTATGCTGATGACACCCAATTCTAGCTCTCTTTTTCAACTGGCCCAGGTCCAGCAGTTTTGGTGCTTACCCAGTGTCTGGAGGATGTGGGGGATTGGATGAGTGTGAGCCATTTGAAACTGAATCCCGACAAGATAGAGGTGAGGCTTGTGGGAGGAGCTGAGGGAGTGGTGGCACTCATCATTGATGGGGTCCTCTCTCCATTGGTCTTAGGTTTGGAGTCTGGGGTTGCTCCTCAACTCAAAGCTCCGCCTGGATGTCCAGGTGGTGGCTGTGGCAAGGGGCGCATTTCACCATCTGGTGCAATGGCTTTGGCCGTATGTCCCTGACTATGGGTAATTTATTTTAGATGTGACGGGCCTGGAGGCCTGCCACGCTCAAGCACGAACCGGGATCCATTTCTGATCTCGGTCCGGAATCAGGCCGGCCATCCTTTAGACATGCCAGCCTGATTCTGGAGGCAGCTGCACGGCCCCGCCCCCGTGCTCCCCCGGCCGCCTGCCCTCCAGGATATGGGCGGGCACAGTGGCCAATCTGGCCACTGCGCCCGATCCCATCCCGTGGTTGGGACCACGATCCGGCTGGGCTGAAGGTTACAGAAGTTACCTTTGGCCCATCCCGGATCGTGGCCAATGTGACCATGGTTGGGGCCCGATCTCACCACAATTCTGGACCTCCGGGTGATCAGAGGTCCAGAATCGTGGTGTATTCACCGTGGTGAACATCTGGCGGGAATCAAACAGACATTACCGGATCATGGCCACCACAGGGGATTCATTGTGGTTGACCGTGATCCCATAACGTCTGAAATTACCCTCTGACCTAGTCACCATCGTCCATGTGTTCATCACCTCAAGACTGGACTACTGCAACGCGCTTTATGTGGGGCTACCTTTGGTGATGGTTCGGAGACCGGAGCTGGTGCAGAATGCAGCGGGCCACAGCCCGCCTCCTTACGAGGACGGGTTACTGTGAGCACATTACACCAGTGCTCCAATCTCTGCACTGGCTGCCTATAGTCTTCCCGGCCCAATTCAAGGTGTTGGTTTTGACCTTTAAAACCCTATACAGCTTGGGGCCTGCTTATCTGAAGGATCGCCTCACCCTATGGATCCTGGATCGGCCCCTGGGGTAGCCTGGGGATGCCCTCCTCGGATTTCCCTGTGTATCTTAGGTGACAACGATGAGGTGGGCATTCTTGGTGTCCATGCTGAGGTTGTGGAACTCCCTCCCAACGGAGGTCTAACTGCCCCCGGATCTCCCCTCTTTCAGTAGACAGTGCAAGACCTGGCTGTTTCACCAGGCCTTTGGCAAGGGAGATGGGGGGAGGGAGGGAGAGTTTTCAACTCTGCCATGGAGGTTTATTTTTAGTGCTATTTTAATATTGCATTATGGTTTTATTGATGTTGTTTTATTTTGATATTTTATATTATGTTGTGAGCTGCCCCAAGCTGCAGCAGGGAGCAGCCTAGAACTCAAACAAAATAAATAAATAAATAAATAAAGCCTCACCCATTTGGAAACTGCTGTTGAAGGGTTTTTTGTATTCTTTGAAGCCACAAGCTGGTCAGAATGGGCAGCAGCATTTGCATCATGTTGGCTGCTGGAGGACCTATATCGTTATTGCCATAGAGAAAGGGCGGAATGGTGCAGCGCCAACCCAGTCCTACAGGAGGTGCTCACAGCAACAGCCCTGGTGCCTGACTGGACCCATCCCCCACCTCCCTCCAACAGCCAACCCAGTGAATAACTCTGAGCCTGGGTGGGAGAAACGGGAAGTGCGATATAAGACCCAAACATCAGGGAGCCTGGTCAAGGGGCCTCAACCAGAGAGAAGGGAGAAAGAGGAGGTCTCAATGCTCTTTGGTCCTCTGCCAGTCAGCTTCTTGGGGCCACCCATCAACCCTTTCAGGGGTCAGACCAGGACTGAGGCTTCTGTCCTGGCACAAATAAAGCCCTGTGGTAGACAAGTTTGCCTACTCTCAATGGTGTAACTAAGGTGATGCTGGCTTGTCAGTGCTCTGACCTAGAACAGAGAGGAAACGTCCTGTGGACACGGTCTGGACTGGGTTGAGCTGCTGAACAACCGTGCCAGTGGCCGGGTCACTGGGAAGGCAAGGAGATGCATGAACGTGCGCCTGCCCACCCCCACGCTTTACCCATTGCCGTCCCCAACCATGGAGGAACTGATCTGGGTTGGGTCACAGTGGGTCACAACAAACATGATAGCCCACTGTGGTCTTGTCTGCTTTGCATCCTGGGTTGTAACACCAGAGGTCTCTGGGATTGTAGCCTGGGCTAGCCGACGACACAGCCCATGGCAATCCCAGGCCAACATCTGGCGGCACCCGCACCAACGCGCAGGTGCGGTCTAGGTCAAAGCATGAAAGAAGAGGCCGAAGTAGCCCACCACCACATTTGTTAACACCCAATTTGACCATGAATCTCATGATTGGATTCACAGAGATTATTTGCATTTTCCGATAACTATCTAAATATCAGAGTAACATACACAATCAAAAACAGGTATTCACTTATCCACTTAGTCAGGTATTCGGTTTCAGTTACCGAATTTATTTAGCTGATTTCAGCATTGTTATTTAGTTGGTTCATTATACTGGTTACTTTGTTTTGGCCACTGCACATGTATGGTAGAGGCACTGAAGTGAATGAACTGAAGCACCGAATGCATTGAAGTGAAACAACGAAAATAACCAAAATGAAACTAAGCAAAAAATCAATCAATAACCAAACCAAAGTATCAGAAACAGGTATCTGATGAAATGCAAATTAACAGCAGTTATTATCAGTTTCATTGGTTTCCAGTCAAACAACACAAATTTGACATCTTTTTTTCCTCACAAATATTCAAAATATTAACTTCAGCTCTGAAGAGTGGGGCCGATCCTACGCCCCGTGTGCAGTCGTGTGCACGCATATGCGTCAAAATGTGCAGTTTGCATAGACGGCATAGGCCCCATGCCGGTGGTGTGTGTGATTTGCGCGTGCTCACATCAGTGTGTGCATGTCGCACGTGCTCCACACGGTGCTCTGTGAGGCATGGGATTGGCCCCAATGTAAACAAAATGCTAAATATGCAAACCTCATGTGGCTGATGAAGGTTTTTTTAGATATTAATTTGTGTATCTTTATAAATACGAGGGATGGAATCTTTGGATTCAGATAGAACTTGAATCTACCCGAAAATGGCTGATGTCGGTTCTATCCAAAAATTCAGATCCAAAACTGAAAGATGACTCGGATCTTTAATATTGATTTTTTTAAAAAATTCAGATGTTTTGCATTGCGGGTTTTGCATTGCATTGAATTCAGTGGAGAAAAATGCATGCAAAAAATCCAAATTCTGAATTGAAATCCAAAATTATCAAAGAACCAATTCCAAAAAATCCAAATCTGAATTTCCCGTAAAGTCCCACCCCTAATAAATACATATTTCTATATGTTTTTCTTTTCTCGTTCCAAGTTGGGCTGCCATGATCCTGTTTCGCCAGCCCTGAGGTTCTCTGCATTCGCTGCCTGCAGAGCGGTGGATTGAATTTAAGATTACATTGCTGGTTTTCAGGGCCCTGAACAGCATAGGCCCTAGTTATATTTGAGACCTGCTCCTGGAATATTACCCTGATGGTGATTGGTTCTCAGATACCACCTGCTTTTTGAGGATCCCACCATTGCGTCCTTAGTCATTGAGTGACTGGGCCCTTGCTGTGGCAGGTTCCTCGTTGTGGAACTCACTCCCTCCACATGATCATCTCCATTCCTCACTAGGGTTGTAGCGGAATGTCGCAGCGGTAGCTATTTCCGCCAGAAACAGCATTTCTGCAATTAGTGGTACGGCGTGGCAGAGCCTTTCATTCCACTAGTTTCATTCTGCTACTTCCGCAGTTCCGCTAATTTCATTCCGCTACTTCCACAGGCTTTGCAAAATAGCGGAAACATGGCATTTTTGCTACTTCCGCCAATGCCACAAAATAGCAGAACAGCGGGTTTCCGACAGTTTCCACAATTTCCCCACAATTCTGCAATTTGCAGAATGCTGGCGGAATGTCCGCAGAAAAGCCGCGGTGTGACGCGGGCAGTTCCAAAATGGCGGAATGAAATCGCAGCGCGGTAACAGCTGCTGCTGCATCAGCCCTATATAATCCTCACTTCTTACCTTCAGAGAGTGCCTGACATTTTTTTATTCCCCAGGTGCTTCAAAAGGATCCACTGCTGGGTCTCCTGAACGTAATTTCTCTCCTCTGTTAAACTGTTTTCAGTTGGATTGTAAATAGACTTTCGGTTGTTTCTATGTATTTTATTCTATTTTGGGAAGTGTCTCTAGTGTCATTTGGCGGTGGCGGTGTTACTTTGCAAATAAAATTATTATAATAATTATTGTTGTTATTATTATTATTGTTGTTAAATTTCATATTACTCCCCAATATACTTAACTTCTTTCTGGTGCTGTGAAAATGGGTGCACCACTTCCTTTTTCCAAGTAGCAAGCATCTTCATCTTTTTTTAATTAATTATTTATTTAGAAGAAAATAATCTTTCAAGCTCCACTGAGCAGCAGAGAAACCCCCCCCCTGAAAGATCTTCATTCCCTGTGGCAAATGACATGCGTGACCTGCCCTGACCTCGGGATTTCAGATCATCACAGTCTTCCCTGTGCTTTCTCAGTCTGTTTAGAACTCTCATGACAACCGATTGCTGAACTTTCTGTTCATCAAACCTGGGGATGCAACCAACTTGGAATGCAGTGTTTGAAACATGCCTTTAAACTACTTCATTTCAGACAATCCCTTCCTCCAAAATGCCATCTTGCTGCAAACTGGCACTGCAAGAGTATGCAAAGTGAAGTTCACCTTTGATTCATTTCACAAATTTGCACCTGCAAATTTGAAATTTTGTATCCCTTTTGCAAATTTCTCCTTCTTATTCTAAATTCACCAAGATATAAACCGTTTGCTTCTGTAACCAACAGTTTGCCCCTCAATAAGGCACTAGGCACCCATACATTTCTGGAATCGCACCCCACTTCCCTTTTATTACCTCAAGACATGGTTGCTTGGCAGTCACCTGCACACTGAAAAGCCCCAGATTGGGCAACGGCCCAAAGATTTGAATTCACTCCCCCAGGGTTAATTAACTAACTCCCAGCGGCTTAAAGCCGCCCACAGTGCACCGAGCCCTGCTGCCGCATTCCTATAATGTGAGCGGGGGCAAGGACCATCCCCCTCCCATGCTGTGGGGATAGGGGATGAGAAGTGTTTACGTGGCAACCACTCTGACTATTAGTGCCATGAAACTGAATGGGCAGCCCAAACTTGGGGCAACAGCCAATGACTGTGCCGCTGGCGGTCAGTTCTGTGCACAGCCAGTGCAGCTCCAGGGTTGCCCCAGGCACCGCCATGGAGGTGCGGGTGATGCTCCTGCAATTTTATATGTGCCTATGATGATATAAATAAATACATTTTTTCCCCTTCAGGGAAGGGCCGTTAAGAAATACAAATAAGCATCTCTCCCTTGTTCGCCTGACCAAATGACAATGCCTGCCCAACCATCATCACTGATAGTCCATCAATGTGTTTCTCCTGGATTCCAGAAAACTCCTCATTAAGCGATTTAAAAAAGTGAGTCAGAAGCTATAACTTTTAGCAGAAAGGCCACACTCTACGTTATTCACCTGGCACATAGTCTATTGGCCTTTCAAGTCTGGTGTAAAAGTAAGTCTAGCTCCGTTCTAACTAAGTGAACCTACCTGAATTATTTCTTTCCATGCGTGAGGTTATAAATAGAGAGCGGGAACAATCGGAATGCTAAATTTCATTCTGCTTTCTTTCTGAAGCCCCTTTTATTGCTTTTAAAATGTTGCTTTATTGCTTCTCTCTTACATTCGCTTTAAGGAACCCACAGATGCCGAAATGCATTGAACAGAAGGTGTACAAAAACAAAAGCAAAAAAAGCCATTTTAAGAAAAACAACCCGACACTGTTAGATTTTCACTTTACTTTAAACCCATTTACAATAGTACCTCCCCAAACACTCTCAGTAGATGCTAAAGAACAGCAGAATTATCTGTTAGTATAAAGTCCTGCAGCCACATTGAATCGGTCTACCTAGACATATTAAATAACTAGGATAGCGATGGGGGGAACTTATAAGGTGGTGCTCCCAGATGACCTTACAGATCGTCATGGGACGTAGGGGAGGATGTGTACTTTTAGATATGTTAAGCCCAAGCCATTTAGGGCTTCATAGGTCAATAGCAGCACCTTAAATTGTGCCCTGAACCACTAATAGGAGCCAGTACAGACTGTGGAATATAGGTTGTTCAAGGGGTGAGGCCTCTAATTGCCAGGCTAACCGGAAATGGATCACTCGATCATGCCCTGCGGTGCATTTCCATGAAGAAACAGAAGCTGCCACTGGCAGAGATGGAATACTGGGCTAGATGAACCATTGGTTTAACAAAGTATGGCCCCTCTTAAATTCTTATAATCCCAATACCCCAGAGATCAACAACCCACAAAGTATATTAAATACGGTGTGGATCCTGATCCCATTCACAGATGGCATAACCTTTCTTAGGGTCCCAACACCAGTTTGGAAACTTCTGCATTAGCCCTTGTGTCGTTTACTGTCTGCATCAAGACTTTTGTTCTGATTTGCTACGCGGCGACTATGTTTATTTAAATGTATTTATTTATTCAAAACATATATCCCGCCCCGCCTGCCCAAAGGCAGCTCAGGGTGGCGAACAACACACACACACACACACACAAATTCAACAATAAAACATTTTAAAATAAAACTACAAATTTTAAAACAAGTAATAAAAACAAATAATATATTTGCTCTCCTCTGCTATGCATTACATAAGGCAGAGCCAATTCTTCAAAACTTACCAACAGAATAAGTTGGTAGCCTGTGAGGAGCCTGCGTAAGGGAGGTACGAACATCATTGCTGGCTCCTTGGTGCCACCAAGAATCTATGGCCAGGACCTTGAAAGCTTGCTGAAGGCCATCCCAGGGCTGGCCAGGCCAAGCCCCTCCTTGCTTTGCTCCATGGCCCTGACTTCCTGGTTGGCTACCAGGAACATCTCTGGGTGGAACATCTCTTTCCTCTTCCTGTTTTCTGGTGCTTCTCCTTGGCTGCTCTGTGTTTCCCTCCCGCTTTCTGATGGCTTTGGCTGCTCTGCTGTGTAGGACTCCGATTTGCTCTTGACGGTCTCTTTTTGGTATCTGCCTGCTTCTGAAACTGGTCCTTTGCCTTCTAATCTGCCTGCCCTCCTTGTTTGTTCCAGCCCCACAGCCTGCTCCCCCCGGTCCATGTCAGTCCCCAGCCTGCCCTGAACTTGTAGACACTTGGGCCCCGATCCTGCACCAATTCCCCCGGGCCTGATCCTGCACTACTCTCCAGACCCCAATCGCCAGCAGACCGTGGCAGTGTATGTACATAAGGAATACATGACTGAAAGGGAACACTAAACCCAAACCAATAACAGGAATTGTTAACCTGTGAGAGAGCAGGTTCTTCCCATTTACACTCCAGGATGTAATATGCTCTATGGGGAATGAAGCAAGGAGAAAATAAAACATAAAAACCCCTCATTTTACAGTAATTTGCTTCAGGTTTTTATTATTGAAATGATTTCTTCCTCCAGTTGTTGCTGCGTGCGAGGCCTTTGTTTTTATGCAAATGCAGAGGAAGAGCTTTAAAAGTTTTGAAACGCAGCAATAATGTTCCTGCATTTGAGTGCGCCACCTGACAACATGGAGCAATTTCCGTCTCCATGTCTGATGTATAGCGTGCCACCCTTCGACATGGCTTGCTTGGTACTTAGCTTTACTTTTATGTAGTGATTGCACTGACCGAGATGGTGCGCTGAACTGGGCCAATCCCATGCCCTGGGAAGTGTTGTGTGGAACACGCGTGGTGTGTATGGACGTGTGCAAAACACACGCACCCTGGGAGCATGGCCTATGGCCCCCATGCAAACTGTGTGGTTGTGCGTAGCTGTGCGTGCAAGGGCATGAGATTGGCCCCAATGCCAGTGGCTACGGGACAATTTGGTAGCAAGAAACAGATAGAAAAGAATCATTGGCGCAGAATGTTTGGCAGTCGGAAGTCATGTTTTGAATTTCTCCAGATCATTTTGGAGGACATGAAAGCTGTTAAACACATGGGAAGAGAACCCAACGGGGCCCGTGGTCACCCCATGGGACCCACACGCAGCTTCTACTTGCCTGGAACGCATGGGGAGCCCAACACATGGGCTGTCCCTGACTACCACTACAGACTGTGGTGGTAGTCAGACTGGGCCCAGGGGAAGGGACTGGCAGCCGGCAACCTGAGCAGGGTTAGGAGGAGCAGCAGCAGCACAAGGAGAGGCTCTGTGGGCAGGGATGCTTCCATTTTGGGGAGGGGGAAGTCCCATATGAGATGGTTGGGAAAGGAGGTGAGTTTAGGAAAGAAGCACCAGAAGGATCCTCTGAACGGGAAGATGGGAGTGGAAATCAACTTTCCAAGATGGAAACAATCATCATGGAATAAAAAAAAAAAAAAAGAGTTAAAATCGGTGCCGGAAGTTGACATACCAGGATACTGGGTACCCAAATTGGGTCGCATTTGGGTACCAATAGATACCCGATGTTGTCAGGTCAATTCAGGTTCCCGTAAATTTGTTATGTATGCCCATTTTTGTGGGTTCTCGTCTCATCTCTGGACCTGGGGCTAAGATAGAAACTGTTTAGAACAGGAACATTTCCGTACACTTCCAGTTCCCCTACCCTTTTTTTCGCCTCGTGGCCTCTAAGGTCAGCCAAGAGAACCCCCTTGCAGGATCCTACTACAGACCACTAAAGAAAAAAGATGTGGATAATGCTTTCCTAAACCAAATTACAAAACTTCCAAAGAGGCAAGACATAGTAGTAATGGGGGACTTCAGCTACCCCGATATCTGTTGGAACTAAAATTCTGCTAAGAATGTAAAATCCAATAAATTCTTGCCTTGCCTTCTTGACAACTTCATCTTTCAGAAGGTGGAAGAAGGAATGATGGGGTAAGCTATCTTGGACTTAATGCATTGCTTATCAACAGGGAAAAACTGACTGATGAGGTGAAAGTAGTGGCAACCTTGAGTGGAAGTGATCATGTCATCATTGAATTCATGATACCAAGGAGAGGGAAAGCTGAGTCTAGTCAGACGTGTACCTGGACTATAGGAAAACTGATTTTAATAAACTCAGAAAAGCTAGGTAGGATTCCATGGCTAAAAAAATTAAATGAGAAAGGAGTCCCAAGACGGGTGGGGGTTTCTGAAAAATGAGATACCGAAAGCACAATGGCAAACAATTCCAATGAGAAAGAAAAATGGGAGATATCTAAAGAAACCAGTGTGACTGTGTACAAGGAATTTACTGATGAGCTGAGAATTAAAAGGGGCATGTGTAAGAAATGGAAGGAGGGACAAATCACCAAGGACAAGCACAGACAAGTAGCGCAAACCTGTAGGGACGGTGTCAGGAAGGCTAAAGCTCAAAATGAACTGAGGTTTGCGAGAAATTCTAAACAAGAACAAAAAGGGGGGTTTCAGCTATGTCCGAAGCAAAAGAAAAAGGAAGCGGTAGGTCTGCTGCTCGGTGAAGATGGCAAATGTTAACAGCTGACAGAGAGAAGGTGGAATTACTCAACTCCTATTTTGCCTCAGTCTGTGTTCTCCCACAAGGAAAACCATGTCCAACCCAGCAAGAGTAGCACTAATGAAGGGAAGGAATTGCAGCTCAAGAGACGGTAAGAGATCACCTAGATACTTTAAACAAGTTCAAGTCTTCAGGGCCAGATGAATTACATTTTAGGGGATTGAAGGAACTATCAGATGTAATCTCAGAACCTCTGTTTATAATCTTTGAGAACTCTTGGAGAACGGGCGAGGTGCCAGAAGACTGGAGATGAGCAAATATTGTCCCCATCTCCAAAAAATGGGAAAAGGAGGATCCAAGAAACTACAGACTTGTCATCCTGACATCAGTACCTGGAAAGATTTTACAGCAGATTATAAAGCAATCAATCTGTAAGCATTTAGAAAAAAACGCTGTGATTTTTAGAAGCCAGCATGGGTTTATCACGAATAAGTCATGCCAAACTAATCTTATTTCCTAGAGGGGATGCCTATCAAATTTGCAAGTTAGCTATGCCTCCCAGTATTGTGTAATACCTTAGAAGACAGAAAGATTCAAAATGATCTTGACAGGATGGAAAACTGGGCCAAAACTAACAAAATGAAATTCAACAGAGATGAATATAAAGCTCTGCATTTAGGTAAGAAAAATCAAACGCACAAGTATAGGATGGGTGATACCTGGCTTGGCAGCAGGACATGTGAAAAGGATCTCAGGGTTGTAGTTGATCATAAGCTGAACATGTGCAGTGTGATGCAGCTGCTAAAAAGGCCGATGTAATTTTGGACTGCATTAACAGAAGCATAGCGTCCAGGTCAGGAGAAGTAAAAGTTTCACTCTATTCTGCATTGATCAGGCCTCATCTGGAGTACCGTGTCCAGTTTTAAGAAGGAAATTGACAAATTGGAACAGGTTCAGAGGAGAGTGACAAAAATGGTAAGGGGTCTGGAAACGTCTTATGAGGAAAGGTTGAAGGAACTGGGGTATGTTTACCCTGGAAAAGAGAAGACTAAGGGGAGACATGAGAACTGTCTTCAAATATCTGAAGGGCTGTCACTCAGAAGACAGAGCAGACTTGCTCTCTGTTGCTCCCTGAGGGCAGGACTAGAACCAATGGGCTCAAATTACAAGGAAGCAGATTTCAGCTAAACATTAGGAAGAGCTTCCTAACAGTAAGAGCTGCTTGACAGTCGAACAGACTGCCTTGGGCGGTGGTGGGCTCTACTTAGCTGGAGATTTTCAAACCGAGGCTTGATGGCCATCTGCCAGGGATGCTGTAGCTATGGATTTCCTGCATGGAGCATGGGGTTGGACTAGATGACCTCTCATATACCTTTCAACTCTACGATTCTAGGATTCTATCCATCGTTGCAACACGTCTACACTGTAAGGGCGTGCAGAGAGGTGTGTTGAGCAGATGTGCCACAGCTTTGGAACTCCCTTACACTGGAGATTTGCCAAAAACAGGGCCTGAGCATCTTCTGGGAGCGATAGAAGACTTTATTTGGCCAGGCATTTAGACAGGCAGGGGTAGGATTTGGGGTGTATTTTATCTTTGCATTCTATTTGTATTTCTTATTTTGGTGTTCGCCACTCATAGCCTTTGGAGAAAAGGGTGGGATACAAATCAAAAAATAAATTAAGTAATAAAGTACCTCTAGGAGTGAACATCACCCCCAATGGACAGGGCAACAGTCCTCATCAGTTATCACTGTTGTGAATAATGCTCAGAAGTCCAGTCCTATTGACATTTTATTAGGTTCTTCAAAGACAGAGGGGGATAATGAAATCTGAGCATTTGTTTAATACTAATGCTAGACCCAGATCGCAGACTTAATGAAAACTTCATAACTTTTCTCTTTCAACCATGCAGTCTACACCGCCCACCAGGCCTTTGTCATATAAAAACAATCCTTTTGAGTTTACCTTTGTCTTTTCTGAAGGTAGATTTTGATATTTAAGAAAGCTTCAAAGAAATATAGGAAGGATGCAGAAGAGAGCAATTATGACAGCTGGGGTTTTCTTTGGACTGAAAATGACTGACAAAAAATAATGATTTGGTCAAACTTTTCAGTGGGGGAGGGAGGGCCCCCCCCCCCCCC
>QEPC01007512.1:10278175-10296659 GCA_003113815.1 Sphenodon punctatus
AATGAATGAGAATATGGGTGTAGATGGGTTGGATGGGTGAAATGGGAGGAGGATTGCAATGGATTGGGGAGCTGGGAAATGCTGGGAGAGGGAACCTTCTGAAACGCCTGCTGTTCAGGAACAGTGACTTGCCCAGAAGGTGTTGGGAAGGGGGGAGGCAGATAGTTTCGTTTTTTGCAAGCCTCTCCACCCCTGGTGCTTGGAAGTCTGCTCCTCAGTGACTAGCCCTCCCTGTCACGTTTGACCTTCCAGTGAACCTTTTTTTGCCACCCGAACTCACCCGGACACGATCCAAACTGACCAAACTGTTCGGCCATGTCAACCTTCGGAATTGAGTTCAGTTTGGTCAGTTCGTATTCGTATTCGGGTTCGGTCGTCTGAACAGGCCGAGTTCGGGTCAAACTCTGAACTTCCGAACCGTGTTCGCCCATCCCTAGTGTGTGTTGCCACTAGGGATGGATGCACAGAACGGAGTTCGGAAATTCAGTTCAGTTCGAATTCGAGTTCGGTTCTGAAGTTCGGTTCAGTCAACCGAACACAGACCAAGTTTGGTCCGAACTCCGAACCGCGTTCGCCCATCCCTAACTCCCACCCATTATCTGGACCGGTTTGGTCATGCAGCAACATGGCAAATAGTAATTTCCAGTATTCTGGTTTGGTGGTTAACCTCCGCTGTTTTTGGATCATTACCGAATAACCGCCAAGTTCTCCAGAAAACTGGATATTAACTGTGAATAATTTTTTTGCTGTTTCAGTTCTATTGCTAGAGGCTAGGAGCCAGTCAGAGGGGTCCAGCTTGGACAGTTAGATGCAGTGGGAGGGATCATGGTAGATCGCCTAAGGTTGATGCCTGAATAGGATGGCCAGATAAGCAAATTTTAGAGGTCACTTATGGGAAATACAGGTTGTAGGGTTGCACTGGAGCCAATGCAGCCCTGCAAACTGTATTTGTCATAAGTGTCTAAAATTTGCATATCCAGCCACCCTATGCCTGAATCAAGTGGATCATGTGGTCCAAGCAAGTCTGGCCACCCCTGCTGTAAGCAGTTGAATTCTGTGTATTTTGTATAGTTCAAAACTCAATAAAATAAAGTTAATCTTAAGAAAAAAGAAATTAATGAAAAAAACCACACGCTTTAATTAATTAATAGGACATTTCTATTTTGTTTGGTGATATTTGGCAGGCAGGGTTAGGTGAGGGGTTTTTAGGTTTGGAGTGGGTTTCTTAAGGGATTTTTATGTACTTTTATACTGTGACCTGCTCTCAGTCTTATGGGAAGGAGACGGTACAAGATGTAAATGAATAAACATGTCAGACACCCACCCATCTTGTTTAAGGTATAATTTACTTGGGCCCATCCCTACCAGTCGCAAAATTATTTATTTATTTAGAAAATTTTACCCTGCCCTTCCTAAACGGCTCAGGGCAGCTTACAAAAACAAATAAAAATACATATAAACGTACATAAAAATGCAAACCCCAACTTTTCCCCTTCCCCCAACCCAACCACAACCCCCCCCAAAAAACCTCCCTGGCCACCCCCTCATACCCCTATCTCAACCCCCCACCAGACCCCCCCATTTCCTATCCCTGCCCGCCAAATGCCTTAACAAAAGAAAGGTTTTGCACCGCCTCCTGAAGATACCCGGGCTCCGACTCAGATGAACCTCTTGGGGAAGGGAGTTCCACAGCATCAGAGAAGCCACCAAGAATGCCCCCCTGCGAGCCCTCATCGTACAAACAAGACTGAGAGACGGCACCCACATGAAGGTGCTCCCAGCCGATCGCAGTGGGGCATAGAAGGTCAGGCAGTCTCTCATATGTGGGGCCCAGACCATTTAGGGCTTAAACACAAAGCAAACACGATTGCAATATTAATGCCCCACTTGCCTTCTGTGCATGGGTCTTGGCCTTCCCAGCCTGCCCCACAAAAGTATGTCCTGGGCATCTTTCTGGCTGTGAACGCAAGTGGAAATGTTCAAAGTCAGAGACTAGGGAATAGCAGAGAAAGAGGTTTGGAGTTTATTTGGTTTCACAACATGTCATCTTGTTTTAGAGGCATAACCACAGCTCCGAGGAGGCCCCTCCAAGCTTACCCCTCTGTGATTAGACTTCAGTCAGCTAATTAACACCTCCTTGGCACACCTGTTCTGTACACAGGGTGCAGGTAACCTTCCTAACCTAGAAATCCCTTTGCATTACTCCATACCGATTTCAAGATGAGAAAACTCTGCTTTCTGCTGTGGCTTGTATAATTATCTCACACCTCCTAGAGGAGAGAGCTTAAGGGAGAGGGGAAGGTAGGGAGTCTTGCCTTTCCTGGACTTGAGTGAAATGACGAGAGAGGAGTAGAAATGAAAGAAATATTCAGAACAAATTTACATCATCCATCAAATGTGGCCACTTGGAACAGAATCCAACAAAAAGGATTGTCATCCCACTTTGCCTGACTATATCCATTTTTTGTTTCATTTATTCAGATTTTCAGTTTTTGGTTACTTGGTTTCGCTTTTCTGGTTGTTTGGTGCTTTGTTTTTGGCAATTGCATGCCTAAATAGCACCAAATCAGACCAAAAAACCCAACCAAACAGCCAAATAAACAAAAGAAAATTAATCTGATAATCACACAAAACACAATTAACCAAAGAAACAAATGACCATTTTGAGGTGCGGATCCTATATGAATATGCAAGCGACATCCAGGAATACAAAATAGGCCAGAGAAAAAACATCTGCAGAAGGAAGCGACCCCATCCTGGGGGGTGGTAAAACATTAACGGGAGCAGAGTTTCAAGGATTTGCACAAGTGGTGAATTGGACAAATTAACACTGAATGATGCTTTCTAGGAGGGTGTGGACAGGTTATGCTTTCTGTTCAGGAGTAGCCATTCTGGAAATGAGCTCACCCATCACACACCACAATACACCTCAGTGCCCCTCATAGGGCTAATAATAGTGATGATGACCCCTCTCGGGGTAATTTACTTGCATCTCCCAACACCCCTCACAACCCTCCCATGCCACCAGGTGATGGGGCTTCTCCCAAAACAAGATGGGTCCCCATACATACAACATAAACTAAGTTTCCCTCCTGAGAGTGAGGCCCCTACCTTCAGGTAGGGCCTTAAACCGAGCCACAGTTCTTGATCCAGGCCCCAGGTCTCGGAGGTCCTCCTGGCTACATAACAGTTACTGTCTCTGGCTCTCTGTGAGCCTTAGTCTAGGTACAGCCCACTTGCAGCTCCCTTGCTGTTTGTCTTTCCTGGTGGGGCTGTTTTCTTCCTCCATACAGGAGGGTGGAGACCTTCTCCCTCCAAGACTTATTGTGGGGCTCCAGGCTAGGAAGCTTGGCGGTCTCCTATGAACCTCTCAAGGTTCTACAGACTGAGGCGCCTGCTGCCAGAGAACCTTCTCTAGTCACTTCCCCATGCTAACTGTCTAAGCGGTGCTCTTTATGCTCCTCATCCTCCCTTTGGGATTGGCTGCAGGGAGCAACTCTCAGTCCCACCACACCTGAGCTGAGTTGAGTTAATCATGAGCTGGCTGCTACTTGAATTGACCAGCTGTGCGCCCTTCAGCTGTGCAGCTTGCTGACTATGTCCTTGCTAACTGTGTCTTGTCGGCGCACCCCCCAAAGAGACACAGAGACATAATGTTGGTTTAACACAGCGTGGCCGCACTCTTTATTCAATCAGAATTAACCTGTAAAAAAGGCTGGTGGGGTATTGCCTTGGCAATCATGGGTCCAGCATGCTAGGAACAAACTATCCTTATTAATTAAACAGAGTACTGCTCGGAAGCGCCTTCCATGTAGCAGTACCTTAAACTTGAACTCTCCCCTCCTTTGACTGCCTCACGGCCATGGCCAAAAGGGGGGGGGCATGCCCACTGTGGGCATGAGTAAGTCGGTAAGTGCTTTGGAGGATCTGGAGGCTGTGCACGCCCCTACTCGTCCTGCGAAGCACCCCTCCCAGGGTTATGACCCCTGTGCATGCTGAGCCCCGCATTCCACAAGGTATCACAACCCCATCTCATATGGAGATGACTCTTTTAACTATCCTTAACCTATTTATCCTAACCTAGCCTGCTGGACCCACGCAAGAGTGCAACTTTAATTACTTATCCAATGTCTCAATTATCAATCCATAATCCAATCATTTCAAATTGTCAATGTATATTTATTTTACTTTATATTAAGATGTCCAATTAAATGCCAAATATCTCAAGCCAATTACTATTCCGTGAAACCTATTTATGCCTATGCTTACACTGTGAAGGAGGCAAAAATTTGATCCTTATAAATAAGGCTACTCACCAAAATTCCTCCTTGGCCCCTCTATCGGCGACCGTTAACAAACCACAGTGCTCGCGGGTGGGTGGGTGTGGCTGCTTCTCTGGCTTCCCACTTCGCTCTGCCACACTCACGTGGCTCAGGGGCTCCTCTCTTCTATCAGGGAGGAGCTCCAAACCCCGTGCTGCGCTGTGCGCATGCGCGATCAGGCGGTTGCCATGGCAACCCGTTCAGAGGGAGCCCTGCTAACAGGGCTCTCTCAAACAGTCACACTGCAATCCCTGTGCCTCTTCCCATGAGGAAGGGGGAGGGGCGCGACAATGGCCAGTCGCCTCCATTTTGTGGCGACGGGTGCTTTGCTAGCTAGCAAATCTGTCTGCTGGCTTCAGCCAGTCACTCTGTTACAGAGTGATTCTAGACATGTGTTTCCAGAGCCTGTACTAGTGATGTGTTCTCATGAGCATACCAGTTCTGGGGTTTTAACTCGGGAGCAGTTACTCTGGAATAACACCTCTGTTCTCATGAACAGGGGCAACTATTACAAAATCTCCCCTTTCCCTTTTTTCCATCTCCCTCCTTAGAAACTTGCTGGGAGCTTCCAGCAGGGGGGAGCTGGAACAAGAAGCAGACAATGGGTGTTTTTTATACATACATTTCTCCTGCAATTTTCCTGTTACATCCTGAACTTTCTGTGTGTCTAAATCACTCACCCAGATATTAAACATCCAGATCTTTGAACTTCTGCAATAGAACTTCTCCCAGAACTCTTGTGTGTAAAAAGTTCTCCTGGTAAACCGCTTTGCTCCAGGCACCCGTGGTCACTTGGTTTCCATGGCAGCACGTGTTGTGGACTTGTAAACCCAGAAGGACCAGCACTTTAAGGTGTGTAAAAATGGCCAGTGAAACAGAGAAGATGAGTGAGAGACGCATGAAGGAGAAAATACTGAGGGTTTCTATGACAACCTAGGACTGCAGAGACTCAAGGAAGGAAGGGGAAATTCCTCTCAACGGTACACATGAGCCTGGAGTAGGAACCTCCATCCCCAATTTAGACCTGCCAGTTTAGAGACGTCATTATCTCCCCACCCATCCGTCCACCCACTTATCCTTGCGTTGTGTAAACACAGGCAAGGCTAGAGCTAGTCAAAGCCCTAATCGGATATATAGCTTTTCCTTTTGGTCAACCATTTGGCTGGTGGGGATAGGGTTTGGGATGGTGGGTTATTTTCTGGCTATGGCAAGACTTGAACCGGGGCCATCCTTACCTCCCTTACGCACATAGCCACTGTATGATTTTATGCCATACTATTTTATGTGTTTTTAACATTGTAACCCACTTAGGGAAAGGGCGGGATATAAGTTTAAATATTAAAGAGTTTATTTAAATAAATAAATAAATACCTCCCAACAAATGCTTGTGAGTACAAGCCCTTGCACAGGACTCACTTGGGTTTCTGAGTGCGCTGACCCACAAAGAGTCCGAAATAGGAAAGGCCCTACCAGGTCTCTGAGTGCACTGACCCTGACTAATAAGTTAACAAGTCCATTCCTCTGCGTGCCACGCAGCTCATGCCGACTAAACTGATTTCTTACTCTGAGAGAACACTATCTGCCTTCATCGTTGAAAGCAAAACTCCATGTCAGAGCAAGGAAATGAGTTGTGTGAATGCACTGCTATGAGGAGGGAGGGGGCAAGGCAAACACAGATTAAGGAATCAGTGACAGGTTTGCAAGGGGGAAAGGTTACAGCAAATGCATATTCATCTGAGAGACCAAACCAACAAGGCACTGAGGTGTTCCACATAAGGGGCAAACTACTAGCAGCCATGTTTATATTTAAGGATTTGGGTATCATTTGCTTGACAGCAGATGTTGGCCTTAAAAAAGAAAATGGAGGAAGGAGGGAATCAGCAGCTGGGCCCACACAAAATGGCTGATGTGTGTAACTGGAGTGAACAAGCAAATCCATCAAGCCATAATGAGAATCCGCTTGTCATTCATCTTTTATGGTGAACATTTGAGGGCAGCATGGGAAAGCCCAGTAATTAATTTATCTTTCTCTTAAAAAAAAAAAGGTAACAGATCTGAATGACGGGACCTTGTCCCTTTACTGTTGCCTTATCAGGGAGATAAAATCAACCTTATCATTCAGGCATAGGCACGTTTCCTTTCAGAGGAAGGAACAATAAATAGCTGCAGATAAATCGTGGTTGTGAAAAGATACAGTAGTCGAGAGAGGGAAAGAACTGAAACCAATCTGAAGGAATCACATCAGCTATGAAGATTAAAGCTCCCTTGCCTTCAAAGATTAAAAACCCTGCACCGTTACTTAGGGTAAGACAATTTTACAGACCTAATGTTTCATTCACACAACCACCTTCCCCCCTTGCCACTTGTTCCTTAATCTGTGTTTGCCTTGCGCAGTAGCAATGCATCCGCACAGCTGCTGATTTTCCTGAATTCCACTGGCTCACACCTTTCTATTGACTGACAGAGAACAAGAATAGGAAGTAGCAAGGATTTCACACAACACTCAGAATGTGGCACTACCCACTCTCAAAAAAGTGCCATCCGTTTCCCATATAGCCCAGTATCCTGTCTCTGACAGCGGTCAGGTTCAATTGCTTCAGAGGAATGCATAGTAGGTCATAATGGAGAGAGTCATTTCCGGCTACTCATTCCCAACCACCAACAGTCCGAGGTCTCATCCCCTGATCAACTTGACTAATAACCATTTAAGAACTTATCCAGTCCTTCCTTTCATGTTGCATGAATGCTCATTCATGCAACACACAAGGAAGGACTGAATACATTCTTAGAGGATAGGTCAGGATAAGTCCTTAGAGGATAGAGGACAGGCTTAAGGCCAAATAATGAAGACAGAAATCAGAGTAATTCACCCTAGGTAGTCTACCCAAGATCCATAACACATTTTGAAGACATGAACAAAGCTGCAAAGTTGACTTCCTCCCACCCTAATTTCTCTCCACGGACCTTCCCTTAATGGGGGCGGAGATCTTTTGAACACCTGGCTCTGACTTTGGGTCCTGGATATTTGAACATTTGCCCTTCAACGCTCATGAAAAGCTCTGAACTCAAACTCCATTACATCTAATGGGAGCCTTCTTATTGACTTCAGTGGACTTTGATCTAGGACTAAACCCTTCTCAAATGTTCTTGTGGTTTTTTTTTGTAAAGACTCACAAAGAGGCCTGAGGTGGTGTCTTCTATCAGAGGTAAAACAGTGGGGCAGAAAAGGGAAAGGTGAATACATTTCTTTGTGTGGCCCTGTGACAATTTTTTCTCTCTCACCAGTCCACTTCACCAGGCTCATTCCCCACTCCAGGAGAGTTTATGGAGACGCTAGCTCCCTCCCAGTTTACATTTTAACTGAATTCCCTGTTGCCTCTGAGGAATTCTCCTCCTGTAGGATGAACCTCAGCGTAGGCCCCGCCCTGGTCTCCCTGCTAGGCAAGGCAACACCATTACCCCCTCAGTTTCTCTTCACCACACTGATAGTCTTAGTCTGGGCTTCCCCTGCCCCTTTTATCTGTGCCTGCTGGGACGCTGCCCAGCATGCTACGACGCTGCCCAGCATGCTGCCAGTCAGGGCCCTCGGCTGTGCTGAAGAATCAGGCACACTGAATGGAGAATTAACCCTTTCCTGTTTTGTTTTTCAGTTTGGTGGTCTACAATTCATTACAACCAGAGAGAGTTGAATAGTGTGGTGGCTGAGTGGTTAAGGCACTTGGATTCTGCCCCTGATTATCAAGGGTTGAAGTCCTGATTGTTCACACACCAGGTGGCTGCTTATAGGCCTGAATGTATATCCTGTCCCCTGGCTTTCAGAAAACCCAAAGGTGGTTGGTTGTGGTGTCGGACATCTCTTTCATGTACCGTAGGACATAATAGTTGGCATTCTTTGGTCATGTTCCGCCAAAGTAGCCTGGCTCCCGAGATGGACTTTGACCGCAAAGAATTTACAAAGTGGTATGAGATGTCCGGGGATGAAAGGTGCTCTGTAAATGTAATTCTAATTATTTTAAGACTCCACACACACAACTAACTTAACACCAGGCAATGGCAGAGAGCCAAAGCCACTGATTTAAAATTCAGATCCCAGGCTGAAATTGGCAGCATTGATGAAGACACCAAGGGAGGGCAATTCTTCCCGACTTGTGGCTGGCTCCAATTAATGGAGAATAAACAATCGGCTCCTTGTCGCACATGCAAGATGAAATGGAAACGCTTTCGTTCCACTAGGAGTCAGTGTAGCTCAGTGGATAGTTATATCGGACTTGAACCAGGGAGAACCTTGGAGACCAAATCCACTTTAAAAGTCAGCAATTCACTGAATGGTTTTGGAGAAGTCGCTATGGCCCGTTTCAAACGGGGGTGGGGTGGGGGATGGGTTTGCGTTCATGGTGGGTGGAGGTGAGTGTGCGCCTGTTCCCACACACCCATCTCCACGCATGGAGCAACTGGCATTGTGGATACCATTGCTCCGTGCGTGGGTGATGGGTGGATATGGGTAGAGCGTGGGAGCGTGCACCCACCACGGGTGCCATTCCCATGGGTGCCCCCCCATCCCCCCCCATGCACCGCAGGTGGCGTTCATACGGGCACCCCTCACTCACCGCACATGTGTGAGTTTGGGGGGGCGTGTGAAAAGGGCTTGTCTTTCAGCCACACTTCTTCATCTGTAAACTGGGGATAAAAATGAGCTCCCTCAGACAGTAGTTGTGAACTAGGTAAGAATGGCAAAGTATTTTGAACACTGAAAGCACCATATAAGTAATCATAAAGAAATGCGAGGGGAAAGTGTCTGGAGGCTGAAGCAAAGCAGACAATTGTAGAGAACAGAGATAGAAGAAAAACAGCAGGGGAGGACGTTAATTTGCAAGAAAAATAACAAAGATGGGAACAGCTTGTGTTGCCTTTTACCTGAGGGATCTAAAATAAGCTCCCAACCATTTAAGTGAGTAAAATTTGCCAGATGAAGATCATAAAATCAGAGAGCTGGAAGGGACCATGAGGGGCATCAAGCTCAACTGCCGTGCATAGGGCAGGATTTGCCAGACCTAAATCATTCCAGAGATATATTCATCAGCCTCGTCTTAAAAGTCTCCAGTGATGGAGAATCCACAGCTCCCCTGGCTAGCCCACTCCACCACCTGGCTGCCCTTATAGTCAAGAATTTATTGTAATACATTTATTGTAATCTCCCTTCTGCAGCTTGTACCCATTGCCTCTTCCCCTGACCTCCAAAGCAAGGGGGAACAATTGTTCTCTATCTTCTTTATGGAAGCCTTTCAGATCTTTCCCAGACTGTTGCGATAATCCCCCGCAGTCTTCTGTTCTCCAAGCTGAACATACCCAAATCCTTCAGCCTCCCCTCAGATGATTTGTGTTCCAAACCCATTAGCATCTTTGTTGCTCTCCAATGCACTCTCTCTAACTTTCCAATGTCCTTCTTAAAATGTAGTGGCCAAAACTGAATGCTGTACTCCAGTTGGGGCCTAACCAAGCAGGGCTGATTAGAATGATACAATAGTTTCCCATGTCCTGCAATGCTTCTGCTGATCAATGGCATCAACGTTCTTTACAATAGCAACACTAGGGATGGGCGAATGTGGTTAGGAAGTTCTATTCGCCCATCCCTAGTGGCAACACACACCAAAAAACCTGGTTTTGAATAGCCGAACTTGGTTCAGAAGTTCGGAATTAGAACTTGGTCTGTTCGGTCGACCGAACCAAACTTCCGAACCGAACTCAAATTTCAAACTGAACCGAACAGAACTCGAATTTCAAACCGAACCAAACCGAATTTCCGAATTCCATTCTGTTCACCCATCCCTAAGCATCACACTGCTGACTCATGTCTTTGATAGTTGAGTCCTGGAGCTGAAATGGGTGCTAAATTTAGTACATGGGGGTAATACCTCATTTTTGGGTACCTCATCAGGTACCGGACGGATTACCTGAATATCGATTGAGTACCCAAATACGTGAAAAATTGGGTCTTTCCGGTACCGATTTTTAGTTTACTGATTCCCCATTGGTACGTTGGTATACCAGTTGGTAAATCAAGCTGGAAAACTGAAAAATTGGCTCAAATATATATTTTTTTAAGTGACTGGAAGTAGTTTACCAGGCACAGAAGTTGACTTTCTGGGACCAGAAAGTTCATTTTCTGGGATAGAAAACCCATAAATAAATGTTTTAAAAAGAAAAACTGGGGGAAAAGTTTTTTAAAATGGAACAGGAAGTAGTTTTCCAGGACTGGTAGTTGCTGAAAAATTATTGGAACTTGATGAAAACCCGATAGATTGATGTCGGGAGTCAGTATATCAACAAAAATATCAAAAAATCAGTACTGGAAGCTGATATACCAGAACTTCCAAGAACCTTCCTTTTTAGGGAAGGTTATTGAACGTGGTGACCCAGCAGCTTCAGGGGCATCTGGACCATGTCAGTTTTCTTGATCCTTTGCAGTCCAGTTTTCGACAGGGTTTTGGCACTGAGACTGTGATTGTGGCCTTGGTCGACGACCTCTACCGTGAGTTGGACCAGGGTCGTTCAAGCCTGCTGATCCTGTACTGTATTTGACACCGTTGATCATGAGATGGTGGTGGTCTGCTTGTGGGACCATGCTGGAGTGGGTGGTAGTGTTTGAATGGTTCCGTTCCTTCCTGGCTGGGAGAACTCAATATGTGGTTCTGCGTGATTGTTCATCATCTCCCTAGGACCTCATGTGTGGAGTCACGTAAAGTTCAATTTTGTCCCCTCTCCTGTTCAACATGTACATGCAGCCTTTGGGCCAAGTTGTCAGAGGGTTTGGTGTGCGGTGTCATCAATATGCTGATGACACCCAACTTTGCCTCTCTTTTTCAGCTGACCCAGACCTGGCAGTTTCGGTGCTTACCCGATGTCTGACGGCTGTGGGGGACTGGATGAGGGCGAGTTACCTGAAGCTGAATTCCGGTAGAGGTGATGCTGGTAGGAAGGGCTGAGGGGGTGGTGGCACCTATCATTGATGGGGTCTGCCCGTCATTTGTCTCTCAGGTCTGGGGGTGCTCCTGGACTCATAGATCTGCCTGGATGCCCAGGTGGCGGCTATGGCGAAGGGAGCATTCCATCAATTACATCTGGTGTGACAGCTTCGGCTGTATGTCTCAGACTCCGACCTTGCTACCATCATCCATGCTTTCATTACTTCAATATTAGACTACTGAGATGTGCTCTATGTGGGACTACCTTTGTTGACAGTCCGGGAGATGCAGCTGGTGCAGAATGTGACAGCCCACCTCTTTACAGGTATGGGTTGCTGCAAGCACATTGCACCGGTGCTCCGGTCTCTGCACTGGCTGCCTATAGTCTTCTGGGCCCAATTTAAGGTGTTGTTTTTTACCTATAAATCGCGATACGGCTTAGGCCCCGCATACTTTCAGGATCGCTTCACACCCAAGGTCCTGGATCGACCCCTGCGGTCAGCCAGCGGTGCCGTCCTTGAGATTCCTCGAGTGGCTCGGGTGTCGACTATGAGGACGGTGTTCTCCGTGGCCACACCATGGCTGTGGAACAGTAACTCCTTCCCGATGGAGGTCCGCCTGGCCTCAAGCCTTCCCTCTTTCTGCAGACAGTGTAACACCTGACTGTTCCGCCAAGCCTTTGGCGAAGGGGGTGGGTGGGTGGGGGGTCATACTCCGTCATGCGTTATGTATTGTTTTTTAATATTATTTTTTATATTGGTGTTGTATGGATTTTATTGTTTTATTGTTAGGTGATTTATTGTGTTATAAGCTGCCCCACGCTACAGTAGTACGAGGGGACAGCTTATAAATATGAGAAATAAAGAAAATCATATAAATAAATAAACTTTTTGGGATGTCAGGTACCTGAGCAGGCTGTAATCAGGTACCAGGTACCTGATCGTTAGTGGGTCAAATTGAGTAGTGGAAATTTGATGGATTTCCCGATTTTGCAGTTACCCACTTTCACCTCTATTCAGGATTAAAGGTTCGTTTTGGTTATCTTTTTTATGTTGGTGTTTCAATATTTTAGTTGGGTTATTTCAGTCATTGGGTATTTTGATTACTTTGATTTGTCATTATTGGTGCTTTTGCGAAGGCTGGTTCGAATAAGCCCTTCCTATTTTGCACCCTTTCCCACAAAATCAGAATGGCTTATTAAAATAATATTTTAGCTTAAATTCCAACTGGACACCTAGCACGGTGACCGCCATTTTGTTGAACAGCAGCAGCCATTGGTGCACGTGCAATATGGTTGCCTGCATTTTGCACATGCACAGAAGGGGGGGGGGGGGCATTTGGTGCATGTGCAAAATGGTTTTCAGTTTATTTCATTCAGACTTAGTTCCAGTGGACAGAATGAAATGCTCATTTCTGCCGGAATCAGAACCGGGTGAAATTTCCAAATTCAGCAGCAACCCAAATGAAGCAACCAAAATACAAAAACAACCAACCCCAAATATGGAAAAGCCCCTAAATGCAAGAAATGAAATATCTGAATAAATTATATGTGAAGAATTGTTTTGGGTGTGTTTATTGGCCGCAACCCAAGAATACACGGACACTACGAGCACGATGCGCAGACCATGCATACTGCATGAGCACTACATTTGCACATGGGGAGGGCCGTGCACACATAATAAATATTAGTCATGCATCATAAATCCATTATTTGCTTCTGCCCTAAATCAGGGTACTAGAATCAACATCAGGGAATGGAATCAGGATTTCCTTTTTTCTTTTATCGTAGTGTGACATGAAGCCTTGTTTCTCAGAGCATTGCATTGGACTTAAGGAAATTCACCTCGGCTTAACCTGCTACTCTTTGCAAATTGAACACTTCAGCTCTCTTTATCATTATTTATCATTGCAACACCAACGTAGTGATCAAGGGATTAGCAACCATCACATTAAGCTCTGTGAGTTAAACTTCTCACCCTGCGGGGGGGGGGGGGTGAGCATCTCATGTCGCATAGCTCCAAAGGTAGCCGGGTTGGACTTGAAAATGTGGCACATTTATATCTGTCTGCCAATTAAAACAGAGACTCTAACGGCCTGAGTTCTTCTCTCCGACGAATGGCTATAAATCTGGGCAAACACTACAGACTCCAGTGGGGTTATTTTGTGAGTAGGGGTGGGACTCCAGGCGAATTATCGGTTACCGGTTTTATCGGTATCGGATTAATCCGATATTGGATTTATCAGTATCAGTATATCGTTTTTTTTAAATTGCCGATTTTTTCAGATCTTTAATATTGCAGCCATTGTTAAAATGGTGGCAATGGGTACTTTCAGACATGACGCTAACCACCCTTTAACCACCCTTGGTGGTTATTTATGCATGTTGCAGGGCTGTATTGGTGCCCTATGCAGCCCTGCAACATGCATAAATAACCACCAAGGGTGGTTAAAGGGTGGTTAGCGTCATGTCTGAAAGTACCCAATGTTACAGATCCAAAAAATTGGCAATCTTAAAAAATCAATATGCCGATACCGATAATTATCAGATTAATCTGATATCGACAATTATCGGCATTATCAGATTAATCTGATACCGATAGTCCCACCCCTATTTGTGCGTAACCGAGAGCAGCCTCCAGTAAACTGCCTGACAAGTAGACTGTCTGAATGGTTATTTGGATAATCCAGTAATAACAGCCCATGTATCACAAATTGCTACAGGACTGAGCTGTAGTAGCCATGCTTCGTATTACTTTTATTGCTGAAGGTCATTTTCTCTTTTCTGTTATTGCCTAATATAACCCCTTGTCTTAAAAAAGGGGTGGGGGGTGGGAAATCTTACCGAAAGCTTTTTGGGGAGTTTATTTCATGCAAAATCATTTTGGCAAAGATCGGTAAAGAATGAACTTGTGATTAATAATATCGGATTGGAACACAGGAAATAAGGATTCAGTCTCTAGCTTTGCCACGGAATACTTGTTTGACATTGCTCCGGGTGACTGTGAATGAAGAAGAAAAAAATGCCATGGGGAGTTAGATGCCTTGTGTTGCTAGTGCTACTCTATTGGGTTCAGTGCCTAAATCCTTTAAGTCAGGGGTGGGAATCTTGTTTCTCCCAGAGACCACTTTAAAAGTTAGTACAAGTTCCAAAGGTAACATAGTGTGATTTCACACGTGAAATCACCATGGTCCGGGATCCGCAGATCGTGGACAGGAATCAGGCTATCCGTCCTTTAGATGTGCCGGCCTGATTCCTACAGGGGATCGGGGAGGGGGCGGGGCTGTGAGACATGCGGCTGCACAGCCCCCCCCACCCCGCACTCCCCTGGCCGCCTGCTCTCCGGGCCGGTGCAGCGGCCAATCTGACTGCTGCACCCAATCCCACACTGGGGTGTGGGCCACGGTCCAGAATCGGCGGAGGTAACAGACATTACTTTCTGCCGATTCCGAACCGTGGTCCAGCTAGCCACAGTTCTGGACCTCCGGGCGGCTGGAGGTCCGGAACCATTGTCAATGTGTTTCCCGCAGGAGGTTCACCGTGGTGAACATCTTGCGGAACGTGATCCAGATGTTACAGTACCGCGGGCCCCACAGGGGGTTCACTGTGGTTGACCGTGGTATCGTAACATCTAAAAATACCCATGGAAGTTGGGGGTTGGGATTTACTTTGGAAGAGGAGGATCCAGAACAGAACTGAAACGATTACCCCCCAAAACGTGTATACCCATTGAATTTGCAGTACTTGTTTTGACTCAAAAATTGGGGGTACTTTTCAGTACCTGAAACAGCATTCAGTTGGGTACTGGAACAATCAAAATACAATTTTCTTCCTGATTTTTCAACTTGCAGTCTTGGATTTCTGAAATTTGGGGGGGGGGGAGCATTTTTTTTCTGGCAATTTGGGGTAATCGAAAACTCAAACCCCTAAATATGAGTTTTTCAGGTTTTCACATACTGATTTGGATACCTGAAACTGTACTTGAAATTGTGGGTATTACCCTATAGGTATCAAATCAAGTAGCTCTTTCATTTCTAGTCTAGAGGATGGATCTGTGCCATGGGTCTGTCTCCAATCCTTGTGTGTGAACCCCCATCTCTGTTCCCTTACCCTGAGCTCGGTTTTTCAGTGCTTGGGAATAGCAACTGGATCTAGGAGCCAGGTTCAGGAACTGGAAAGAGGCCAAATAAAAACTAGCCATGGACCACATTTGCCCCCGGGACCTGAGGTTCCCCATCATCCCTGCTTTAAGTGCTTAAAGAAATAGTACTGTGCATCTAAACTAATGTGGAAACAATGCTCAATTCAAAATAAGATTTGGGTGTTACAAAAGAGGGCACAGTTCCCCTCTAGGTCAATTGCTGCAATCCCACACCTCCTGCACGTGGGATCCGCATGGCTTGCAAGTGGCACAATGTTCCCACAATGAGCACTTGTGTGGGTTGCACACATGTGCGTGTGCACATGTACCATGCAGCGCACGTGGGCCATGGGATCGGTCCCCACCAATTATTAAAACTGTGCATGCGCAAAATGAGTGCCGGACCATTCTGTGCATGCACAGCCTTTTTCCAAAAAGGGTAGGTGTTCTGCGCATGCACAAAACTGGCTTCCACACCTGTGCAAATGGCTGCACTTTTCCAAAAGGACAGCG
Source organism: Sphenodon punctatus (assembly GCA_003113815.1). NCBI lineage: Eukaryota > Metazoa > Chordata > Lepidosauria > Sphenodontia > Sphenodontidae > Sphenodon > Sphenodon punctatus. The sequence goes on from QEPC01007512.1 coordinate 10,294,112, forward strand.
ACGCTGCTGGTGCCATTTTGGAAAAGAGCTTCGCATGCACAGAACGGTCCCGGTGGCCATTTTGTGCATACACAGTTCTTCTTATTGTTTTTTTTAAACTCAGGGGAAAAAACTTTATGAGAAATTGCCAAGATTGAATGCTTTTCTGGATTCTCGGTTTTTTTCCTTGAATCTCATCGAGAAGCTTGATTCTTGATGGGACCCCCCCCAAACATCCGAGATCGAGTTTCAGCTCCAATGATTATCAAACTTTTTTGAACTTTTGGCCCACACTTCTGTTTGTTTGTGGTAGTTGGGTCCCTTCCCACACCATCATCAATAATTTCATTTACAGACTGCCCTCCCCTCCCCTGGCTAAATGGCACGCAAAGCGCTTTACAACATAGATTAAAATACAATAAGTGTAGCTTAAAATACAGTAAAATACAATTAAAAAAACCCTCAAAGCCATTCAAAAACCAATTAAAACCATTTTAAAAGGGGAAGGAGAAATGGAAGGAAGAAAAATGCATGTAGGGGAAATCAGCGGCTAATCTTCTAAAAGCAGCTAGAGAATTAAAAAACAACAACCTTCAGCTGCTTTTTAAGAGTGAGGTACTCATACGTACATCTGAGGGGAGCAGTGAGGGAACCGTCACAGAAGAGGCCCAATCACCCACCGACTTAAGGTGTGATGGCAGGATTCCCAAACAGCAGATGGTTATTGAGGGCAGATAATCATCAAGAACTACAGGTCTCACATACATCTAGGGCCTAAATTGTTCAGGGCCCTGAAAACCAGCAGCACAATCGGTGATGTAGCAAGGCGGTGGCCTCTGCCTCCTGTCCCAGTTAGAGGCCCCCTAGTAGGGGTTTGCAATTTGTCTTAATTTTTTTAGTAACTAAAATAAATGGAGCCCCATTCGTTTGAGTTACTAACGCTATAAAAACTGATGACTAAGCAAACGACTGCGGTTTGCTTTTGTTCGTTTTCGTTTTTAAAATAATTTTTAAAAAAAATAAATCACTGCACGTGTACAAAATGGCCACCGGACCATGCTAGGCCTGTGCGCCCTTTTCCCAAATTGGTGGCAGCAGCGTTGGCTCCATTTTGAAAAAGGGCTGCCCATGCGCAGAATGGCCCAGCGGCTATTTCTGCACAGACACAGTGATTTTTTTTAGAATTAATTTTTAACGAGCAAAAAACAGTAGGCTCGTTTATGAAAAAGTCCCCCAAAAGAATGGGTTTTGCAAATGAAAACAAAAACAAACAGAGTGCGGGTGCCTTCTGCACACAGCGCTACCCCTTAGGCACAAGCAAGGGTCTCCAGGTTAGGGGACAGGACTTACCATAAAGGCAGCACCACCCCAGCTCCCCCCCAACCTGAGTAGAAGCAATCCTGCCAGGAAGGAAGATTGAAGAGTGACTGGGGATGGAGCCAGCCCTTTTAAAAAAAAACCTGCCTAACTGAGTCAGACCAATGGTCCATCTTAGCCCAGTATTGTCACAACGGGTATTTTCAGATGTTACGAGATCATGCTCAACAACAGTGAACCCTGGTCAATCCCGCGGCGGGGCCAAAGCACCCTGAACATCAGTTCAGCGGCCACCAGATGTTCACCACAGTCAATACCCACATTGCGTCAAAAGCAACCACGCTTTCGGAGCTCCCCGCCGGACCATCTCCGAAAGCATGGTCAAAGAGTTTCCTGACGGGAACCAACATAAAGTAACGTCTGGCCAGCAACCACCAGCCGGAATCAAAGGAAATGATTCCCAGCTGGGGACAAAGCACGCAGCGTCGCTGCCAGGCAACGAGCAACAACATAGGCAGCGGAGGGAGATTTAAAGGGCTCACAGCAGCAGGGGGACGGGGCGGGATGGAGTGTGGCGGAAGGGAGAGGCGAGTGGAGGGCGAGAGAGCAAGGGAAGAGGAGGAGGAGGCGGTGGGTGGGGGAGGAGGCAGTCGTGCTGCACCTGGAGGCGGTGGAGGGACAGCAGCAGCAGTCGGGACGCCTTCTGGGTGTTTTGACCATGGCCAGGAATCAGCGTCATGTCTGTTGCGCTGCCGCAGCCCGTGATCTGCCGGCCCAATTCCCTGCCATGGTCCCAGTCCCGTTACGTCTGTTTGGGGCTTTTTTTTTACCACGGAGGATGGTTGTTCGGTTCACCCCCACCGGGAATTCACTGTGGTGAATTGGGACTGTGTAAAGTCTGAAATCACCCATTCTGACATGGCAACAGGGGGTACTTTCAGACGTTACGGGCGGCCGGTTCACCACAGCAAACCACCAGGGGGGGGCGAACAGCGCAACCACGCCCGGGGGTTGGAAAACGACCCAAACAGACGTGCCGGGAACGGCACCACGGCCCGGAACCGGGCCGCACCATCACGGCCCGTGGCAGCACAACAGACGTGCAGCCGAACCCCCGGCGGGCGCTAAACCCCCACAAGGCACCGGGCAGGGGCGGGACACAGACATGGCCGACTGAGGGCAAACGAAGCCACAAGGCACTCAAGGGAACGCCCACACAAGGGAAACGGGAAGGGAGGGGGGAAGAGCGAGA
>QEPC01007512.1:10302894-10334242 GCA_003113815.1 Sphenodon punctatus
ACGCTGAAAGCTTTCATCTTGGGAGGGCCCTTTGCAAGTTGACCAAGTGCTGGTAAGAAATGTTCAGAGTGGGGTGGGGCAGTGTACTGGCCCGGTCCTTCCCCCTCGGAAAATTTCCTAGCAGCACTCAGGTTGCTTGCAACGTATTTCCTTAGAGTCCAAGGCCCAAGTGCAGCTGAGTCCACTTGCTCCATGCTACTATCTTAAATTCATGGCTTCTGCTCCCTCTGTCCCTTCCTACCCCTCTGTTACTCCCCACACCTCTCTGACACTCTCCCCTTTGCCATCCCATTATTTTGAAGACTCCCCCTAGCTCAGTCAATTTATGGAGCTAGGCACTTGCTGGTTGTGCCCCTTCTCACCCCACTCCCAAGAATACGAGCCAATGTGGTGTAGTTGATAAGGTGCTAGACTTGGGCTGTTTTCACATGGGTTGCGGCACCTCCGTAGCCTGTGGGAGATGAGTAGAGTTGGTGGTTGGTGGGTGGTGTGTGGACGGACCTTCGCATGGATGGCCACCCACCTCCACGCGCAGAACATCTGCCATTGGTGCCCGTTGCTCCATGCATTGGTGATGGAGTGCAGAAGCGGGCACGCACCGCCACCCACCTGCCCACGGATGCCCCCCCTCACCGCCCACACATGTGGGAGGGGGTGGGGCATCTGTGCGAAAGGGCCTTGGACTTGGGAAGCCAGGGTTCAAATCCTGCCCTTCCCATAAACTCGCTGGGTGGCCTTGGGCAAGTCACAACCGCTCACCCTCGGTTCCTCATCTGAAAAATGGGAATATGTGCGTGTCTGTCTGTCCCTGTGTTCCCTTCAGCCGTGTCCACCTTAGATTGTAAGCCCACTGGGGCAGGGACCTGTCTCTGAGAATCAGTGACTGTAAAGTGCCGCGTACGCCTAGTAGTGCTAGAGAAATGATAAGTAGTAGTAGAAGTAGTAAGAGTAATACCTTTCACACACACCCAATCTGAGAACCACTGCTTGATGTATAACTATTGTTATGAAATTTTTGTCTCTCTACTTGCATTTGGTCATCTTGCCCCTCTATTAAGTTTGGTTTAAATCAGTCTTCAGGATCAAAAAGATATTGGGGGAAATGCTCAGTGTACATCAATGGGAATTTGAGGTACAAAAAGGGGCCTAGTACTTTACAGGACTTTCAGTGTCCAGAGCACTTTGCAATCCTTAGCTTTGCAATAGCTGTGCGAGGTAAGTCATTATTATTCCCATTTTACAGGTGGGGGAACTGTGGTTGAGGGATAATGGCTTACCCAAGGCCACCAAGTTAGTTCATAGCTAAAATATAGGGATGGGCGAACGTGGTTCGGAAGTTCGGAGTTCGGACCGAACTTGGTCTGTTCAATTGACCGAACTGAACTTCCAAACCGAACTCGAATTTCAAACTGAACTGAACCGAACCAAATTTCCGAACTCGAATTTCAAACCGAACTGAACCAAACTGAATTTCCGAACTCCGTTCTGTTCGCCCATCCCTACTAAAATATGATGTGAATTTTGGTCATTCACATCCAAGGTCTTATCCTCTGGGCTACAATCACCCCCTCCGCACACACTAAAAGAACTGTGTTTTGGAACTTCAGTATTCAGACGTTTGAACTCAGCACATTGTGACTTGGGTTGTATTATTTTGAATTTGTTCTTAGCGTGGGGTTGTTATTTGCAAAGAGTGATTGAGCCATCTGTGTCATGCAGAGGCCAAGAGGAAACAAACAAATGAAGAGTCAAAGACTAAGAAACAAATACCAAAATCATGAACTAACAAAGTAAAGGTAAGGTAAAGGTAAGGTAAAAATAAACATTTATTTGCATGGTCAAGGCCATAGCATATACATACAAAAACATACAAAAAAACCCACACACACACATAGCCTTTATCACATATAAGTGAGCAAATTGAAAATCATAAAATATACTAAAATATACTAAAATTGCACTCTCCGTGCCTCCTTAGGGCTCTAAGCTCTATCGACACCTCCAGGCCCTAACATATACACATCCATCCCTTCCATTATCCACTTACTACAGCCCCATAAAGGAAATTTCTCATCAAAACCTCCCATTCTATACCCTCCTACTATTTACATTTATGTACCATGTCAATAACCATTTTCAATCAGAAACTACACCCTCCTCCAATGACCTAAACTGCGTAAATCGAGATCTTATATTGATAGCTTTTATCAAATATTTAGCTGCAACAGGGATGAATTCCTCAGTATTTATTGCATACCACATTAACATTTGCGTGGTTCTCCCTGGGAGCTTTTTGAACAATTCACTGAAATATTTCCTCCTAATTTCCTTATACATTTGGCATTCAAAAAGACTAACAAAGTAATGAAATACCAAGTATCAAAATAACACATACTAAAATAAGACAAATAAATCAAATGAGAGCTGGTGCAGCCTAGAGAGGAGAAGGTGATGGACTTGGACTTGGGAGACCCAGATTCAAGCCCCATCTTAGCCTGAGTTGCTATGTCTCAGTCTCAGTTCCCCATCTGTAAAATGGGAATAATAATGATTTTACTCACAGGGTAGTTGCGAGTTTGAAGTAGGACACTTTGTAAAACACTTTGAACACAGAAAGTGCTGTGCAAAAGATTGATAACCACAAGCAAAGTGGTGGCTAATGAACGGAGGAACGCTGAAGCACACTGTTTGTTTCTGAAAGTGAATATTGGAATTTGATTCATGAATTTGAGGCTGGAAATCTGTTTCAGCACTATGAAGCAACGACTTAAAGAGGTTTGTCTGAAGTCCCCAAACGCAGCTCCTTCATTATTATTTATTACTGTCACTCTGTCACAGTCCTTGAGTCCTTGAGTGTGGTTTACCTGGTGGTTTCAGCGCTGTTACCTTCTTTGAGGGATACCTCAGGATTTCTTAGCTCTGGGGTTAATGGAGAAAAATATTCTTGTCAACAGCAGAGCCGTGCCATGTAGGCTTGACCTTATTCATCATGGGAAGAAGCTCATGAAGCCATGCTTCATCACACTAGCCTTTGTCAGGAGCCTGCAAGGCAGGGGAAAGGGGGAAGATCATTAGAAAGGGAGAGAGAATTAAAAAATAAAGGTTACACAAAGGTGAAAAATAAAAGTGTGTGTATGTTGAAAGTGAACCAGAAATGAGAAGAAATATGGGTTTGTTGTAAGAGTGTCTGTACCTCAGAGGTTTCACAAATACTTTGCACCAATTACCTTGCTCCTTGAAGGCCACTGCGCACGTGCTGGTTTCTGGTTATGGTTAGTCAAGGTAGGTGACTTACTTCACCCCACCAGCCCTGCAACCATCTTGGGGGCTGTTATTACAGTCATTCCCAGGCAGAGATGGTGTTAGGCCAGAAGTGGGGAAACTGTGAGTAACCGAGGCACATGCAGTTGTAGAGAGACACATGCAGCTCTTTGCCCTCATTGTGGTAAATAGATGAGGCTCTTGGGGATTACGAAATGTTGTCCACCCCTGCTTTACGCAAAAGCAACATAGGGTGATTTCAGACGTTACGCGGTCCTGATACACCACATTGGATTCCCGGCAGGGGTGAACCGAACAACCACCCCCTGTGAAGTCCCGAACAGACGTGACGGGACTGGGACCACGGCAGGGAATCAGGCCGGCAGATCACGGGCCGGGGCAGCGCAACAGATGTGATGCCGATTCCCGGCTGTGGTCAAAACACCCAGAAGGTGCCGGGTCAGCCCATCCCGGCTGCTGCTGCTGCTGCTGTCCCTCCACCGCCTCCAGGTGCAGCATGACCACCTCCTCCCCGCCCGCGCCTCTACTGCCACCGACTCCATCTCCTGCTCCTCCCTTGCTCTCTCGCCCTTCACTCGCCTCTCCCTTCCACCTCACTCCGTCCCGCCCCGCCCCCCTGCTGCTGTGAGCCCTTTAAATCGCCCTCCACGGCCTGTGTTGTTGCTCATTGCCTGGCAGCGACGCTGTGTGTTTTGTCCCCGGCAGGGAATCATTTCCTTTGATCCCGGCCGGTGGTTGCTGGCCAGACGTTACTTTTTGTTGGTTCCTGTTGGGAATCTCTTTGACCACGCTTTGGAGATGGTCCGGCGGGAAGCTCCGGAAGTGTGGTTGATATTGACCCCATGTGGGTATTGACTGTGGTGACCATCTGGCGGCTGCTGAACAGACATTCAGGGCGCTTTGGCCATGGTTCACTGTGGGTGTTTTCAGACGTGATGGGGTGGCTTCGCCCCGGCACAGAAACAACCCTCAGATTCCCCGCCGGGATCACTCCGGCACAGCCAACAGCCATGCCAGGGGATCCCGGTGGGGAATCGGGGAGGGGGTGGGGTCGCATGGCGCAACGTATGGCCGCACGGCCCCACCCCCTCCACGCTCCCTCGCCGCCCGCCCTCTGGAGAGACGGGCGGGCACCGCGGCCAATGTGGCCGCAGCGCCCGCCCGAAATGACCACGGGCAGGAATCCCAGTGAGGATTCTGGGCCCTGATTGCCGTCCAGTTGTGACGGGCCCCTTCATCCCCGCCGGGAATCTCCTTCACCTCGCGATCGGCCCCGCGGATTCAGCCGATCGTGGGGTGAATGTGATTCATGGCAGGGATTGCGCGTGGTGAGCATCTCGGGGTGAATTTCTGGTTCCCCAACAGACGTTACGGGACCATTCCCCACCACAGGGAATTGACTGTGGTTGAGCGTGATCTCGTAACGTCTGAAAATACTCTGTGGTTGAGCGTGATCTTGTAACGTCTGAAAATACCCATCGATGACCACCTAAAGCCCTCATGGCAGAAGGGGCAATGCAGCTGTCTGGCCATGCAGATGTGTTTAAAGAAAATATTTCAAAAGAAATCACACACTAGGGCTGGTTCAGAAAAGTCATTTCAATTTTGCAGAAAGGTATTGGAATGACTTCTTGGAATTCTGACTGAAATAATTTTTTGGTTGGACTTCTGACTGGGCCATTTTGTACATGGACAAAAGGCCATTTGAAGAAAAAATAAATAAAAGATACTCGTCCTGGGCACAGGTTGAAAATTTCTGGATTTTGACAAACTTTTGATATTCTGTTTTTTTGTTTTTTTTTAAATGACCTGGGTTCGCAGTATTTAACGTTTACGGTGGGCTTGATCCCAAGCCCTGAGGAACCCGCATGGAGCCTCAGGATCCTCATTGGTGGCACATTGTGCCCCGCGGAAACGGCATGCGTGCACACACAGGATACGCGGGCCATGGGATTACGGCAATTTTCTAGAAGTAGAAGGGGAAAGAATATTGAAGTCAACCAGAACCATGACATAAAAGAAGATGAACTACAGCTGAAATGAGTGCCCACTAAAATGGGTATACCCATCAAATTTCTGGTGCTCAATTTGACCTCAAAATTTTGGGGTACTAGTCGGTACCCAAATAGCGCCGAATTCATATATCCAATATCCTGAAATACTTATTTTCATACTGAAACACTGAATCCCAGTACCTAAATACTGGCTTGTGCTACTGAAATACCAACTTCCGTTATTTGGGATTTTTTTAGTCTTCTTCCTAATTTATCAATTTATAACTGGAAAAATCAGTAAATTGGTCAGGGTAATTACCAAATTTTGTGGGGGTAATTTGTTACCTGATAAGCACTTGGGTAGACTGATGCGTACCTAACATGGCACCCAAAATTGCATGTATTACCCATGGCTACTAAATCAGATACATTTTTCTGCCCTAGCACTTGGAAGAATCTATTGTCCTGAAGATTCCAGAGTGAGGTATTGGAGAGGGAAGAGGCAGAGATCTCTGAATGCACCAGATAAAGGGGAGATAGGTTAATAACTGTTAAGTATGATAAGTAAGAGTAGATCCAGATAAGACCTAAAGAGATAAGCAGCCCTTCAAGCTTGGTTTCCCTTCTGGGAAGACTGTAGCAGAGACACTAAATCAGTGAAGAATAGGGGAACACTTAGGAAGTTATGATGTAATTAACCACAGTCTGCATGGATCTATAAAATGGAGAACATGCTTAACAAGTCTGAACACATTGGCTAAGGAAGTAACAAAAAGAGAAGCTGATGTGGCCATAATTTACTTAATGATTTTTATATACTGTCGGGCAAGACTGTCAACTTAAAAGGCAAGATTTCATGCTATAAAATACCCTATGGTTTAAATATATATATATATTATTTATGCATGAAAAATAAATTAAGGAAACCTTGAAAGATACCATAAGTGAGGTAGAGTACAACAGTCTGCTAATGGTTAGCATTAAATAATCCACATGGAAGTTGATAGCTGGCTATAAAGCTAATAAGCAACCCAAAAGGAGAAGATGGAGAAAGGAATGATGTAGGAGTCCTTGTTTAATTTTTGAGGGGTAGTAAATTTACATGAACAATGTAGGAAATGGGTGTTTATGATGACAACATCCAGCACTAGTAGGAGTAGTCAGGGATGACTGAAGAATTAAATTCTTGACTGTGGAAGCTCTTTTTCCTCACCCCGTGGTGAGGGCATGGCAGGTCAGCTTTATAGGGAATTAGCTCTTTTGGAGCTACCACATAAATTTGCAAGCCCTAAGCTTTTTCTCCATTCCTGACTCTAGGGCACAGCAAAACCCCAGGTTGTTCTTTTATTCTGGCCTCCACCTCCCCTACAGCCAGCCCAAATCTTCCTTAGCGGGGCTTCTCCCTGTCAAAGTGGGTCCCCAAACACATATAAGTTTTAAATAAATAAATACATAAATAAAAATATAAAGCCAAACATAAAGCCAGTCCCCTGAGGGACAAATAATAACATTGATCCCATTTGGGAGCTGCACTCTTTCCCAGTTGGCTTAATTCTGGCTCCTTGTCAATGAGGCTGATCCCATGCCCTGCGGATGCCATGCGCATGCACGTACACATGGCACAATGTGCCAACAATGGGGGTGCTCACAGTTGCTATGTGCGCTCAACACTGCATATGGGAACTGCAGGTCATGGGATCAGCCCCAATCACTCCAGCGACTTAGACCTTTTCTCCCAGCTCGGCTGACAAGTCCTCTCCTCTGGCTTCATTTGCCAGTGTTCTGTTAGAAAGAGCTTTGCTTCCTGGCTGCTTTCCCACTGCTCAGTTTCCAGAATATTTACCTAGGCAGCAGCCCCTCTCTGTTTCCTGTTCCTCCTTTTATACAGGTGCTGCATTCTCATTGAGTCAAACAGCTTACTCTTATGGGGCCCACAGTCCTTACAAAGCATAATTCTTGCTATCCTGCCCAACTCAAGGTTATTGAGGAGGGGTCAGTAGTGGGGTTCCCCTGTGACCCTGTCACAATGACCAATAAAATTCATGCCCTTTCCAACATGACCACGCCCCTTTCCAAACATCGTAACTAGGGCTGAAATGGGTAGCAAAATAAATGCTCCCAAATTATGTTTCCAATTTCAAGCAGGTCGTTGTCGACCCAAACAGGCAATGTTTGAGCAACAAATTTTGCACAATTTGTTGTTTTTTCATTTATTTATTTCATTTAATTTCATTTCTGGCCATTTTCACCAGGAACTATGAAAGAACAACCCCCCCCCCAATGAAAACTGTTAATCGATGAAGTAGTATTCACCACTTGGTTACGTTGTTTCAGGATCGACCATTTGGATTCAATGGATTTGCTCATTTTGGCAGGTTTCAGCTCTAACTGTGACATTACAATGCTCAGAAAAGGGGCGTGGTCATGCCCCAAAGAGGTGGGAAACACCCCTTGCTGCGCCCCTTTGCAATGTGGCCACACACCAGTTGTAACATTGCATTGGTGCTTAGAAAGCGGCCATGAGCATGTCATAAAAGGCTGGTGGAGCCCCCTTGCTCCTGCCTCTTTTCAATGTGGCCCTGCCCAAAGGGCTTGGATGGGGTGGAGCCAGATGGGAGCTATGAGCAAATGGAAGTAAGCATAGAGTAGATGGGAAAATGGCAATGTGATAACATGACAGACGGAACAAAGAGGTAATGTGGTAAACTGATTGAGCTGTCAACTAATAAACAGATACCGCTCAGTAATGGATACCAAGGCTAGATTACTGCAATGTGCTCTATGTGAGGCTGCCCTTGATGACTGTCCAGAAACTGCAGCTGGTGCAGAATGCAGCCGCTTGGCTCCTTTCAGGAAGGAGTCGCCGGGAGCACATACACCTGTGTGCCAAAGTTTGCACTGGCTGCTTATAGCTTTCTGGGCACAATTCAAGGTGATGGTTTTATCCTTTAAAGCCCTAAGCGGTCTAGGTCCCTTATATATCTGAAAGACCGCCTCTTCTACCATGTCACACTACGGCCCCTACAGCCAGCCGGGAGCACCCTCTCGCAGGTTCCATCTGTTACCCTTGTCCATAAAGGGTATTTTCAGACATTATGATCCCACGCTCAACCTTGGTGAATTCCCACATGGTGAGCAAGGGACCATAACGTCTGTTGGCCCAACAAGAGATTCCCGCCAGATGTTCACCCCCGTGAATCACAGGAGGAAATCTCTTTGACCATGCAAATGGCTGTCCTGCCCGGACCATCACTGTTTGCGTGGTCAAAGAGATTCCCGCCCATGATTCACGGGGGTGAACACCCGGCGGGAAGCTCATGTTTGGGCCAATAGATGTGACGTTCCCACACTCAACCATGGGGAATTCACCATGGTTGAGCATAGGAACATCACGTCTGTCCCCTGACCACGGCCCGGAATCAGCGGCCATGCCTGCCACTCATTCCAGGCCGTGGTCAATGCCCCGGGGGGCGGGCGGGCGCTGTGGTTGCATTGGCCGTAGCGCCCGGCCATCTTCCAGGGGGCGGGCGGCCTAGGGAACATGGGGGGGTGGGGCTGTGCGGCCGCACATTGAGCTGCACAGCCCCACCCCCTCCCCCAATTCTCCACCTGGATCAGCCGCCATGTCTGTTGGCCGTGCCGATTTGATCCCGGCAGGGGAATCAATAGATGGCTCCGTGACGGGGCCAATACTGGCCCCGTCACGTCTGAAAATACCCAAAGACAGAGGTGCTCAGGATGGCATTCTCTGTGTCTGCCCCAGTTTTGTGGAACTCCTTCCCCCAGGAGGTTTTCCCTGAGGCCAAGCTTAAGCATCTTCTGGTGGCAGTGTAAAACTCTTTTATTTGAAAAGGCATTTGGTGGGTGGGGATAGGGGTTGGATGGGTTTGTCAGTAGGGTTGTGGGGATGGTGGGAGTTTTGAGGGGAGGGTGGAAAGTTTTATTGTGTGCGTTTTATTATTATATTTTTGTATGGATTATTAGTTGCCCTGAACTTCTGCGGTAAGGGCAGCGGATAAATCTAACTAAAATAAGAAATAAATAATCATTTGTTGTTGGTACGAATCAGTTACCATAAATCCAGTCATTACTGTGGGGTTAACTGTTTCATCTCTAGTCTAGGTTTGGAAGAGTCTGGCTTAGAGCTGAAATGGGTACCTAATTTGGTACCTGAGGCTAATACCCACATTTATGGATTCTGTGTCAGGCATTCGATGGGCTATCCAATCACCAATCAATACCCCAGAAATCAGCCATTTCCATTAGGGATGGGTGAACAGATCGCGATTCGGGTTCAGCTGTTCGGTTCGGCTGCATTCGGTTCGGCCGTTCGGTTTGGCTGCGTTCGGTTCGTCAGTTCGGTTCGGCCGTTTGGTTAGTTCGCCGGGTTCGGGTTCGGCCATTATATTTGGCCGTTCGGCTGTTAGGGAAATGTTATGGGTGGGTTTTTTTTGTTTTTATATGTTTTTTTGGTTTTTAATTGGGTTTTATACGGTTTTCTTTTGTTTTTTATTTGGTTTTTTTGTTTTTATATGGGTTTTTAAAATTTATTTTTTTAATCTAATATTATATATATATATATCTACACTAAATCTAACTGCTATTAACTATTCTAAATACTATGAATTAAATGGATTATCTAATAAGTACACAGGCCTACTCCTACAAACACTAAAACTAAATCACTAACGCTATCTCTATCACTAAGCTAACTCCTACAACTACTATCCCTAACCTACCTACCTACCTACCTATCTATATCTATACCTATATCTATATCTCTCTATCTCTCTCTATAGGGGATGGGGGGGATCACAAACACAAGGTTTCAGTTTAAGGTTTAAGTTTCATTTCAGTACAAAACTGAAATGAAACTTAAAGCAATCTAATAATCCTACTCAACTCCTGCTGTTCAGGAACAGTGACTAGCTCAGAAGGTGTTTGGAAGGGGGGAGGCATTTCATTTCTTGCAAGCCTCTCCACCCCTGGTGCCTGGAAGTCTGCTCCTCAGTGACTAGTACTACCCCTCCCTGTCACCTTACAGTGAACCTTTTTTTGCCACCTGAACTCACCTGAACGCAATCCAAACTGACCGAACTGTTCGGCCATTTCGCCGTTTGGTGTTTGGTTCTGTTCGGTATGTTCGGGTTCATGTTTGCCTTCGGTCATCCGAACAGGCCGAGTTCGGGCTGAACTCCAAACTTCCGAACCGCATTCACACATCCCTAATTTCCATTACTGATTTATCAATTTTCCAGTTACTGATAGAAAAATCAAGATGTGAAACAAAAAATCGGGACTGGAAGTCGACATTCCTGGAAATCGGGTACCCAAATTGAGTCATAATCGATTACTGCCCAATATTTTTGCGTCAATTTGGGTACCAGAAATTCAAATGGGTATACCCGTTTTTGTGGGTACTCATTTCAGTTCTACTCTGCTTGCATCAGGCCTAGACTTAGGTCAAGAAAGACTAATGCAGTTGGCCTTGAGCCTGATTTTCTGGCCCAAACAGGGCTCTTGTAGAGATTCTCCACAGACAGAGGAAATTCTTCAGTGCCGTTCTCTAGCCACATTAAGTAGAGAACAAAGTAAACTTGGCAAGCTAACATCTTGCCCTTAGTAGGTGTTACAACCGATGCTTCAGATGAGCTGACTGAGGAACAAGAGAAATATTTGCAGGCACTGAAGAAAACAAGGCACATCTTGTTCTAAGGTAAACAAAAAGAGCTAGCTGACCACACTTACCAGCTGCTAGATTTCTCTCAGTGGCCATTTTATGCACTCTGGAAAGGCTCCATGCAGTGTTGAATGACAAAAGGAACATTAGGGCCCTGAAATTGTAGTGGTAGCTGGAACCAGAAAAAAGCGCAAAAAAGAGAAGAATGTTCACAAAAACATGCCCCCTACCATGATAATCAATACTGGCTGAAGTTTCAGGACAGATAGTGCTATTTTTATATTTGTTTTTTCCCCCAGCCCATCTTAACTTTCCAAACTGAAGCAACCACGCCACTGCCAGCCAAGACAATTATCAAATTCATGAAGTCGCAGTTAACTGCTGAATTTTCTTTTCTCTTGCGTTTGCTGGTAGCTCGGCTGGAAGGTTGCCCAAACGGATATTCCTGCCAGCCAGGAAATCCCATAAGAAATGTTCCTTCAACTGTTTCTCTGGCAGCCGTGAGGAAGAATAATAATGAGTGACCTCTTTCCCTCCCCCCACGATGCACCAGCTGTCTGTTTTGCAGTTCCTCAACATCTACTTCTGCATTCTCTACCAAAAGAGGAATCTTATTTCCCAGATGAACAGAATTCTTTGGGCTCCTGAAGATAATGCTTAATAAGAAAACCCAGCAATGGTATCAAATGAAAGACAGTCTTGCTGAACTCTTTGACTTTAAACACTTGTTCTCTTGCTCTAGGAACTTCCGTAACACACTATTTTCTCCCCTCTCGGATAAATACAGGTTCTATATCACATCTGTGTCCAATCTGATTTGCCTTGGGCAAGACTACATTGACTGTGCCCTTCTTGGGCACCACACTTCAAGAAGGATGTAGACAGACCGTAGAAAGAGCAACTAAGATGATAATAAGGCCAAAAGGCAACCATGTGAGGAAAGGTGGAAAGAATTGGGTATGTTTAGCTGAGAGAAAAGTAGATTACGGGGGAACATGATAGAAGTAAATATCTAAAAGAGTGCCACAGAAAAAGATGGCGAACATTTTTTTTCTGCTGACACAGAAGTTAGAACAAGAGGGAATGGGTTTAAATCACAGTAATGTAGATTTCAGTTAGACGTTAGGAAAGACTTCCTAACTGTAAGAACTGTTGGGCAATGGCACGGTAATGTAGTATTATGATAACAGCAATACAGTAAGTGGTTGGACCGTGCCGTATTATCCGGTTCTTCAATTTGCCAGTTAGCCATTGCAGTAATTGGTTAATGGCCATATATAACCACCAAACCAACTATCTGAAATGGTGGATATTATCAACAGAAAATAAATGTAATATTATTTTCTGTCCCAGTCAGGGCCTCATCGAGGAAATAATTGTCTCGCTTACTAGTTGAGCATGCCCCCTTACTACATCGCACAAACGGTTAATCTCCAAGAACAATTCCTTCTGTTCCCCTCCCACGTTACTCAGATCAAGCAGTTGGCTCCTCTGAATAAATCTGAATGCACAATTCAGCCTCTAGAGCAAAAGAATAAAGGATGGGATTTGTGAGCAAGAATGAGATCCTTAAGAGTTTATCCCTTCTTCCTTTCTAATGATGACAAGGCCAATTTAAATAAACCACTGCCTTCTCTTGCGACTTCTGCTAAACTCTTAGGCCTCTCACACTTCGTTGTCTTCGCCCAAACTTGAAGGAAGAGAGAAGTTAATTGAGACTGTTCTTTCATGCAGTAGACTTTACAACCTGGATATCACAGATGCTACTGAGCACATCCGCTCCTCTCCCACCTTCCCAACCTTCAAATCACCCCTGAAAAGCTACCTCTTCTTTCAGACCTTCCTTAGCTCCTTATCCCCTTAGTCCTCCTTCCTGACTCCCCCATCATCCCGCTCCCTTGCGTAACTACGTTAAGCATTTGTACCTACAACCTCATGCCCTCTTTGAATGTATCCACGTCTCTCTCCTGCTGTTGTCCCCACCCTTTGCCTGCCCTTCCTCATCTCTCTTAGATTGTAAGCCTCCTGGGGCAGGGACGCTGTCTATTTTCAACAGTTGTAAAGTGCTGGATACATTGCTGGTGCTATATAAATACGTCATCATCAGGGCTCAGCCTATGTTCATATCAAACACAACTTCTGGTAAATTACCCCCAGATAATTTACTTCTGGGTAAACAACCCAACCCACTCAGTGTCAATGTCAATACGCAAGGCATTCTCTAGATCATCCAACCTCTTCCATCAGGCTTTCCCTAGTTCCTAAAAGGGCTGGGTCATGGGCAACTGTTCAGGACTGGGAGGGGCTAGAGCTGAAACGGGTAACTGAATTAGTAACCGTGGGCAATGCCTGCATTTTTGAATACTCAGTTGAGTACCCAATGAGCTACCAGCTCACTGATTGTATACATGGCTACCTGAAAAGTCTGTAATTTCCATTACCAACTTACCAATTTTCTGGTTACTGATTGATAAATTGAGATAGAAACCAGAAAAATCAGAAAAGAAACTTTAAAAAAAAAAACAGGACCAGAAACTGATGTTCAGGTACTGGAAGTTGATATTCTGGGACATTGGGTACCTGAATCAGGTAGTAATCAGGAACGGTGAGTATCTGGAATTTGCCGGTCAATTCAGGTAGGTACTGGAAATTCGTCCAGTGGGTACTCATTTCAGCAATATTTGGGACCGTGATAAGTAGTGTCAGGACCCTGTCCAGCATCAAAGTCACCTGATCAATGTCACCGGAATCCTCTCCCTGCACCCCCGACGGCCCCAGTCCCCTACCATGCCCCCCCTGGGACCGCCCTCCCCCATCCACTCTGTCCCCACCTTCCCCCACATTTCCTGGGATGCCCCCTCGAGCGCCCGGTGGTCGCCACTGAGCTGAGGGTGATGAGCTGTCTCTTATACACATCTAGATGTGTATAAGAGACAGGCCTTCAGGTGCCTGAGGTCCTGGGGCATTCCTCCTGGGGGTCCGGGGCCCTGGAGCGTGTGCCTACTTGGGGGGCGGTGAGGGGAGGGGGTACTTCAGCCCGTTCCCTGCCCTGGACCACAGCGCTCCCCACGAGGCATCGAGCCCTTCATATGAGCCCTTCCCTGCCCTGGACCACAGCGCTCCCCACGAGACTATCGAGCCCTTCATATGAAGGATGCGGTCCAGGGCATCATAGAAGGGGATGGTCCGGGCTCCGTGTCTGGACCACTGATTGTTGTCTCTGATGGCCTTGTACCCCCTCTTCAGCTCTTTGGCCTTGGAGCGGCACTGTGCCACAGTCCGATGGTGCCCTGCTGCCTCCATTTCCCGCACTATGTCCTCGTAGACATGCTCGTTGCACTGGTTGAGCGCAAGCTCCAGCTGGTACTCCAGGGCCCCCCAGATCCTTATGAAGTCCCGAGTTTCCTGCAGCCCCCACTGGCCCCCTCGGCGGTAGGGCCTTCCCCCCCATCTCTCCTGTGGGTCCTCCTCCTCCTCCACCACCACCTCTTCCACTGCCTCCTCCTCCACCTGGGCTGGGCCGGTGTCCTCCGGGGGCTCGTCCACCCGGGCCTGTTTCTGTGTCTGTGGGATGCAGGGGAGGGGGGTTATGGTTGGTTCCCCTTACCTGTTTCCAGGGTGCCTCCTCCCCCGGTCCGTCTGCTGTCCCCAGGGTGGCCTGTCCCGGCTGCTGCTGCTGCTGCTGCTGCTGCTGCTGCTATTGTTGGCCCTCCGCCTCCTCCATCCACAGCATGACCCCCGCCTCCCCCTCCTCAGCCTGCGCTCCCTCCAGCACCGCCGCCTCCTCCTCCTCCCTCGCTCTCTCTCCCACCGCTCTCCTCCACCTCCCTCCTCGCTCCATCCCGCCACACTTCCCTGCTGCAGATTGCCCTTTAAATCTCCCTCCGGTGGCTGTGTTGTTTCTGGTTGCCTGGCAGCGATGCTGCGTGCTTTGTCCCTGGCTGGGAATCGTTTTCTTTGATTCTGGCCAGTGATTTCCATGCAGACGTTACTTTTTGTTGTTTCCCGGTGGGAATCTCTTTGACCACGTTTTCGGGGATTGTCCGGCAGGGAGCTCTGGAAGCGTGGTTGAAATTGACCCCATGTGGGTATTGACCGTGGTGAACAACTGGCGGTCGCCGAACAGACGTTCAGGGTGCTTTGGCCCCACCGCGTGATTGACCGCGGTCCACCGTGGTTGAGCGTAATCTTGTAACATCTGAAAATACCCTTGCTGATGGGGCCTGCACACACATGGGCAGGGTCGAAATGATTGCCATATTTGGGTCAGGAAGGAATTTTCCCTCTGGGACCTGGACAGAGTGACAGTTGACTTTGAGGGTTTTTCACCTTCCCCGGTAGCATGGGCGTGGCTCACCTGTTTGGGACATGTGGATCCTCTTTTTCTAAAATTATTTCCTGTTATTTCAGGCATCAGTGTGTTCTGGTTGGTCCCGACTACTTGTAGCTATTGGTGGGATTTCTCCATGCAGATGGTTGGGGTGTGGCAGGTCCTGAAGTGGTGCAGGGGGCTGGACGAGATGACCCTTCCAGTCTTGTGACTTGGTGACCTTGATCCTCTGGTCTGTGGATCCCGTGCATCCCATATGCATTCACATTGTGTCGCGCGCATGCGGCTTGCACGCGGGGGTCCACGGGCCATAGGATTGTGGCCACTGACTCTATGACTTTACATTCAGGGTTTAATACTAGCAAATAGATCAATCAGGCGTTATGCAAGGGGTAGCCCAGAAGTAAAACCCAGTTGGCTCGCCAACAAGTCCGAAGTCAGGAAGCCAGTCTGGTGGGATGGAGTGGGCAGGAAAGAACTAGAGAGCTGGAACCAGAAGGCAGGTAAGCAAGGGCTGGAGTGCAGGAATTGGAGAAGAGGTGACGTGGGAGGTAGGACGGACTGGAGTGTGCAGGGACCAGAGGACAGGTGAAGCTGGAGGTAGGCAAGGATCAGGGCACAACTAACAGGAGATGAGAAGACCACCAGAAGAGACAATTAAGGGGAATATGGTAGACATTTCTAGTTTTCATTTAGTTTATTTATGGCATACCTGCCAAATAAAAGCAGCTGATAAAATCATGTGGAAAAAATAAATAAGGAAGCATTTGCCCTTTCTCACAATAAGAGAACAAGGGGACATGCTCAGAAGTTAAATGGCAGCAGATTGAAAGCAAACAAAAGGAAGTACTTTCCCACTGAGCAGAAAATACAGGTGTAGAGCTCATTGCCAGAGGAGGCAGGGAAAGCCAGCAGAATAACTAGCTTCAAATGGAAACTAGATACATTCTTAGAGGACTGAGCCATCAATGCTTACTAGTTGGGGCTTAAACCCCTGGCTACTGGTAGTTGGGAGTGGTCAGCAGGAGATGGGCCATATCTCCATGACCTGTACTTGTACTTCTCTTGAGCTACTGTAGCCGGCCACTGCTGGAGACAGGATGCTGGGCTTGATGGACCATGAGTCTGATTCAGTATGGCACTTATGTTCTTATAAATAATAACATCATATTCTAAAGGGAACTTTTCAGTCCTTTTGTTAAAGCTTAAACCAAGCAAATAAAAGATCAAAACAGCCCTAAAAATTAGATGTGCTTTAAAAAACACAGATCCAACTGTTTTGCTTAGCAGGACGGATATGCAAAAAATAACCCCAGCGGTAAAACTAAACAAACTGAAGTTGTCCATTAAAATGATTTACAGAAACCCAGTCTTGACTGAGTATTTTCTCTCTGTTTTTAATGTTTTCCAAAGTTCCCGTGCTTCCCATATTCTGTCAGTGGCCCACTTAATTACAGATACACCGTTAACCTGCTCATCTTCAGCCTATTGATTTATGCTACCGTGGAACCGCCGCTTAATAGTGAAAGATAAACACGGTGAGTCAAAATGTGATTTAACAAACCAAAAACAAATTGAGGGTCTGACAGCTCCATGACATCTGCCTATTGTTTTTTTAAACTTGCACATATATGGGAGAAACAGACATAACGCTAACTCCACTTTAACACGACTTTAACATTTCTTATGCATTTTTCAGGGCTGTATTGGTGCCCTATGCACCATGCATAAGAAATGTTAATCCAGTGTTAAAGTGGAGTTAGTGGTTGCAATCCCAAGTGGGATCTGCAGCGGGTCCTGTGCGGTACAATAATGTGTGCGGCTTACGCGCATGTGCTCATGCACAGGATGCGTGCAGCATGCGCAGGGCATGGAATTGGTGCCAATGTTATGTTTGTTTGACCTGCTGTTGCACCCACCTGGTGGTTTCCCTTAATGTATGTTGTCTTGCCTCTTCATCTTCCCCTTTTAAATTGTTTTAAAATGGATTTGATATTGTTTTTGTTGTATTTTGTGGCTGGTGAAGGCCCCTCTGCTGGCAAAATGCTGGCGATGCAGGATTTGTTGGGCCCCCATTGGGAAGGGGGCACAGAATGAGGGCCGCTGCAATGGGACATGTTAGAATGCCCTGTTGTGAGAAAATGGTTGCTGGTAGCGACCACCCCAGGAGTGCATGTGGCAGAGGCAGCGTGGGGAATCAGGAGTGGACTCCGCCCCCTTTAGGAGGGACGGGCCTGCCACAGTCGCATGAGGTGGCATTCCAGGGTTGAGAGGCAGCAAGTCAGCCCCATCCACCTCCCCTCTAGCACTGTGGGTAACATACCGGTTGCCGTTAGAGGAGCCAAGGAGGAATTTTGGCAGGTAGCCTTTTTAGTAAGGGTCGCTTTTTGCCTCCGTCGCAGTGCAGAGTAGGTTTAATAGGATTTGATGTGGCATAATTAGAGTGTGTTTGATTGGTTACATGCCTAGGTACAATTGGCAATGAACAGGCAATGATAAACAATAATTCGGCTATTAAATAGGGGAATTATTATTTAAGAAGCAATGAGAAATGATGTGACTGATATGGAATTATGTTGTGTTGGAAGTATATATGTGGGAAATTAATTGTTGCACTTTGCAGGGGTCCAGTATGCATTAGTAGGATAAATAGGGGTGGGAAATCCGGTTCTCCCAAGATCTGATATTGCCGGTATTTGGGTGTATTGGCTTAATCCGATAAATCCGATATTTACCTGTACCGACATACCGGATTTTTAACATTGGCCGTGGTACCGGATTTTTTACATTGCGGCCACTGAAGTCAATAGCCGCAATGTAAAAAAAATCCGGTATGCCTATACCGGTAAATCCGGTACCAGGGAGATCTGATACCGGTACACCCGGTATCTGGTATTTTCCCCGGTGTCCCACTCCTAGTAAATAGGAAGGCAGTAGGATAATAAGAGTCATCTCTTTAAGAGATTAGGATGTGATACCCAGTGTAATGCAGGGCACAGTATGCCTTGGGGTCTTGACCCGGGAAGGGGTGTCTTAGCAGGGTTAGCAAGGGCATGCACTGTCCTCATACCTTGTGGGCATTTACCTCCTTGCTCATGCTCAGAGTTGAGCCTGTTCCCCCCTTTTCGGACAGAGCGCTGTCGAGAGAGGGAGGTATTGTGTTAAGGGTGTGGAAGCTGGAGGGCACATCCAGATCCAGACCTGAGTTTATAAGTTAAGTTACGTAGCTAGCATACTGGACCCAAATTGCTTGTGCAATTACCCACCAGCCTTGATTCTTATTTTGGTTGAATAAAGAGTGCGGTGAGTTTAAACCTGTTTACTAGGGGTAAACATCAGGGCAATTACTAGGGGTAAACATCAGGGCAATTTACTAGGGGTAAACATCAGGGCAATTACCGGTTACCGGTTACTGGATTAAAAAAACTTGGATTACCGGATTTGTACCGGTTTATCGGTACCGGATTTGTTCCATTGATTTCAATGGGGAACTGTCCCTATTGAAATCAATTGAAAAAAACACAAAAACCTCCCCCCTCCCCCTCCCAGACTGTGCGGGTGGAAGGGGGGGCACCCCCCCACCCACCCTGCCCAGCCTGGATTTAAAAAAAATGTTTTTTAAAGTCCCACACAAGAAAAACCAATAAAGATCCTAGTATCTCAACTCTCCGAAACCTTATCATGCGTGACAAACCAGTTAAAAATCCCAGTATCTCAATCCTCCCAAAAAATCATACCTGCCAAATGACCTGCCATAATGTCTTATGTTGCCTCCAGAGGACAGCTGAGTTAGGGCTCAGATGAACATTGAACATCCAGGGAGAGGGAGTTCAAAAATTTAAATATGCACAAATAAAAACTCACTACCTTTTCCAGCTCTATTGGAAAGGAAAATGTCATTGGGTTAATGTTTCAGGCTGAACAAGCAGCCCAATTTGTTTCACGCAAGTAAAACTCAGTCCCGGTATGAGTTCTTAGAAAAGAAAAGAAAAAATCACTGTGTATGTGCAATGGTCAATGGGTCATTTTGCATATGTGCAAAATAGCTGTTGCCCTTAATCAAAATGGTGACAATGCTGTTGCCGGCATTTTGGTTAAAGGAGGTGGCCATTTTGCATGTGCGCAAAACAGCCCGTTGGCCATTTTGCGCACGCACAATGATTTTTTTTTTCCTCGTCAAGAATTGAGAATTCGGCAAATCAATCACGCTTCTCAGTTTATCCTGGGATGAACTGAGGCCTGAGATTTTAATGAGAATGCTTGCTTTTGTGAGCTCTCATTTCATCTCTGTAAATGTTGTATTTTCAATTTGGTTGCCCATCTCTGAACTTTGTGCAATCAAATACACCAATCCTAGGTGTTGTATTTGGAACTGTGGTGACAGCTGTAACGTCAGCAGTGTTAATTACAGTCGAGGATCTACAACCTCTTAGCATTTTAATTTTCACAAAAGGCAAAAGATTCAAAGTTTTGGATCCTCGGTTGGTGGTGTAAACATGTCTACCTCTAGCAGCTTCCATTGCCTACGCCAAACAATTTGGCTTCATTTGGAAGGATGTTAGTTTATGCCGGCAGAGGATGCAGCCTGAAACCTGGAGTGTTTCAGAAATACAAAGCTCTACCTTATGTTTGTGAGAAGTAAACAGCTGCGAGTGTTTAAAACAAAGAGGTTATAAAACACAGCCAAAGTGAAGTGGTAGTTAAAATATTTCTGACAGGAATACTGCCTGCACTGAGTAATTTGTTTGACCTTTTGAGATACCAATTCTTACTGACTCACATTTTTCGGTCTGGAAACGTCACTGAAATTCACAGATACAGTAGACTGAACTTCATTGGCTGTATTTATTTCTTTTTCCATGGTGCTGAATGTACTCTGAATACAAATCAGCAGGGCACTTGAACAGAACGGACAAGCGGCTTTGCCTAGATGCAGAGTAAGTTGTTCTTGCTCTGAATGAGGGTGGAATGCTTTCTGTCTTAATAAAGAGAGGTATGATGGAATTTGGCACTTGTTCAGATTTTATGTGAGGAGTTGAGATACCAAATAGTAACTCCAGACTAGAGTCAAGGGTGTAGCCAGGCTATACAAAGCCCAGGTAAAGGTCCCATTTATGGACTCTCTAAAAACAAGGGGCCTGGGTTTCCAGGGTGAAGGATGAGATTTACTTTGGTGGGGTACGTGCCCCCACTTCAAGCTCTCTCTCCTGTAGAGAGGTTCCAGCTAGGCTGCCTGCTGCAAGCCACATGTGGATGGGTGGGTGGGTAGGGAGCTGTGGAGCTGTTCGGGGGAGCCTGCTGCCACTGCTTGGGGGTGGGGGTGGGGAGGAGGGCCAGGAGCCACTACAGGCCTCTTCTCTGAGCCTCAGGAGCGGGTGGCCTGTAGTGGGGCTCCCAGAGAGGCAGTGACCCTTCCAAGGTGACTCTTGGCCAGCCTTGTCCTTCTTCCCAAAGATGGTGGCACTGCTCTGGTTTACAGAGTCCCCCACCCAGGTTTTCAAACTGGTCTGGTCTGTCTGGGGTTAGCAGCACTGCGGCCTCCCACCCCCTCCACACTGGCACACACTTAAAGCTTCTTTCCTGTCATGGTCTTTGAAAGGTGCCTTGACCAAGGCTAGGAATTTCTGAGTGGGTGGAGGTTGGGAGCAGAGTGCCAGCCCTGCTCTCACGCTCTTTTCAGCCCCCTGTGAAAATCTCCTAGCGGCACTCAAGCTGCTTGCAAAGATTTCCCCCCAGAACATGGGCCAGATAAACTGAGCCCCCTCACTTCAGGGTAGCTACACCAGTGGTTACTATATAGTACCTGTGAAAATTAAAATGTGACATACATGGTAGGCATGAGAAAGAGCTGCAACATGCAAGTATCCTTTAGGAGAGATATTCCCAGTCTGTTGATGGGGTCACAATCCCAACGGTTACTTGATAGGCGTTGCATGTTTTTCTTGCTTTCTGAGGTCACAAGATTGTCTTAACATCTCAAAATGGGGTCTCACCGCTTGGAAACGCCAAGGTATTGTGTAGTATGGATTACAGGACACAGACTTACCTCATGGTACAACCATGTCTGAAGACTTCTCTGTGGTAAGGCCTACTCTGCCCCGAAGCAGCCCCAACTGAGAGAGGTTTGGGGGCATTAGCCCTTTTTAAACGGACCGCTGTGGGTGCGGGAATGGGTTTGCGGCCACAGTGGGAGGTGGGTGTAGTGCGGGAGCATGCACACACTCCCACCCATCTCCCGTGGCATTCACACGGGCATCTCCTCCCATCTCCATGCAGCGAAACTGTGTGGAGAAGGGTGGGGGCATTTCATGTGGGGGCGATGGGTGGGGGCAATGGACCATCGGCTGTAAAGTATCATAAAATACCATATGAATCGTTGCATAAGTGTCATTAAGTGTCATAAACTGTCGTCAAGTGTCATAAAGTGACAAAAGTGCTTAAAGACACTAGCGGTACTTGTGAAACCACTATGAGAGCCTGCTCCTGAAGGTGAAAAGTTGGACAAAAATTTTGCCAGCACTCCCGAAACAATGGGATTTCCCATCAATACAGGAATGACTTTTTCTTTTCACCATTACTCCCATCACCAATCAATTCCTGGGGTCCACATAGGAACTTTGTTTACACATAATTTCTTATTTTGCAAATGATAAAATTAGATTAATGTATATTAACAAAAAAAGTCTTAAAGCTCTTGAGGAGGTATGTGGGGCTAACCTTAGGGGGTATGGCACAACTGGACTTCCATTCCGCCCTCTCTTCAGCCCTGCCCTGAAGTCTCCACGAACCCCACAAACACTTCCTGGTTCTCTGAGCGCACATGCTTTCCAAGAACTCTTCATTACAGTGCAATTTCCGAATGCTCCTGCTACCGGTACTGTACACCTCAGTACAGTTAGGCCACTTGCCCATGTTACTGGGGCCAGCGATTCTCCCAGTGGCGAATCTCCCCGCCGGAAACTTAAGCCGAGCTCTGCACGTGGGTGCCGGTCATCAGCCGATTCCAGTGACTTTTTTTTCCTCCGAAAGTCAGGGCTCGAAATCCAACCCAAAATTTGGAGGAAAAAATGCTGCTGGATGTGGCAGCTGACGCTGTCAGTACCACACTCATGTGTGAAGCTCGGGTAAGTTTCCTGGCAGGGAGATTCCCCACCGGAAGAATTGCCGGCACCGGTAATGTGGGCAAGTGGCCTCGGACATTCTGTGGTGTATACTATGTCGTATATACCACATATTTGAAATGATTGTATATGAACAAGGTCTTAGGATAGTAAATACTCCCAACAGTCCCTACTTAGGAGGGACAGTGCCTTTGTGGGTGCTGAATCCCACTGTCCCTCTTTCTGTGGTCCAACAACCCTCTTTCAGGAGAAAGAGACAAAAAGGCCAGTATTCAAGCATCTTCTTCCAAGTTGCCCCCCAGGAAAAGCACTTAAGGGGAAAATGGGGTGATGATGAGATGACAAGAAACTAAGAAGCAGAAGAGCTTTCACCCGCGTATGCACTTGGAATGTTGGGAGGAGTGTGTGCGCGTGGGCTCTTTAGGGGGCAGAGCTTATTTGGTGTGGGGAGGGGCTTATTTGCTGAGGGTTTACGGCTTTGGCCAGTGGGAATGTTGGGAGGTGTGAAACAAACCTACCGGTTCAAATGTTGATTAAGGAAAGTGTTTAAGCATGTTCTTAGAGTCATCCTTGAATATACGTGACCAGTCCAATTGCATCAGATCCTGAACGAGGAGGGGCCCTGTAATTTAATAATAATCTTTATTTTTATATAGCACCTCCCCCCCTGCCATTGTACTCGGAGCACTTTACATAGAACAATTTAACACAACTTTTAATCCTCACAACAACCCTGTGAGGTAGGTTAAACTGAGAGAATATTGTGACTGGTCCAAGGTCACCCAGTGAGTTTCTGGGTGATTTCAGATGTGATGGTGCGCTAGTCGCCCTGGCACTGAATCAACGCGGGGATTCCCTGCCAGGATCACACCAGCACGTCCAACAGACGTGCCGGCTGATCCCGGCAGGGAATCGGGGACGGGGTGGGGCCGCATGGCACAATGTGTGGCCGCATGACCCCGCCCCCCCCATGCTCCCTCGCTGCCCGACCTCTGGGGAGATGGGTGGGCGCCACGGCCAATGCGGTCACAGCGTCCGGCCGAATTGACCACGACCCGGAATCCTGCCACAGATTCCGGGCCGTGGTAGCCATCCAGACGGGACGGGCCCCTTCATCGCAGCGGGGAATCACATTCACCACGCGATCGGGGCCGGCCCCACCGGTTCTGCCGATCACATGTTGAATGTGATTCCCTGCCGAGATTGACCTTTCCAGGTTGAGGAGACAGTGGCCTTCCCCCCCCCCCGCTTCCAGGACAAGTCTTGAGCACTTAGCCGTTATACCACACTGGCTCTCCTACCAGGTCTCTGGCAGAGAGACACATTAGACTTTCTGGATCCAGACACCTTTACCTGCAACTGCAAGAAGAAGCTCAGCCCAGGTAAGTTGCTCCTTCTTCAGGGAAGGAGCGTGACTCATTTGTAAAGGGAGGAGGAGATGAGGCTGTGAAGCCTGATGTTTAACCGCTGCCTTTCTCTTACTTTCTGTTTTCCCACCATTATCTCTGCCATGTGTGTTTTCAAATTCCTCTAGCCTCAGCAGCTCTCTGTTATTTTTTGATAATGATGGGTAACTTAGCAACTGAAATTAAGTTCGATTATTATATTAATATTGATGCTATCACTGTGTGAATCATGCTAGCAGTGGGAAGAGTATTATTTCATTTCTTTTAAACATTGATTTTGGAAAGCTCTCAAGATGTAAGCATGAAGGATTCAGTGCAGCTATCACAGCTATGCCTTCTTCACTCGAGGTAATTTCAGACGTGATGGGCCCATCGGCCAGCCACGCTGAACCACGGTCTGGGATCCATTTCGGATCCCAGACAGGAATCTGCCCGACCGTCCTTTAGATGTGCCGGCAGATTCCTACAGGGGATGGGAGAGGGGGTGGGGTTGCACGGCGCAACGTGTGGCCACACAGCCCTGCCCCCCCCACTCCCCCGGCCGCCCGCTCTCCGGGAGTCGGGCAAGCGCATCGGTCAATCCCGCATCGGCCAATCCCACATCGTGGTTAACTGGACCACAACCCGGAATCAGCCAACGTAACAGACATTACTTTTGGCCGATTCCGGATCGTGGTCCAGCTAACCACGATTCTGGACCTCCGGGCAGCTGAAGGTCCAGAATCATGGTCAAAATGATTCCCGCCGGAGGTTCATCATGGTGAACATCTGGCGGAAATCATTTAGATGTTATGGGACTTTTGGTCACCACAGGGGATTCACTGTGGTTGACCGTGGTCTTGTAACGTCTGAAATTACCTGCGGTGACTTTGGAGAGTGTGGCTATGGGAAAACAGAATTGTGCCAGCACTACCCACAAACCAGACCAGATGTGTATAAGGGTTAAAGGGCATTGGCCACAACTTTATTGCAAAAAAACACAAACATTGGTAAGCCCACAGCTGGGGATAACCTGTGGCCATAACAGTGGTGAACCATGCTGAATAATGCAGGAAGGGGTGCCCCTGGGGGCCTCGACCCTTCCATGTCACCCTCCCCATGGGTTGGGGTGGTATTGTGCCCTGGTCCAGATATCTCAAACCTTGAACCAGGCCCCCACCCTTAGACCCACCTGCTCTCCTGGTGGGGATGGAGTACAGCAGCGTCTCCCTAGCACATAAGGAGTTTCAAAGCAGCACGGTTCCCTAGTTGCTAATCACCACAGAAAAGGTGAGAAGGGCTTGGTCACTCCCCCCTCCCCTCCCCAGGTATGTCAAGATGCTCAAGTAATGCTTCCTGCAAGTCCTCCAACCAAATATCCCGCCACCCCCAAAGCAGCCCCTCTCTTGCAATGGAGGAGGAGCGGGAGTGTCCCCTCGACCACGATGTGCAAATCTGGTTCAGGAGGACACAAATTTGCCCTCCACTGAAGGACGGTGTGTTCTTTTCCAACCACGTCAAATGACGTGTTGCCTTTATGGATAGGGCAAACTGACACAATTCCATTGACTCTAGTACACCATTTTACACACCCGCAGAGCATTTGGGTTCTGAGGGTGCTGCGGCACACATATAGCACGCACGCTGCACGTTTCTTCTGCACGTGTTGCACTCATGCATCCTCGCGTCCACTGCACATGGATTTCGGAACAGTCTATGTTTCCATTTTCAAAATTCATTTCAGCAGTTGTAAATCTAGGATGATTCAAGCAGAGAGCTGACATGAACTCGACTTCACACATCATATTTGTCAGGGTGTTATTTGTAGAGCTATAACAAGTATCTGCCAAAATGTGCAAACTAGAGCTGAAATGAGTACCCACAAAAATGGGTAGACCTGTTGAATTTTCTGTACCTAAACTGGTTTTCGATTGAGTACCCAAAATACTGAAATACCATCAAATTTGGATACTAAAATACTGATTTTGTCCCAGACTGGGTGGGGGATTGTTCATTTTTGGGGGTAATTTTGGGTACTCAAAAAAACACAAACTGAGACTTTGTTTACTCAAATGGTTTGGGTACCCAAAACATGCCCCAAAATGCAGGTACCGATTGAATCCTGTTTCAGCACTAGAGTAAACCCAAAGAGCTAAAGCAGAATTTGAACCCTGATCTCCCAGTTCTAACACCTTAGCCACTAGGCTACCCTTGAGAAACAAAATAATTTTAGGACAGGTGTTTAGAACTCCACTGAAACCAATAGAATAGCCTCAGGGGGGAACTGAATCATATACCTTAAAATGACTGGAGACATTTTTTTTTTATGAATCAAAGAATGGAGACAGCTGTTCCATTCCCATCTGAGGATCTCAGAGAAAGATGGATGATACTATTGACGAAGAGAGAATTGGGTTTTTTTGCTAGCATCACACACAAGTGTGCAGGGCATAAAAGCCCAGGAAAGAGATGAAAACCCAGCTATGGAAGTAGAAACAGCCAAAAAATCCACTCTAAAATCTCCCTTGTTTTTAACGAGCCCCTGTTTTTAACAAGCTAATTTTAAAAATCTATTTTCTTCCCTTTTCAATGTTCAGTTAGAATGAAGACTCTGGCAGGACTCACAGACGAATTTCGTGTAGAAGGGGGCCAGGAGAGCTGCTTCACTCTGCCACTTCCTGGCATGATGGCCTCACCCCTTTCATGACATCATGATTCTCAGAAAAGGGGCATGGCCACATCAGAGAGAGGTGAAGTGAAGGTGGTTTCTGCCCCTCTTGGTGTGACCACACCTCTATTCTGAGCATCAGGACATCATAATGATCCGAAGGGGCAGAGCCAGGAGGCTGAAACTGCACCCTTTGTGCTCCCCTAGTGCCAGCAATGTACCTGGCTCTGGATAATCGTTGATTAGAGAGATGTCTCTGCCCCAGGGGGCTTACACTCTAAGGCAGACAAGGAAGAGGGGAATAGAAGGAAAGACAAGGAAACATTGACAAAGTAGACAGAGACAGCCGATGATGTGAAATTGGATGGAAGGGGAGAATGTGGGGGTGGAGAGATAGAGTAGTTGAGTGTCATCGGGAGAGCCTGTGTGTGTGGAGCTCTGCTGGAGAAGAGCTCAGAGCTGAACTATACAGGATTTGAGAGCTCTAGCCTGTAACAACAAGGCAGCAACCCAGCAAACCCAAAGGGAACAAAGGCTAAGGCCGTTTTCAGACGAGCGCGGCGGTGCCCGCGCTTGTCTAAAAATGACCTAAGACTAAGGTGTGGTTAATCCAAGTAGCTAACAGGGTTGGCTTGGCTGGGCAGCCTGATAAGGGGAAGAAAACCCAGGGGACCTACCTGATTGTGTTGGAGAAGCCCCTATGAAGTGTGGATTGGGGCTGGCTGTGAGGGGCAGAAGGGAGGCCAGTACTAGAGGTAACTTGTCCAAGCCAACCCAAAGGGTATTGGTGACAGTAGCCCATATTAATTCCCCATAGAGGGCATTCTCAAGAGGACTGTGCCAGGGGCTGCTGCTACAGTGTCCAAGGAGTGACTGCTTCCTGCCCCTCTTTCCACTCTCACGGGAGCTTCCTGCAAGCGCATGAAAGACACACCGGGGGCTGCCCGTTTAATTAGGCTGGACCCGCAAAACGTGTGAGTGAGGGCTTCACCGACCAAATCTGGACTTCATCATCTGGTTTATTTTTATCCGCTGTTTTATTTTTTAGTTGTTTTCTAAGCCAAGTTGAGTTTACATTGGGTTTCAAAGTTGGCCAGAAAGTTAAAAGAAGGTAAACAGGAAGACTTTCTTTTTCCCTTTTTTTCTTTTTCTTTTTTCTAAAGCAACATATTCATTTTTTTTATGAACAAAAAATCCAGCTTCTCCCATTTGCTGTTTGGCATTGTTCTTGAGAAGCTGCATTCGGTTAACGAACTGCCAAGACAGCAGCAGCCTGTTTGATGATAAGAGGCTCACGTTCTTATCCAAAGGCACAAAGAAATCCAAACAAGACTTGTGATTGGCCTCCTTTAATATAAAGAACTTCTGGAAAGAGCCTAACTGAGCTGTTGTGCCTTAATGCTCTGGATTTAGTTTGAAAGCCAACAAAACACTTCGTACAGTGACTCAAGAATGCAGCGATATTAGGGTCAGATAATGCAACTGCACCAGGATTCCCAAGGAGGAGGAGCCCCGTCCCGACTGCCCCTGGCATGGGATGACGTGTGCCACTGCACCATCACTCCTTGTCCAGGGCCAGCTTGGGAAATCCCAGCAGCGGAAGGTTCACCTTCAAGAAGAGCAACTGCTCCATCAAGTTGGCCCCCAGTCTCAGGCGGTGTGGGGAGCAAATGTCCCCCACCACAGAGAACACCCACTCACTGGGGACACTGGTTGGTGGGCAGGACAGGATACCCTTGGCCACTTTTGACAGGGCCGGCCACACGTTGGCCTTGCCAGCCCAGTAGGCCAAGGGATTGCTGCTGGGATCAATGCATGGCTCCTCCTCCAGGTAGGTCTCCACTGCTGCTGAGGCGCCATCATACTCCCTCTGGTAACTCTGGGTGGGCACCACTTGCCCCACTGCCCTCAGCCACGCTGCTTGACCTTTTGTTCTGGGCCCCATGCTCCTCAGAGTGGCCTGCACACAGGAGGAGCTGCTGGCACTTGTAGGGGTCCTGCTGCTGCTGCTCATCCTGCTGCTGGTGCTGCTGCTACCACTAGGGCTGGGGGCAGGGATAGACCCAGATGGCTGGAAGGGGTCGCTGCTCCCACTCCCACCATCCCCAGGGGCGTCCTGCTGCATGGCCTGCTGTCTCGTGGGCCATGCTGCCCTTGATTCTGGGGTCCAGCATGGTTGCCAGGACATATTCCTCCTGGCGCAGGAGCTCATCAAAGTGCGCACTCGGCCCCGCCTTCAGCTTCTTCCGTGCCAGGTCAAGCTCCTCATTGGAGAGCTTCCTGTCCGGAGGGCCACATCCCGCCCCCCGAGAATCTCGTCCAGGATCCTGTGGAGACTATGCACCAGTGGGGTCATCTGGCTGAGGGTGGTAGTGAAGCTGCTCACGGTCTCCGTCACAGCCAGGAACGGTCTCAGGATGAAGACCGTCTGAACAATCATCTCCCATTCCTCCCTGTTGTACCCTGGAGGTGCCTCGATGTCTGTCTCCAGTTCCACCTGATGTAGGGTGGTTTTCTGCTCAAAGAAGCCACCCGAGCATCAGGAAGGTGGAATTCCACCTGGTGGAGACATCCTGGACCAGCATGTGCACCGGGGACCCTTGCTCGGCCTGCTTCTCCCAGAGGAGCTCTCTGCCCTTCACGCTGCAGTTGAAGAATCCCGCCAGCTTCCTCCCCCGGTCGACCAGGGAGCTAAGGGTGCCTCAAGAAGCTGCCTGAGAATTTCTCTATGGAATAAGGGGTGGAGCACTAGCAACAGCGAGCAGCTCAAGTCAGTAAAACCAGGTACGATTGTGGGTACAGCTGCCAGTCATTACTCCTAATTGAGGTATGAGTTTGTTGGAGTCTATGCGGTAGTATTCCAGCAGAGTGTTCCTTGTCCTTACCTTGTGCTTTGATTTCACAGGCAGCAACTGACCACTGAAGCTGTCAGCTATTTTCCCTTTTCAAGGGGAAGCTTCCAGGTCCAGACCACACTATGTTTATGAGATAAGGGCAGATTGCTTGTGCTTTTGCATTTGCAT
Organism: Sphenodon punctatus; assembly: GCA_003113815.1. Lineage (NCBI taxonomy): Eukaryota > Metazoa > Chordata > Lepidosauria > Sphenodontia > Sphenodontidae > Sphenodon > Sphenodon punctatus. The sequence continues at coordinate 10,332,378 of QEPC01007512.1, forward strand.
GCATACCTTTTGGATAAGAATTTGATCCATCAGAGTGTTCACTGAGGAAGGGGCAGGATCCCCGAAACGCATCTGAATTGAACATCAATCAATTGAACACTACATGGACTGAATGCAAATGTTGATTACATTTATGCTTGCATCAGCATGTTCTGAACACAGTATGGACTGAGTGCATATGTTTATTATCACATTCATGTTTGTATCATCAACCACATTGTTATTTCTCGTCTGCAGTCTGACTTCCAGAGGTATCTTGCTTTGAAGAGGCCAACATTTGTATTATTGGCCTTGAATTTTATGTATGTTCCATTTTCATATACAGGCATTAACATTTATTATATTTTTGTACATGTTATTTCGGTACTGTGTATATTCTGACCAGCCATTCCTTCCGGGTTGGCCAGAGCAGTAAACTTCTATCCACCACAAAATAGTGCAGCTCTTTTCCTCCCTCAGTTGCCTGGCCCAATCCCCTTCTCCCCCAAGCCCAAAGCGTCCTTCACCATGAGATGGAGGGTGTGTGTGGTGCAAGGGATGTTTGTGAAGCCCCCGTCATGGACTGCCTTGAGTATATTGGCCGCGTTGTCCGTGACCACACAGCCCTTCGTGAAGGTCACGCCTGGCGTGACCCACTCCCTCACCATGGTGGCCAGGGCTTCCTCAAGGTTCCTTGACATGTGGGAGCTGTCCATGACTTGAGCCTGAAGTAGGGCCCACCTGTACCCTGATTCAGGACCCCTCCTGCCACTGCCAAGCGCTGCCTCTGGGTCCTGCCACCAGTGTGCCGTCACTGCCAGGTAGGCATGTTGGGCATTTCTGGTGGACCACAGGTCAGTGGTGAAGTGGACCATGGCCCACCCAGCTCCTGCCAGCTGCTCCCTCACCCGCTCCTTCAAAGCCCTGTAGAGCTGTGGCACCACAGTCTGACTCAGGGTGGAGCGGGAAGGCAGCTTAATGTTGGGGGCCAGGAACCCAATTAGCCAGTGGAAGCCCTTGTCCACCACAATTGACAAGGGCTGCCCATCCAGGGCAATCATCTCGGCCAACAGGCGATTTGCTTTATCGTGGAAGCCAGTGCCATGGTGCCCTGCCGATGCCCTTGACAGATTCCCCACCCCCACCCCAGCTCCTTCATGGTGGACTGACGACGCTGCTGGGGAGGCTCCTGCTGCTGTTCTGCCCCCCTAGCAGGAGGAGTACTGCTCCTGCTGCTAGAGGCAGCAGTTGGTGCTGGTTTAGGATGCTTGCCTGCTGAAGGAGCCGGGCATCTGGCCGCTGCAGTTGAGAACCCACTTGCATCCACTTCCCCTGACTTCCTGCTGAGCAGCAGAGCACTGTGGCATGACTTTAGGTGCCTTGCCATTGCTGTTGTCCCCAGGTTGCTGAGCACCTGCCCATACTTTACCACCTTTTTGTACAAAGTGCACTGCACCTCTCGGGATCATCTGCCCGCACCTGCTTAAAATGATCCCAGACTGAGGATTTTCCACCCCCCTCCTGCCTACTGCCCCCCCGCCCGGGTGACGCACTGGTGCCAGTGCTGCTGGGAGGGGGAGAACTTGGTGGCTCTGGCGACACAGCTCTGGGAGGAGGCTCAGCCATTGCCTCAGCTGCAGACATCTCCTCTGCGGCACTAGTGTCTGCCTCTGACTCACTGTTGTCCGTGATCACAGTGATGTACCATTAAGGGGAGTACTGGGACCCTGAGGCTAGACTGCCCGTGCCCGCCATGCTGCTGGCACTCTCCCTGTGCCCCCCTCTATAGCTGCTAGTGCTGCTGCTGCTGCTGCTGCTGCTACTCTCCCTACTGACATTGCCTGGGGATCGGGCCCTGCCTCTAGCAGCCAGGGTGGGATCCACCA
>QEPC01007512.1:10335038-10356854 GCA_003113815.1 Sphenodon punctatus
ACAGGGAGGGGTACAAAACTGAAATGAAAATCAATCTAATAATAATCCTACTCTAAATAAATCCAAAACTTAAAACAGGGGAAGGGAATCTGGGATGGAATAAGAGGGAGAGGGAAAGGATTCAATGGAGGGGGGAGGGAGGAAGGAAGATTGAACACAGGGAGTGGAAAAAACCAAAAAATAACACCTAAATCTATCTAATCTAAGCTAAATAAATGATAATATGGAGGTAGATGGGTTGGATGGGTAAAATAGGAGGAGGATTGCAATGGATTGAGGAGAACAAAACTGCTGGGAGAGAGAGCCTTCTGAAACGCCTGCTGTTCAGGAACAGTGACTAGCTCAGAGGGTGTTGGGAAGGGGGGAGGCAATCAGTTTTGTTTCTTGCTGCGCCCGCCTCACCGTGAGCCCCATTGGCTCCGAGCAGCCTAGCCCGTGGCCAATCGCAGACTGCGAAGCCAGTGGTCTGATGATGGATGATGATTGGGCAGGCTGGCTGCTACTCCAAGCCTCTCTACCCCTGGTGCCTGGAAGTCTGCTCCTCAGCTGACTCCCTCTCCCTGTCACGTTTTTCCTTCCAGTCACATGTTTTTGCCACCTGAACGCGATCCGAACTGACCAAACTGTTCAGTTATTTCGACGTTCGGAATTGAGTTTGGTTCGGTCTGTTAGTGTTTGGATTCGGATTCAGGTTCAGTCGTCTGAACAGGCTGAGTTCGGGACGAACTCCAAACTTCCGAACTGCGTTCGCCCATCTCTAGCAGAGAGACAGTCTTGGTGACTGCCCCAATTTAACTCTCTGCCCTTGGAGATTTGTCGAACCCAAGTCTGGTTATCTTCCATAAATGGTATAAGACCTTTTGGTTTGGTCAGTGGTTTGGAAAGCAGAAATAGGGTTTGGTGGGATTGGGTTTTGAGGAGGAGAGGGGTTCAGGGATTTGGGGTGTGAATAACTACAACTCTTTTAGAACTGTCAGCCATACATTGGGCTGAATGAAATTTGTCACCTCAGTGGAAGTTTCTCGTAGTTAGGTCAGGACAATTTGCTTGCCTTTTCCAGAGACAATCATTTCCAACAATTTAATGGCAGGAGAGTGATTCCAGTCCAGTTTTAATTGACTTGAGCTGGCAAGATTTTACTATTTCTCTTGGAAGAATCTATTTTGACATCCTTACAGGTAAACTGTTCTGTTATTACTAATCATTTAAAAAGTGTTCCATTGTTAGAAGTGGCTCGATGTGCTTTTTACCTTCACAACAACTCTGTGAGGCAGGTCATTTATGATTCCCATTTTACAAATGGGAAACTGAGGCTGAGAAATAATGACACTCTGGCCACTCAGTGGATTCATGGCTAAGAGAGGATTTGAACCCAGGAACCCCAGGTCTAAATCCAACCACACCTCATCCACAAAGAGCACCTTAGAGACCTTGAATACAGTTGAGAGAGGATTTGAACCCTGGTCCTCCTCATCCAAATCCAACCACACCCCATCCACACAGAGCACCTTAAAGACCTTGAATACAGCGGATGGGGGGTTAGGTCAGTGATATAAAAAAAAAATGCTAGAGGTGTGCAATTTGTTTTTGTTTGACCTAATTACTAAAATGAATGTGGCCCCCTTCGTTTTAGTTATTAGAACACAAAACATCAAGACTGGGTTAACGACAATGTATGAAAACCAAGAAAAAAGCACCCATTGTTCTTACTAAAATAAAAAATGGCCACCGAAGCAGTTCTACATGTGCGTACCCTTTCTCAAAACGGTGCTGGTAGTATCTGTGCCATTTTCTAAAAAGGAAGCCATTTCTCGCATGTGGAGACTGGACTGACGCATGCGCGGACTGGCTACCCTGTACCAAAATGGCGCCGATGCTACCGGCACCATTTTGGGAAAGGGTGTGCATGCGCATGCGTGCATATGCAGAACAGCTCCAGCGTTCATTTCGCTCATGCACACTGATTTGTTTTTATTATTAATAAAAGGAAACGACAAAGGAATGAAAACAGCACGGGGGAAGGGTCAGGAAAACCCCTGAAAACGAACAACATTTGGGTCCTCAAACATGAGAAAGGTAATGAAACCTAACAATGTGCCTGCTACACATCCCTAAAAATGCCACATCTCTAGGTCACCTTCCTGCAGTGCAGTAAACACAATTCACATGAGATTTTTCATGGCTATAGATGGGGACGCAGGAAGCCATATTTTAAAACAAACAAACCAAAAAACTTATAAGGAAGGATTGTGGACAGAAAAACCACAGTGAATCTAGACTTCCATTTGCAGAGGCTGAATCAAAACATTTTCTACAAAAATATTCAAAAATTAGGTTATAAAAATAAGGCAGTGTAAACTCCTGTCTGTTTTGACACATCTTTAACAGCATAGAGTTCATGCCTTTAAATGTTGTCTGTGGGTTTGTTTTTTGGGGAGGTGAGATTTGTAGTGAGGAGAGGCAATCCTGAAATCCTGACATTAATAAGTCTATTGTGAAAAGTTCACCTTCCCCTAAGAATGCTTTATTATCAGTGGTGCAGAGTCGCTCGGAATATGTAATGACTTCTATCTGGTGATGGCACTCTATTCTCACTGAAAGAACAAAGGCTTCAGATGCTGATCATTTACATCCAAGCTTGGTAAAAGGAAAACAAACTCATCCAGAGAAATGAATGACAAAAGCAGGCTCTCAGAACTGACTGGCAGGCTCTGCTCGTCAGTGTTTCCCAAAGTTTACAATTGTATGACTTTGTTTTGAGATTAGGGGTTCGTTCAGGAACCTGTGACATGGGCGTATCCCTGGCCACTTTCACAGATGGCTGGAAAGGCAGGAAAACGTATGTCAAAGCAATCATGGCTCTGTTCTTGCGGCAATTAGCACATGTCGGAATACACTATTCTACTTTTATCCTACGAGAACACCCGTCAAATCCTACATTTTGAGACCCGGTCATGCACGAGTGTTCCTGCAGGATAAAAGCAGAATAGCATGGTTCCATGTGCACTAATTGCCACTTGAACAGAGCCATGATTATTCTGACGGAAGTTTCCCTGCCTCCCCAGTAACGTGTGAAAGTAGCCTCTGTCTCTCACTGCGTTTTCCTCCCATCTGCCTCCCCTCCCTTATTAATCCTAGATTGTAAGTTCCTTGGGGAAGAGACCAGTCTCTAATAATCTGTTCACTGTAACAATAATAATAATAATAATAATAATACATTTACTTATTGAAACTTTTATCCCACCGGGGATGTTTGAAATGCCATAGTGTAAAGTAGGGCTAAAACTCGGTTCTCAGTTTTACTCGGTATTTACCGAGGATTGCAGTGCTTAGCTCGATTTTACAGAGTACCTGCCACTTAGGGGACTCAGTAAAATACTCTGCAACATACTCCGTGTTTTACAGAGTACCGAGTATTTTACTGAGTCCTGAATACTACCAAGTATTCAACAGTATTACTGAGCAGCTCCTGAAAACTTTGGCCTGGTACTCGGCTACAGTGGCAATACTTACAAATACTTTCCCTTCTATTAAGTTCAGGCCTAATGTGCAAGGTATAGCCCAGGGGTACAGAACCTTTTCCCTCCCAAGGGCAATTTTGAAAATTAATACAAACTATGAGGGCCACATAGAAGTTGGTTTTGGGAAGAGCAGGCTCCAGATCATGGACCTGGATCTGCGTCATGCATCTACCCTGTCTCCTTGTGTGCAGGCCCTCATCTCTGCTCCCTTACGTTGAGCTCAGTCTTTTACTGCTATGGGGTAGGAACTAGATCCAGGAACTGGAAAGAAGCCAAATAAGAACTAGCCATGGGCCACATTGGCCCCTGGGCCTGAGGTTCCCCATCTCTGGTATAGCCGATAGGGATAATAATCTCATAGAGCCCAGTTATCATTTGTTTTTGTTTTTAAACTGAAACTTAGGAACTGGGTTGGCCAACAGGAAGCTGGTACCAGTCAGATTTAGCACCTGCCACACAATCTTGGTGGAGTTTAAAGGACATGAACTGTGAAGCAGAGGGTGTCAACAAACTAGATGTTAATCCACAATGGCCCACACCAGCTGGGTGTCTGTCCACCTGCCCATCTATTAGGTTTTTGCCCGCACTGGCCACATGACCTCTACCTACCAACCACACAGCCCCCACTCATGGCGAGGCCTTGGAGAACGTGGAGCTCGCCATGTGGGCGAATGCAGGCTAATGAGCACCCATGCGTCAGTGTTCCATCAATTAGGTTGTGTGCAGTGCCAACATATGTACAGGTCTGCTAGTATCATAGAGTTGTGGGGGGAAATCCTAGAGCATCTGTGGAGTGACCACTTCCTACCCCTTTCTCCACTCTTGCTCTCACTGGTGCTGCCGTTGGGGGATACTCACAAGTATATGAAATACACGCTGAGGGCTGCCTGTCTAGTGGTCTGGACTTGAAAAACACGTGAGTGGGGGCTGCGCTGACTGAGCCTGGACTCCAGCAGGCTATCGTCTTGTTTAACACCCAACAAACTAGGCTACCATGCTCTGAGGGTCACTGCTGGTTTGGTTTGAATTTGGGGCCTGCATGACCCCTTCAGAAGTTTGAGCATACACCAGGGAGGTTGGTCTGGTCCCCAAGAGGTCTAGGCAATTTGAGACAGCTGCTGCTGACACTTTCCCTGGGGAGTTTTCAGACAAGGCAAGCTCCCCATCACCTCAACCCAACACATTCAGCCCCCCTTCCCAGTGCTTGGATATCTGGGTGAAGAGTTTGCAGAACCCTTACTGCCCAAGGGTGGTTTGGATCGTGCAAATCTGACGGATCTAGTTATCTGTCTGGATAGCCATTTTGGGTTCACCCTCAGAGAGGGGGGAGGTATGATCATTCAGCAGGGATAGCGGGGGTGGGGTATCCCTTGGGCGAAAGGCATGGGGTGTGTGTTAAATTGCACTCCCCCCCATTTCTCTCCAGTTTGAAATCCAAGCCCCTCCACCCTAACAGTTTCCCTATCCCAGTTAATTAATGAATCAATTCAAATGTAGACCCCCCCCTCCCCTAAAGTTCAGAGCAGTTAACAGCAGAGCGATTTCGTATCGGTCAGCTGAGTTGCCTAATACGGAATTCATTTCTGCTTTATCTGGGGGTGGTGGTGGTTGTGGGCCTTGGCATTCCCACCCACCTCCTAATCTGACTCTCCCAGGCACTGAAATGAGAACAGTAACAAAATGAGTGTTAAACCCAGGGGAACGGAAGTTTGTGAGGGAAGTCTTCCACACTGCACAAATCACTGCCACATGGCGCCTGGACTACAGTCGAAACAGGTACAAAATGTAGTACCTGTGGGTTACCTGATCACCAATCGGGTACCCAAACACCTAACAAGTTAGCAGTTTTTACCAATTTTCTGGTAACTGATCAATAAATTAGGGGGAAGAATAAAAAATCGGGACAGAAAACAAGAAATTGGCACCAGAAATCAATATTCTGGGACATTTCAAGACATCAGGTACCTGAATTGGGCCCTAAACAGGTACCAAGGCAATTAGTAGAGGTGGGAATAAATCCGAAACACCTGATAATCAGGTGTATCGGATTAATCCAATAATCCGATATTTACCGGTATCGGCATACCAGATTTTTAACATTGGCTGCTTTACCGGTTTTTTTACATTGCGGCCATTGAAGTCAATAACGATATCAATAAAGATATCAATAACAATAATGAATATTAATAACAAAAACAATACCAATATCGATACCGATAACAAAAATGATATAAAAACGATACCAAAAATTATAACAAAAACGATAACAATGAAAACAAAAACAACATTGTCGTTATTAATGATAATGAAAATGACATTTTTGAATAATGAAAAGGAAAATTGAAAATGACATGGGGGGCTGGCGAACACCCCTAGTTCTGGACTGAGTGTTGGTCTGATTCCTCAGTAATTCAGTAAAATTGAGTTGAATATGGAGACCTGGTCACCATAATTCATGCTTTTATTACCTTGAGATTGAACTATTGCAATGCACCCTACGTGGGGCTACCTATGGTGTCGGTCCGGAGACTGCAGGTAGTGCAAATGCTGCGGCCCATCTCCTTACTGGGACGGGTTGCCATGAGCACATTACACCGGTGCTCCAGGCTCTGCACTGGCTGCCCACAGTCTTCTGGGCCCGATTCAAGGTATTGGTTTTGACCTATAAAGCCCTTCACAAAGCCCGAGTTACCTGTGGAACCACCTCGCTCTCCACACTCTGGAGCGGCCTCTCGATCCGCTGGGGGCGCCCTTCTCGAGGTCCCCCATGTGGCCCAGGGTGCCACTATGGAAAGGGTGTTCTCAGTGACCGCATCTAGGCTGTGGCACTCCCTCCCAGTGAAGGCCCATGTGGCCCCAGATCTCCCCACCTTCCGTCGTATGTGTAAAACCTGGCTGTTCTGCCTGGCTTTTGGCAAGGGAGATGGGGTGTAAGGTGAGATGGGGGAGGGGGGCAGTTTTGTTTTTATGCCTTACTTTTTATTGTATTGTATGGTTTTATTGATTTTATATATTTTACCATTGTAAGCCGCCCTGGGCTGCTTGGAGCAGGAGGGGCGGGGTATTAAATGTTTTTATAAATAAATAAATAAATAAATACTCAGTAATTTCAAATACCGAGTTTCAGGACTAGTTAAGTTTCAGTAATGATCTGATAACTACAGAGGTTTATCATGAACCAGGAGGATACTGGATATTACCGGATTACCACTTACTATGTTTGACTTTTTTTCATCAGTTCCAGCCTGCTTCTCATTTCAAATCTCCATTCCCCCGGGAACCTGCAAACCAAAATACATTATTCTTTTCTAATTCCTGTTTACTCACTAACCGCATTACTGTTTACCATATTACCACATAACCAGACCAGTACAGACAGAAGGAGGAAGTAAAAAAAAAAAAAAAAAGTCGATCAGTAATTAAATAGTAACTTGGTAAACAATAGCCAGTAAATGACATTTCAGTAACCAGTAATGTAGTAAACAGTAATCCAATTCAATCAATAGCTGACTGGATATCCGATTCTGCAGATACTCTGTTATCTGGCCGAATACAGAATAGTAGCGGTTACTCATATCAGCTCTAATTAGGATATGTTTTGCAACTGGGTATAGGAGTCGAGATTTTGTGAAGTAATCTTCAGCAGGATTGGCTACTTAAACCTTTCTTACAGGGTCCTTTTGGGCCCCATCTTTCTATATGATTGAGATAAGCTTGAGCTGCTTTGCCACACCGGAGCATTCTTTCAGAGGGGGTGGGGGAGGAGAATCTGGTTCTGGCGTCTGCATCCCCAGAATGCAGCTAACTTATGTGTGAAGCCATGACTTTCAAAGCCATGGGTATTTGGGTTCTTTTTGAATGCTCCCCAAAGCCTCCATTAAAGTAGGCAGCCTTGGCAGCTGAAAAACCTTTTCACAGTTTCCACACACCTCGGTTCATTTTTCATCCTGCCGCGGTCTGTGTAGTCTTTTGTCTGTGTCCACATCCCCCATAACAGCAAATTTTCTTGAGAGGTTTACATGGAAGAAATCACTCCCCACTGCCCCCCCATTCATTCCAGCTTGCTTCTCATTTTAAATCTCCATTACCCATGGAGTCTGCACACCGAGGCCGTTTTTGCACAGTGCCGCCAGGTGGGGTGGGTGGGTGCGCCGGTGCATGTGTGGTGGGTTGGTGGGGTGTGCATTCAGACGCACGCGCTTCCTTACTCATCCCTCACTCATCCCATTCCACACGCACAGGACAACCTCTGTTTTCCCCAGTTGCTCCGTGCATGGGGATGAGTGGGGAGTAAGTGTGGATGCATGTTAGGTGGGAGCACGCATGTACCCATATTCACCGTGTGCGCCCGCGCCGTGTCCTTCACACAGATCACGTCCACTCATGAACACGCAGATTTTTGAGTGGGTTCATGAGTGGGAGAGGCCAGTGTAAAAAGGGACCAAAATACATTATTATTTTCTCATTCCTATTGCAGGAGCAATGAGAGACTGAGATCAAGATGAGTGTTCCAAAGCATCACGGTAAAGGGAAGTCTCTGCTAAAAAGCTCTTACAATTGAAAAGTCAGGTGAGGAGAAGCAGAGACACAGACAGGGAGAAGGGTCTTGAGAACAACCACATAGCAAGTCCATTTGGGAACGTTGCAAGTGCGAATTCGGATTCAAACTTCTGGCTCCATCTGAGACGTTTATGTGAGCTAATTCATCATTTGGTAATTTGGTACTGAGAAAAAAAATCCCCATAAATAAAGCAAATTCAAGCTCATCAATCTAACTGAAGTTGAACTAATCAGTGTCGAGATTTACCTTGATATTCTCACAGGGTGCACATCTGAATTCAAATGTTCATTACAGAATAGAAATGTAATGCTGAAGAAGATCTTAAGGATTATTATGTCCAACCTCCTGCACTAAGGAAGGACTCAGTAGACCTCACCCATTTCTGAAAAATAGTCAGCTTCTTCTCAGAAAACTCCAGTAAAGTATAGTTTGGATTAGAAAAACTTCCTTGGGCAACTGGACTGGTACTGTCAATATTAGGGTAGATGCCAACTTCAGACAGTTAAATTATTGGATAAAATTGAGAGGTCTCCCCCTGAATAGATCGACTAAGCAGTGCCTGCTTGATTACGAGAGTTATCCAAATTTTTCCTTTAAATGGTTAGAGAGAATCAAGGGAAAGTTATTTTCCATTGGGCTGGTTGAGTGCTGGAACTCTGCTGATAGACTTCCCCAGCCAAGGGAAAAATTGGCCATCAAACTAAGATTGGGGGATATTCTAATCCAGGAGGATTTCGGGGCAATAAGATAGTCAAAATGGACACCTTTGTGTAGCCTCATTAAAATTGACTGGGGTTTACCCCCATACCTCTCCCAAGTTTCCGATTATAGAAGAAGAAGCCTTATAACAAAGATCAATTTTAACCAGCTAAAAACCACTGAACTTAGGAGGAGATGGCGGAGGAGCCCTTATTCTGAAAGGCTCTGTCCATGTGCACAGGGAGTAGTCGAGGATATAAGGCCCTTTTTACACAGACACTCTAACACCCATATAATGTAGGGATGGGCGAATGCGGTTCGGATGTTCGGAGTTCGGATGTCCGAAATGAATGTCCAAATCAAACTCTTGAATGACTGAACAATTCGGTCATGTTTGGAAGAGTTCGGATGAGTTCGGGGAAAGGAAAAACCTCTTTCCGGGGCTGAAAACTAAATTTTGGTTTTGATTTAGTTTCAGTTTCAGTTTAGATTTCGGTTTCGGTTTCACTATTTTTGAATGTTTGGCCAAGTTCGGCCAAACCGAACTCGGCTGAACCAAACCATCGAACCCGAACTCGGGTTTCGAACCAAACGACCAAACATCCAAACATCCGAACCGCATTCTGTTCGCCCATCCCTAATATAATGGGTATAATCAGTGGGTGTTGGTGAGTGTTTGCTCCCGGCCAACAGCCATCTCCACCCACGCCACTCCACCCAGCAATGGACGCCACTGCCAGTTGCTCCATGGGTGGATGTAGGTGGAAATGGGTGTTCGCCGGGAGCAAACACTCACCAACACCCACCGAAAGTGGCGTTTACACAGACGCCCCCACCCATCTCCACCCAGAGGAACTGGTGGAGGCATCATGTGTGCACAGAGCCCGTGGTGATTGGCTGCAGTGGTGCCCTGCAACATGTATAATAAAATGTAACACCCATTATATGGGTGTTGGAGTGCCTGTGTAAAAAGGGCCTAAATCATTTGCTGTGGCAGTGCCCTTTTCATGAGGCAGAAAGGACGATCCTTTTGTTAGCTAATGACAAGGTTGGCCTGTACCATTGTTGACTGTTTGGCTTTTACAGCAGAAGTCAGCCCCGGCCATGTTTGCACTAGGAAACTTCCCTGTAGCTATGGGAAAAAGGAGAAGGGAGCTGGGCAGTGAAACTTGAGAAGGTACAATGCCCACAGAAATTTTGGTTACTTGTATCCCTATGCCTTGTATTATGTTGTACAACGAAATTGTTTCTCTGCGGTGTTTATATGTTTTTATCATTTTTATTGTTTTGGGGGTATGTGACTACACCCTTTGTTTTGGCCTGGAGCCGTAAACTAAACTAAACTAAATTAAACTAAAAACTAAACTAAACTAAACTTGTTCCAGTGCCTATTTGGCCACTTGCCCACATTACAGTGGCTGGCAATTTTCCCGTCAGGGAAAAGTGTTATCAGGTGCATCCAGCGGCATTTTTTCCTATGAATGTCAGGGCTCAAAACAGAGTTGTACGCGGCTGATGATGCTTTAGCTCTGCACGCATGCGTAGAGTTTAGTGTAAGTTTTCCGGCCAGGAGATTCCCCACCGGGAAAATCGCCAGCCACTGTAATGTCATCAAGTGGCCTTTGTTTTCATCATTAGGATGTTCCTCCTAATGTTTAATTCAAATATGCTTTTCTGCATCATAAACACATTTGTCCTACCCTCAGTGGTAATGGAGAACGCACAGCTGTTCTCAGTTAGAGGTGAAACAGGTGCCGAAAAAATAGATGACTTCATTGAATCTGCAATACCTGAATTGAAAGCGTCAGTTCAGAAAATAGTCAATACCCATTTGTGCTCCGTTGCATATCCAATTTGATTTTACCATTTTGAGTTTCTGCCTCTTTTATTTTAGTCATTTTGGTATTTCAGTTACGTCATTTTGCCAATATTTGTACTATTGCATGCGTGCAAGTACCAAAAATGATGCAAGTTGAAATACTAAAATTGCCAAACCAAACTGGAAAAAAATACAACAGAACCCCAAAATGGAATATCCAAAAATATGGATATGTGGGTACCTGTTTTCTGTTGCAGCTACTATTTGGGTAGATGAAGGGATACTTAAAACATTGATTAATACCCATGAGTACTAAACTCGTTACCTGTTTCAACTCTAGTCTCTATCTTCTTTACAGCAGCCTTTACAATATTTTAAAATTGCTATCATGCTCCACCTGTGACAGGGTTACGGTGTCAGTAAGGAAAGAACAGGAACTCTATCTACCTGGAGGATCATGCCTGGTGTTGGTACAGAAGAAGGTGCATGCGCATTGCCAATTAGAGGATCTCGCTTAACACTGAACACCTCTTGGGTCACAAGACAGGGAGGATGCTTAAGTAGTGTTACCATACCTCCCCTTTAAAAGATGGCCCTTATGAAAAATACATGGTGAAGGGCTGCATTGGTTCAAGTGCAGGGATGCATTGGTTCCAGTGCAGTCCTGCAACATGTGTTTTTCATAAATGTCCTCTTTTAAAGGGGAAGGTATGGTAGTCCTATATTTAACTGAAGTGCCCTCAGTCTCTGGGAGCAGAGACTGATAGGTGACTGGGGGTATTTTCAGACGTTACGAGATCACAGTGAACCACGGTGAATACCCACCTGTGGTCACTGTGTCTCGAACGTCTGTTTGGCGGCCGCCAGATGTTGGCCACGGTCAATACCTGCATGGGGTCAATTTGAACCACGCTTCCCGGGCTAGCCGGGGGAATGTCCCGGGAAACGTGGTCAAAAAGATCCCCAGCGGGGACCAAAAAAAAGTAACATCTGGCCAGTTGCCATGGCCCGGGATCCCCGGCAGGATCCCGGGCCACGGCACATCCGGCCCGATGCAGCGGCCACAGTGGCCCCGCCGCCTGTCCGTCTCCCTGGAGGGCGGGTGGCGGGGTGTGTGGAGGGGGTGGGTCCGTGCAACCGCACGTTGCGCTGCGCGGCCCCGCCCCCTCCCAGATTCCCCACCCGCATCCCCCCGGCACGTCTGATATGGCGTGACGGGGTGACCCTGGCGGGGAATGAAAGGGTTGTTTTCGGTACGGGGCCAAGCGGCCCCGTAACATCTGAAAACACCCTGGGTGAGCACAGCGTGGAGGCAGGGGAGGAAATTTTTGTTATTTTTACTAGTTTGGGGGCAGAGGGGCCACGGTAGGGCACTGCCCCAGGCTCCCTGGGGCTGAAGCCGCCCCTGTGATAGAAAGAGCTAGAGAGCAGAGCTCTGTGAAGCAGGGTTTGTAGAAACATGCCAACATTGGCCAGAAGTCTAAGCCCAATTCCGTAGTCTGGAGGATAGCCAAGCAGACAGGAGGAGATCCTGGAGACTGGAAAAACCCACAGATTTCAGGTGGGATCGACTGTTTGTATATATACCCAGGAAGGGTCTGGAGAACAGTCTGGAGCTTTTGAGGGACCCACGGTAGCTGGGATAAGCTCTCATCTTAGAGGACTTGTCTGGCTTTAGGGGGAGGACTGGAGGCCAGGTTTAAAACATAGGTTTGTGCACTCTATCCTTAGTGGTTTACTTTGGAGTGATCTTAAAAAGGGCTTTATGTTTTGGGTGCGGCGGTAGTTGTCAGCTCAATCCTACAGTAAACCTGGTCAGGTGGCACTCCTCCAGGAGGCATGACAGTGGCCCATAGTAACAACAGTGCCCCATAGTAACCCCTATGATAGATTGGTCATTATTTGAAAAATTGGCCTGCATATAGAAATTCATTCTGTCTTGCAAAACGTTCCCGTGTCAAAACTGTGCCATAACATACCGTGAGCATCCATCTGGATTTCAAAGCAGGTAATAGGAAGACAGAAATGTGGGATTGCTTCCTATCTGGAAATCCCTTCATACCTTCAGCTACAGGGGGCTTCAGCAAAGTGTGAGAACTCCCAGAATGCATCAGTGTGAAATAAAATTTAACGAAAGGCCTCATTATGTTATCACAGGAAAAAAAAAATCCATCACAGTCTCCATTGCGGGGTTTCTAAAAGAACGCATGTTTAAAAAGGTAAATTTAATGAACTCCAATTTCCTTCTACTCATTCAGTCCGTGCAACTTCAAGGGTGGAATTGTGCAAATAATTGGGAGCCAGTCCAAGAGACTCTGTGCAGCTGTGGGAAAAAGCGGGATAGATATATCTGTGTGCTACCGTCCAACTAAAAATAAAGTCGAGCGTGCAAGACATTGAACTTAGAAAGAATGGCAAGTTGAGAGATTTTATTCAGGTCTTGAAGAGAGAGAGAAAAAAAAACGGGAAGGAAAAACAGTTATGTATTTGGATTCAGTGGCTGAAGACACAGGCACTGAATTCTTTGAGGGTTTTAAAAGAGGAATATCATTATGGAAGGGAAATTTGACTCAACACAGCTCCCAGTTGCACATCTCAATTTCAAGCGCAAAGAACAAGCAGACTGCAGTGGTGTGAATTGTTACAATAACATTAAAATTTCAACAGAACTCATTATCTTAAATTTAATCGCTCCCTCTCAAACTCTGTCAGACTCATTATGTCGGTTCCCTTCCTGACATGCTTTAAGCTCCTCCAGAGAGTGGCTGTACTGTAGCAGTAATAATGATTAAATTGCTATCTAAAGCTTCACTGGACATCAAAAATAAGTAGAGTAAATTCAGTATCACAGCCACTTTTTTAAAGGGCAAAGGGACGGGGGGAGAATTACCATTGTGCCCAAATGATACAGTACAGCTTACGATGGGGACTTTATGGAGTTAATAACACAAATGCATGGAGAAAAGCATTAAGGGCTCCGTCCTAGAGCTGAAATAGGGAGCTCATTTCATACTCATGGGCCATACTCATGGGTCGCCGGCAGGGACCGCGTCTAATTCTATGTTCTGTAAAGCACCAGGTCACACGACTGGCGCTATATAAATGTTTATAATAAATAATAAATAATACCCACGATTTTGGGTAGCCTTCCAGGTGCCCAATCAGTAGGGATGGGACTATCGGTATCCGATTAATCCGGTAATGCTGATAATTGTTGATATCGGATTAATCCGATAATACCGGTATCGGTATATCAGTTTTTTAACATTGCCGATTTTTCAGATCTTTAACATTGCAGCCATTTTAACAATGGCCGCAATGTTAAAGATCAAAAAAACTGGCAATATTAAAAAACTCATATACCGATACCGATAAATCTGATATCGGATTAATCCGATACTGATAAAACCGGTAACCAATAATTCGCCTGGAGTCCCACCCCTACCAATCAGTACCCGATTACTGAAATGGGCACCTGGATACTTCTGCCAGTATTTAATTAATTAATTTATTTATTACAATGGTATTATATGTTTTGTTTATTCTATTTTTTTTACCCTGCCCTTTACAATTAGACTCAGGGCAGCTTACAAATACAAGAACTCTGGGGGAGGGCACTTCAGCCCTTTATAATGGGAGGGCCAGGCTTTTTCTCTCCATCGTGTGAGAGCTCTGCTTGTTAGATTGCGTTTACAGAACTGTGCTGCTTGCTTGCACATAAAAAATCCTCCCTAGCCCTCATTGTATTACCACCAATACCTTTCCTTCCTCATACCCTACATTTTACCTTCTTCCTTTCCCTGCCCTTCTCCCCCATGTACATTATATATAGCTAGGTAGTATAGATTAGATATAGATATATATTATAGACATATAGAGTATTTCCAGATGTTACGAGATCACGCTCAACCACAGGGAATTCCCACATGGTGATCGTGGTCATGTCACATCTGTTGGGGGGGAACAGAAGCTCCCCACCAGATGTTCTCCCCTATGAATCACAGGGGGGAATCACATTGACCACGCAAACGGAGGTCCTGCCAGGACCATCTCTGTTTGCGTGTTGAATGTGATTCCCCCCCGTGATCAGGGGGATCGTCTTGTCTGTCCCCCTACCATGGCCCGGAATCAGCAGTGGGATTCCGGGCCATGGTCAATGTGGGCGGGCGCTGTGGCTGCATTGACCGCGACGCCCGCCCATCTCCCAAGAGGGCGGTCGGTCTAGGGAGCGTGGGGGGGAGGGGCTGTGCGGCCGCACGTTGAGCTGAGCGGCCCCGCCTCCTCCCCGATTCCCCACCGGAATCAGCCGACACATCTGTTGGACATGCCGGTTTGATCCCAGCGGGGGATCAATGGGTGATTCCGTGACAGGGCCTGTATTGGCCCCGTCACGTCTGAAAATACCCATAGATTAGATTAGAATCCTTATATAGATAATTGATTTTGGGTAGTCTTCCAGGTGTCCAATCAGTACCTGATTACTGAAATGGGTACTTGGAAAAGCCTGACAGTATTTAATTTATTTATTTATTTATTTATTTATTACAATGGTATTGTCATTGTTTATTTGTTTTTATTGTTTTGTTTATTCTTTTTTTTTTTTTTTTACCCTGCCCTTTACAATTAGACTCAGGCCGGCTTGCAAAATATAAGAACATATAAAACAGCTATTTAAAAAATCCCCCTAGCCTTCCCACCCACCAATCTTTTGAGTGAGTTGATTGGCGACGCTGCTGGTGCCATTTTGGAAAAGGCCTGTGCCTGCGCAGAATGGTCCCGGGAGCCATATTTCACGGGCCCAGTGATTTTTTAAAAATTTTAACAATTATTTTAAATAAATAAAAGGAAAAATAAAAGGAAAACAATAAAAATGGACGTTTTCTTTATGAATCCCCCCTCAAATGAAAACGAACACAAAAGCTAATGATGTGTCTGCTGCACACCCTCTACATTCTACACACAGTGAAGAGTTAGCCAGTCAAACTCATTGTCAAGAGATGTTTTGAAGACCAAGAACATAACAGGGTCCTAAAAGTGGATTGGATACGTTCTTAGAGGATAGGTTCATAAGTACATCTTAGTCATGCTAGCTGGGGGAAGAGGCCTCTGATTTCAGGGATTTGTGAGTGAATGGATATGGCTGAATAGTCCATCCCACCCTGCAGAGGGCGCTGTCAGGCTCTGGGAATTTAGTTCTAAGCCCAGTTCACATGAAAACCTCCCAAGAGTTCGAGTGACAATATGCCAATCAATCCGCATCAATGGCTCATCAAGTCCCAGTCCTGTGCAAATGTCCATTGCTCTTTCAAGAGAAAGCTCTTCCCATCTCCGCTCTCCCAGGTGAGCCAGGTTTAGTCCCTTCAGCTGGGAGAGACTAGGGATGTGCGAACAGAACCGAGTTCGGAAATTCGGTTCGGTTCGAAAATTGAGTTTGGTTCGAAAGTTCGGTTCGGTCAACCAAACTATTCGAGTTCGGTTGAATTCCGAACTTCTGAACAGAGTTCGTACATTCAAAATCAGGGTGGTTTTTTGGGGGGGTGGGGGTGGCCTTCTGAACTGGTTCGGATTCGACCGAACAGTTCGGCCGAATTCGAGTTCGGTTTGAAAGTTCGGTTTGGTCGATTGAACTATTCGAGTTCGGTCCAAATTCCGAACTTCCGAACCACGTTTGCACATCCCTAGGAGAGTCCTTTCCCCTCAGCTACTCCTCTGAGACTGAGTTTTCCAGCCCCTTTTATTTCAGCTAAGCCATTTCCACAGCTGAGCCTAATCAGCCTTGCTTCAGGATAGGTTTTTTCCCTTGTCCACTCCTAAAGGGCTCTCAGTCCTTTTCCAGCCATCCCTATTACAACTGATCTCTTCATTTATGACTTTAATGTGCACTTCTTTAAAGTAACCAAAGGAAGCCATTTTCAGAGACAAGAAGCTGGGTTAGATGGGCCATTGGTCTGATCCAATATGACAGATCTGATAATCTTTTAAGTCCCATTAAACTGAAAGAGAGGCACACCCTAGTAGATACAGAAACAGGAGAAGGCAAAGTTCAGGCAGAAAGTGGGCCAGGTAAGATGATCCACTCAGCTCCCTATGGCTGCAGACCTGCCGTATACATGGCAGGCAGCTAATTAGGAATATAGGAGCTATGTCAAGGGCTGGAACAAGGAGGGTCAACAGGGCCAAGGCTGGGTTGAGCCTTGGGAGCTGTGGTGGTACTATGGAGATATGCGCTGCCTCAGAACATGCCCGCCCTCGGCTGCCGCAGGGCTGGGACATGACACTGGATCATTGTTTGGACAACTTCCTGTTTTTGTTGCCTTCTTCATAAATCCAAGGCAGCCAATCAGGAGCCAAATTGACTGCCCAATCAGGAGTCTGATTTATCCAGCAGAGCAGGCTGTTGAAGCAGCTGAGCTGGGTCTCCAAGCAGCTCTCTAGTGCTTTCCATGTCAAAGCTCCTGCTTAGGGCTCCACAGACCTGAGTTTGAGACTAGTGAGTCCTTCTGTATGGTCCGAACTGTAGGTTTTCAGAAGTATCAGGGTTATACTAGGCTGTTTTACATTTCATTGTAAAACCATTACTGTAAAACCATTTCCACCTTTGCCTTCCTCAACCCATTCGCAGCTGGATGGACTGGGTGCTGTCATCTAGTGCAAGACTAAGCAGAACTTGAACCCACACCCTTCAGGGATGGACCATGAAGATGGCTTTTGACTGGACAGCAGAAACCAATACATGAACTCTACAATAAGAGGACAGGACTTTTCAAAACCTACCAAAGTGGTAATAAGTAAATACTCCCAATCTATCATGACTTTTCTGTCATAATCATAATAAGCAAAGTCAACGTGCTTTTGTTTGGACAGAAGCCTCCATTCACAAAGACATTTAATGAACTAATGGCGTCTAAATATTCACTTGAATGATACGACCCAAGTGAATAATCAATTGTTTGCATAATCAGTCACTGACACTTTGCCAGGCACTCCTTGCAAGGACATCTTAGAGCACTGTGCAATCAGTAGAGTCAAATACATAATCCATCTTAGCAGTTAAATGCCAAGGTCAAAGACATTAGCTTTCAGGCTTTGAGATAAATTCAGTTTGATGTATCCAGCAGCTGAAATTTCATTTAGCAGAAAAGGAGGTGCATGAGGACCTCCCCATCACCAGATGTCTCACTACTAAACAACACAGTATTAAAAACTGACTAGGGCTGAACGGGATCCATCATGTACTAGCCCCTGATTAGGAGATTCTGGATTCAGGGTGATCCTTATGCAGCCTATTCCTGTGGAGCTCCTTTGATGTCTCTTAAAGATGCTCACCGCACAGGAGAAATGCTAAGGCCAGGTGGGTGATGATATCTTCACCTGAGTCTCCATGCCATGAAGCCTGTGAAACACAGCATTCCACAGTCACCTCTGCATAAGAAAGTCAAACAAGACTCAAGCAGCCAAGCAAAAGATTCCACACAGTCCTACCCTGGTTTTTGCTCCAGCTGGGCATTTTCCTGTTGTAAGCTCGGCTAATGAGGGCTTTCTGTGGCACCGTGTCCTGGTGGGGTTCCCTGGAGCCTCCATGTTTCAGCTTTGGGGCAAACCCTACTCCCCTTGATTTTCTCCTGTCACTTGGGTTGTCCACTGTCCTCCTCTGGACAGCTTCTGGCATCAGGCCAAGGTCTCAGGATTTCACATCAGAACCACAGAGAGCTCAAAGCACCCACCAGATTGAGTCTTGCTCTTTCCAGTTTGGTGGTCTGCAGCAGACTGGCAGGATTTGAGAGCCTTCTGTCTATATTATCCCCACAAAAGGGGTGGGTCCACAGTGATATGTAGGTCCCCTTAAAGGGATCAGTGTCTGTTTCATCATCGCAGTTGCATTACAAATATATCAGGAGTCACTTATCTCAGTCCTATTCTGGACGAAGGCCTCTACCATATGTTCTCAGAACTTTCTTTCTGTCTTCACTGTTGAGCAACTGCAAACTTCTTAATTCACCCCTTTCTCTGGTAGCTGGCCCTTTCCTCTGATGTTTTCTCTCTCTTGGGATAAAATAGATAATGATGGGATCTTTAGAATTAACCTGTAATGGCCCATTACGGGCTGTTTCGGATTAATCCAAAATGGTAACTCCCATAAATATACTGCATTCCAAACATTAATGATGTTCCACATCCTTAAGATTTTGATCTCAAGTAATAAAAGGCAAGTGATTGCTCCAAGACAGGATTTCATACAGACAAGATCAGGCACAAAGATCTCAAAAAAGGATTAGATAACGTCTTAGAGGGACAGGCTATTATTTGGCTATTAGTCAACTTATTTACAAAATCAGACCTCTGACTGTCAGGAGCTGCAAGCCAATAGCAAGAAAAGGATCACTTTACTAGGAACTATTAGGTACTCCTCTTAACTTCAACCATAGTTGGTCACTGTCAGTGAGAGGATACTGGGTTAGATGGACGATCGGTCTGACCCAGTGTGGCACTTATGTCCTTAAGGAGTGTGACGAGATAGCTGCTGCTAAGGAAAAGGTAAGAAGGATTGACTGAAGAGGTAAATTTGAGACTCTGGGCACGGGTCTCCACTGTCAAAATGAATAGGAGCCATTGTCTTCAATGGATAGAGAATAACTCCTTCAGTGTGGCAGAGCAAATTACAGGTGAATGGAATTTTTTTGCTGGTTTCCATCCCCAGTGGAAGGAGCATTTAATTAAGTCTGATTGGAAATCAGAAGGAACTAGAGTTTGTTCAGAATTCTGAATGGACCAAATGAAAATAAACCCTGGCCATTTGCAAATGCCCAAAATGGCTGCCGCGATTCTTCACATGCACAGAATGAAAGCCGCCATTTTTAACATGCACAGAAGCGTGGCCACCATTTTGAGCAAAACTGTTCTATCAGATTTCCAATCAGAAATTTTCTGACTGGAATTTTCCAGATTAGATATTTAGATACTAGGCTGTTTTATTATATATATTAGGATTACAGGATAGGAACATTTTGTACTATACGTAGGTTAGGTTTAGTTTAGATTCTGTATATATTATATAAATAAAACTACATATTGTGTACAGTATATATTATTGTGTGCAGGAAAACTCAGAGGTATATCTATCTACTGTTATCTCTAATCTCTCTCTATTCTCTCTCTCTCTGTATCAACACACACACACACACACACACACGTGTGTAATATATATATATATATATAAGGATTGGGCGGTAGGGGAGGGAATAAGATCTATCTATCATCTATCTAATCTCATCTCATCTCATCTCATCTCTCTCTATATTTATCTATATATACCACTCCTCTCCTCTTCCTACTCCCTCCTCCACTCCTGTCCTCCTTCCCTCCCACCTCCCTTGAGGAAATCTTCTCCTTGCTCTCCTCCTCCAACTCTTCCTCTTGCCCCCTTACCCCCATCGCCCTCCCGCCTCCTGACCTCCATTGTTCCCATTGTCACCCCTTCCCTCCGGCACATCAGCAACCTCTCCCTCTCTACTGGCTCCTTCCCCTCCACCTTCAAGCACACCACTGTCTCTCCTATCCTCAAAAAGTCCACTCTTGACCTCTCTGACTCTTCTACCTAGCGTCCTGTCTCACTCCTTCCTTTTGCTTCCAAGCTTCTTGAATGTGTTGTTTACTCCCGCTGCCTCAACTTCCTCTCCACCAACTCCTCCCTTGAGCCCCTCCAATCTGGCTTTCACCCCCTTCACTCTACTGAAACTACTCTTGCTAAGATCACCAACGATCTTCTTGTGTCTAAATCTAATCGTCTCTATTCCATTCTTGTCCTCCTTGACCTCTCTGCTGCCTTTGATACTGTTGACCACTCACTCTTTCTGGATTCTAGGGATGTGTGAACATGGTTCGGAAGTTCGGACCGAACACAAATAGTTCAGTCGACCGAATTGAACTTTTGAACTGATCTTGAATTCAACTGAACTGTTCGGTCGAATCCGAACCAGTTCGGAAGTCCAAAAAACCCAGTTTTGAATGTACAAACTCTGTTCAGAAGTTCAGAATTCGACCAAACTTGAATAGTTCGGTCGACCGAACTTGAATAGTTCAGTCGACCGAACCGAACTTTCAAACCAACTCAATTTTTTAACCAAACCAAACCAAACCAAACCGAATTTCCGAACTCGCCTCTGTTCGCACATCCCTACTGGATTCACTTCACTCTCTTGGCTCCCGTGGCTCTGTCCTCGACTGGTTCTCCTTCTACCTCTCTGACCACTCCTTCAATGTGTCTCTTGCTAACTCCACCTCCTCCTCCCTTCCACTCTCAGTTGGTGTTCCCCAAGGCTCTGTCCTTGGCCCTCTCCTCTTCTCTATCTATACCACATGGACCAACCAGCCATCATTCTTGATGTAACTAAGCCAAGTGCGTGCACCTGGGACCTCGCATCGTTGTGTTACACTCCTTGTCTCTCCCTCTGTTCCCCGTCCTTCATCCTCACCCCACCCCGTCTCTCAGATTGTAAACCTGGTGCTTTACAAAGTAATATATATATATATATATATATATATATATAAAAATGTGGGAGGATTTCTAGTGCAAGCAATAGCAGTTTCTGCAAACACACCCTGACAAGGCTAGCACAGAGTGAAGCAGCCCAGCCCTTCAATATTAAAGGTTGAAGTTCCCTCCCTCAGAGCCCTCCTGGTTGGTTCTGGGAGGCAGAGGCACTGAGGAATCACAGGGTGCCATTCAATGTTTGGGACCTGCTTGAGCTGCTCATTTCCTAGAGATACATCCAACAGGTGGTCCTTCCACTCCCAGTTCAAGAGTTCAACACTGGTTTTGGCTCCAAGATGTCTGCTCCCTCCTCCCCTCTCCACATTTCCCTCCAAAAAAACACCTGCCAGGCAGCCAAACAATAACGAAATCAATAAAAACTTTCATTATCGGTATCGATTTCGTTATTATTTTTTGTCATTTTCTTTATTGCAATAACAAAAATGAAAATGACAACTTTTTGTTTCATTATTGATATAGCGAAAATGACATGCACACTCCTACGCAGTTGCCACACAGAGGTTTAGTTCAACGAACCTTACAGAATAGGTAGACATTGGGTATTTTCAGACGTGAAGGGGCTCAATTTTCCCCCTCACAGAAACACCCTGCAGATTCCCTGTTGGGGCCAACACGTCATGGCCAACAGACGTGTTGGCCTATCCCAGCGGGGAATCTGGGGGGC